>CM036543.1:29864143-30316643 GCA_020745685.1 Tautogolabrus adspersus
GGATCTCCCTAACCCTACAGGGAGATGCGGCTCCGGCACCGAGGAGACGGAGGAGGACGACACCGAGGAGGCCTCCGCGGAGGTTTCAGGCTCTGAAAACGCGCCCGTGTTTGGATTTAACGGAGGAAGCTACGGAAGGTGGAGCCGCGGATCCGGTAACCTGCACTTCTCGTGTGAGGAAACATTTTTCTAAATGTATTTAAATAAATATATGTAGCCTGTTTATTCAAATATAAACATTTGATCAAACTGTTCTTATTTCTGACTTTGGAATCTGGCACTATGTTTTATTATTTACTCGTGCGTAAAATCCAGATTAAACCGAAGGCTCAAAAATATTTATCTGCATTTAATATTCATCACATGTATCATCAAATAACATATATATGTATAACATATTGTTAAAAGAGTCTGATACATCCGCAGCCTGAATGTTATCTCCTTTTTTTTAAATGTATTTGTTTATCTTTGACAGATTTATTACCTGAAATCAATTTATCAATAATAAATTAAATAACTTCCTCGTTAAAGATGTTAATTGTTTAACTCACTCATTAAATTAAACTGGCTCCTTATAAAAACTGTAATATGATTTCACAACAATATCAGACAGTTTGAAGCTCGTTGTTCATTTATAGACGCATGTTGAGCTTACATTTGTAGTTTTTGTTTTAGGGGACCCTAATGTTGTTTCCAGTGAAAATGTAACTAAGATGGGATAATAGTCCCAAGCATAATTTTCCGTTGTTGTTATTTTATTGAAATCAGTTTTGGTGGGCGTTTCATTGACTTTAATTCTCTTTCTGCTTTCATTTAAAACAACCAGATTGCCGTGAATAATAACATTACCTGTCCTCTCTTTATGTAGTGCACAGTCTTACCTTAAACTCCCGTCCGGAGCCAAAATCTCCGGAGCTCTCCACGGATGAGTCCCCGGACGCGGACCGGGACGCTGTGGGTGCCGCTGCGCAGAAGACGCGCGGCAGGAAGCGGCGCGTTCTCTTCTCCAAAGCGCAGACCTTCGAGCTCGAGCGTCGCTTCCGGCAGCAGCGCTACCTGTCCGCCCCGGAGAGGGAGCACCTGGCCGGGCTCATCCGTCTCACCCCGAACCAGGTGAAGATCTGGTTCCAGAACCACCGCTACAAGATGAAGCGGGCCGGGGTGGAGCACAGCCTGGAGGCGCTGCAGCTGCTGCCGGCCCGCCGTGTCGCCATCCCGTTGCTGATGCGGGACGGGAAGACCTGCGACCGGATCACAGCGCAGGACCTGGAGGTGACGCTGAGGTCCGGGCTCAGCCTGCCTCTGTGCGCCTACTCCTCGCTTCTGCACCCCACATACGGCCCGGAGCACCCCGGCCTGCCGCAGCAGCACCCAGGGGTGCAGCAGCTGGCCCACATGTACCACTGGAGCTGGTGAAATCCCAGACTAAACTGTTAATGGACTCAGTGGCTGAAAAACATCACAATTTAAACACGTTCGGCCTTTAAGTTATCCGTTTTCTAATAAGAATGTCCCCCCATCGAACGAATTTACTAATTATTCAAACATGTACATTTTCATTTTGAATGCAGTTTGGTTTGATTCAGGATTTTGTTTTGTTTAAAAGAAAGTATTTTCCTGAAAGAGTTCGTGTTTTGAATCAGGGCTGAATAAAATGTAACACAAGAAAATGTAGAATTCAAAGTAAAAGCACGTTTTTAAACTTTACACTTCCAGCTGAGTTAGGATTTACATTATCATCTTGTCTTTAAAAAAAAGTTAATTTTTGGCGTTTAAATAACCCGCCAACTCCTCTTTCACGCTCAGACTGTAGACTGTAAATATCAGACGCGCAAATCGTCCAAAACTAAACCGAGTGTTGTGAATATGTGGATAAAAAGCAGCAGAAAGAACCAAACGTTCACTTCTTTTCTTTTTGGGGACTTTATGACTTTTGTTGTTGTTGTTGTTGTTTTCGTTGTGTTACTGCAGAAGTGTCACTTTTATCGCGAGATTACGTTTTCTGCGTGTTTTTTAAATCTATTTATAACTAATGTTGACGGTGAGTTGTTTTGTAATCAGCTGAGTATTTATGATGGTGAATAAAAAGCTGGAGCAGGAGAGACTGGTTTTATTTCAGATATGAATAGTTATGTAACTATTTATCATTTAAGATATACTTTATTAATCCCACGAGGGGAAATTTAAATTTAAGTTGTTGAACATGCTACACACATATAGGCTGAAATACACACATGCACAAACAGGATCCTGTGGACTAATGGAGAGATGTCAGAGTGAGGGGCTGGGGGGTTTGATGCCTTGCTCAAGGGGATTTTAAACACCGCAGGTCACACCTTCAAATTCACACCATGATGACAGAGGCTGCTGAGTAAAGTGACCATCAGTGATACCTAATCCCAGTCATACACATTAACACGCCACTGACAAATCAACAGGAGCAACTTGGGGTTAAGTGTCTTGCTCAAGGACACATCGTCGTGGGGCTGCTTGAGCTGGGGATCGAATCCCTCGACCTTCCAGTTGAGAGACGACCGACTTTAAAGAAAGGCTATCGCCTCATTTAAAGGGGCCACAAGCTCAGAAATAATGAGGGGGGTATCATGTCTTGAGTTTGTCAGGATGCAGAAGAACTCATGGGGGCTTTGAATGTAAAAATATCTGACTCTAAATCACATTATCCATGGATCTACATGACTTCAAATCAGTTCTAATAACTCTAGAAACCTCCCACAGACGGGCCTTAAGCAGGACTCCATTCACGTGTTTATCGCCATCAGGCATCATGAATTAACATGAGTTAAATTAAATTACCCAGATGTTCTCTCGTTGTGTTTCCCAGGAGGGACGAGATAATGCAGAGGCTTTAAAAGGACCCGGATCCTCAGCGGTCCAATCAGTCGGACTCTCGTTGAACTTAAATCTGTATTCTTCTGAAGGGAGTTCAACATGGAGCCTGTTGTTAGAACAGCTTGAGGATCATTCTGGTGCAAAAGAAACATTATGTGAGTTCATGTCAATCAAACAGAGGTATATTTTCTTTGAATAGAATCGATATATCACACCGCTGTCTGTCAGTTATGTAAGAAGATAAGCAGTCTGGGGATGCTTAGTTTAACTTAAAGACTGGAAACAGTAAGCCTGGCTCTGTCTGAAAGTAACAAAAACAGCCCCTTAAACTCCCGACCAAGCAACGCTTTGTCCACGAACACCCAGAGAACTGAAGATTCAGGTATTTACACGTTTGTTTCTTTACAAATAGAAATAACAGAAGTGAAATAGAGTTCAACGAACTAAAGGAAAGGAAATTGTGAATGTCCACACTAACCCAATCTAAGGGACTGGTAGCCTAGTGGTTAGTGTGCGCACCCCATGTCCAGAGGCTGTAGTCCTTGATAGCGAGCGGCCCAGGTTCAAATTCTGCCTGTCAGACTTTTTTTGCATTCCTCACTCTATGCTGCCCCGATTTCTGACTCCATCCACTGTGCTGGCTCTAAATATCTCAAGGACGGTAAAGATTTAATGCACCATTGAATGTTCGTAAATGGAAGATTATTTTCCTCTTCATATCATTGCATGGATATGAATGTTGCATTGAACAAACCAGATCATGTAAAAGCTGTCTTATTCACATTTTTAAAATGACCTTTGACAAGTAAGCTTCTCAAATGGATGGAAACACAAGTACTGACTCTTGCCTTGCAAACTTTCCCGTAAAGTTCCTCAACGTTTTGACCATGCAGGGGGAAAGTTCCTGCGGTGGAATGGGCTGTTAGTAATGTGGAGCAGGAACTCTTTTTCCCCTGAGACTGTAACAGGAACATTTCGCAAATGTCCCTCAGTGTGAAGTCAGTCGTTCAAAGTACAATTTTGCAACAGTGCCGTAACGAAGCCCCGCCTCTTATGGTGCATTCTAATCCATAACTCCTTTGTGTGAACACGAGTGGAGAGGGGTTGGAGGTGTGTCTCTGGAGGAGAGCGGAGGCTTGAGTATGGAGGAGGTGTGGCCAACAGAAGTTTGTTTTGGTTTCATGCTGGAGCTCAAGGGCGACACCTACTGGATCAAAAAGTCGCACATTCTTCCTTTAAAGGTGAAATATCCCTATTATAATAATTTAGTTTATTTGGGGGTTTTTTAAGAGAAAAGATGCTTTACACCAGATTTAGCTAACTAGCTCATTTCCATCTGTAGTCTCTGGGCAGATGATGGCAAAAGTAAAATACAAATCAACCAGTTATACGCACCCACCCACGCACGCACGCACGCACGCACGCACGCGCACGCACGCACACTTCACAAGAGAGAAGAAGAACACTGAACAATATACAGATATTAAAACATTATAAACATGTCTTCCTGAGTTGTAGAAAAGTTGTCGAGGTTACAAATGAATGCAGACAAGACGGGTTCCTTAAAATCATTTTCTGACCTCATGGGAGAAAGTGTTGAAGTCTGTGCAAAGTTTCAGATGAGTTGGGAGATTATTTCGTTCTGTAATGGCTTTAAAATAACACGAAGATTGTGTGAAAGCAGAGCCACGTTCACAGATACTACAACCCCTCCGCTTGGTTATAAGAACGAGATCAGATGTGATGCAGCGTCAGACTTTGTTTAACGGTTTAATGATCTTTATTCTGAATATTTTAGTTTTCTTCTGAATCATGTGAGAGGATTAAACATCTTAACAGACACACAAGCAGCTCCTCACTGCGAGCTGACAAAGGAGAGAAAGACCCCCCCTTGTGTGTGTGTGTGTGTGTGTGTGTGTGTGTGTGTGTGTGTTGGGGGGTCTCTGTATTCAGTATTCAGAGGGGTCAGAGGTCAGCTCATCTCAGAGGGATGATGTCACATTAGTGGGGGGGGTTTGTAAAGCTTTGAGACAGTTATAATGTGTCACCTGCTACAATAAAAGAGAAGAAGAAGAAGAGTTTAAAGGGCCAGTCTGCTGTTTTGTTTTCTGCTGAAGCCCAAAGCAGACACACATCCATACGTTTTATTTACTTCGCTTTCCTGTCATAAGTTAACAAACACAGAATAGTCTTAAGTTACCTCATTAGTGCGGGCAGTGGAGGCGTAAACAGGATCCCAGAACACTTAGCGACCCGTTCTGGTCCGGCCCACAGTTAAAAAACACTTCTCTCTCCTCACTGCTGCAGCAGTGTTACTTTTCTTTCTTTTCTAAAAACCTGTTCATAGTCGCCGTATGTCTGCATGAGGATGAAGCTTACAGGTCGAGAGGGGAAAAGTGTGGGGACATCTTTTTGTCATCTGTTGCCATGGTGAATTCCTAGTATCGGGGCTCCATCTTTATAGTCGTGGTGAACACGCTGAACACCGAGTGAACCTACGTATAAGAGTTGATTTAACAAACTCAGATCAGCTGTTCTGGAACCAGCAACTCTGACTTCCCCTCCTGAGGGTAAAGCAACTCAGAGCTCAATTTGTTGAACCTTCTTTCTGAAACAGGCCCCTGGTCCTCTACTTGCTATCTTTGGTGCAGTTGTAGCAAATCCGGCTTTTAATAAAAATGAAGGAGAAGAGCAGATCCTTCTGCACACTACTAGCAAAGTGCACGATCCTTTTGCAGTGGAAGACAGAGACTAGTCCTCGATTTGAACGCCAGCTTAGAGATCCATTTAGTACGGTGGCTGGGAAGTGCAAAACAAAATTACAAAGTGTGAAATTTACATTTTGAAAACGTTCTTTTTTAAAAACAAAATGACCCCTCACTCAATCACTTCCGGGTCACTTCCTGCATTTGGTACATTCCCTCTCCGTCAAGATTCTGTCGTTTGTAAATTTGTTTGGGGACTGGTGAAGTGTTTGGCCACTTGTAAAAGTGTTTTGGTTTTGTAAATTTGTTTTATAAAATGTAAAAACCTTTTTCAAAATGTAAATGTGTCTAAAATGTTGTAAGTGTTTCACACTTTGTAATTTTGCTTGGCACTTCCCAGCCACCGTAATTTAGGGAGCGTATTCCATATTGAGAGACTGCGCTTTAAGTGCACTAACAGAGATCCTGTTCTCCTAAAAATGTGCCAACCCCTGTTTGATAAATGCATAGCTAACCTAAATGTATCGAGCAGCTCACAAACTTTAAAATATGCAGGCTCGATGAGTTAATCCGCTTTGTATATTACTGCTTATTGTACAAGATGCAGATCTTTCTCTCATCCTCTCAGCTGGTTGAGTTTTGTGTTGTCTCTGTTGTTGTTGTTGTTGTTGTTCTGCTTCTCTCCGATAATGTCCTCTTGTATTGAACCTGTGTCTACCAAAAGGAGGACTTGCAGGGATGCCCGGGTTGCTGCTTGTTATAAGGAGATAAAAAGAAAGGCCCTAAGTGTACACTTCATGTATTTGCCGGCCTATCACAGTGACCAGACTTTTGTTTTCTAGATCGACAGAAAAAGATCCCGTTAATGAGAGTTGATGTGGAAAATCAGTCGAGATCTCAAGGAAACAAGCGAGATGAACTCATGAGATAAAGAGATGAATTCATCTAACAGATGACTACCAACACAAGCATGCAGTTCATCATGCAGCCAGCAGGTGGCAGCAAAAGCCTGATCAAAACCTATCTCTGACTGGAGATTAAAAAACCCACATTAGTCCTCACAAATATAGACAAACACAGAGGTATAAAGTCTTCATTGAGTTCTATAAAGAAGCTGCATGTCTGTAAACTGTGGTAATGATTCCCCTCACAACATTACATTAAACACAAACCTCCTTATCTAGTTTAATGTAACTTTGTCTCAATATTAAGAGGACAATCATTGTATTAGTTTTTACATATCTTATTATTTATTGAGTCAATATAAATAATTCTCTTTTATATAAATCTATTACTTCATCTCTCTCTCTCTGGAACTATTTTCAGGGATGGTTGCGGATGAATCCGTTTGGCTCTTGGTGAGTAGTTTGGGCAGCATGATGGTGGAGGTGGGGTTCAGACAGGATCAAAATAATAAATTAGACTTATACAGCGCTTTTCATCTTCTTTTTAAATCAGCAGACCTGAGAGTGCGGGTGGAGGAAAGGGTAAGCTACAGTGTGTTGACCTGAGGCTCATTGATGTGTGATTAGCAGGATGACACTTTAGAGCTATAAAGGATTAAGATATAGCATGATTTGATCCTTACAAAGAACTGTTTGTCTTTTTATAAAAGCTTTGTTGATACTAAACGTGACATCACCAGACTGGTTCTGTCAACAGTGATTCTTTCCTTTTTAGGTGACAGTCAAAGCAAGGCAACAATAGGTATTTACTACCCTCTACTGGCCAGGAGAGGAACTGCAATGTCCTCCCCCTAACAGACTAATCCAGTGATTCCCAAAGTGGGGCCGAATTATGAAGGGGGGGGGGGGGACAGCACGGACAGCAATTCAGCTGACAACTACCAAAACAAAGAAATGTGACGAGTCAATGTCTTCACCTGTACAACGGTGTGTACTAAAGAGAGACACATCCTACCTGTGTGAGAGAGAATCTGCTGAATCAACAGAGAGCACAGGTCAAAGATGGAGATAGAAAATGAAGCCTCTCAGCTGAACCCCAGACGGGCACAAAACAAGCCGTCTTGAAATGACTGCAGGACCAGTAACATTTAAAGCTTTGACTGTTGTTACATGTTGTATTATGAAGTTTCAGGTTGCGTTATTTTAATTGTGAATCATGGTGCACTGAGATTTATCACAAACTGTGGATTTTACTCATCATTGTACTTCATATTCTAAATTCAACTGGACCGCTTTAAAGAGGACATATTCTCCCCCTGTTCAACCTTTTCAAACAGTCCCCTGTGGTCTCAATGAAACATCTGTGCTGTGCTTCAAAATATAACATGAATCAAGCACCAGAGGAGGTTTGTGACCCTGTAGAAACCAGCTCTCTAAGAACGCTCCGTTTTGGTGTGTGTGTCTCTTTAAATGCGATGAGCCCCCCCCCCCCCCCCCCTAAGTTTTCCCAGTAGACATCACTCCTTCGCTAGAGAGAATAAAAATGGTGGACCTGCGCTAAAGTTTTGCTCTAGGCTGGGGGTGGAGTCCATGGGTGGAGATACCAGGGGAGGGGAGTTTTTTTTTTTTTTAACCAGAATCCCACTGTGATGTCACAAGGAGAGCACATTTAAAACGGAGTATTTTTCTCTGTGTTGTAAGACTTCTGCAGACCACAAACAAAGAACTGGATGGTTTATTTCACATTTTGTGGGTCCGTAGACACTCAGGTTACCAAATATATGTTCAAAAACGCTGAAAGTGGATTTTCCTTTAAGAAGACTCCGGCTCAGACATTGGTATATATTATATCTTAATTTACAAAGAGCTATTCTGGGAATAACACTGGACGACCTTTTGTCACTTTTAATCCTGAAATGCGCTCGTTGGACTTTGTGCAAGTCGTTGTCCCCGAAGTTACAACCGAGTTGGGAATGAAACATGTTTCTGCACCTTTTGCTCGGAACAACCCGCAGTCTGGTGTCAAAACTGAGTTACCCTGAATGTTTTTTAGATCCTGAGTGAAGTCTGGAATCCAAACTTTCTGTATGCAGCTGTTTTAACTGATAGTATCATGAAATGTGATCTGAATGTTGAAGCTGTGTTGCTGCTGTTGGCCAGGTCTCCCTTCAAAAACAGATCTCTACAAGTCTACAATTCATTTATGAGACGCTTTTATCCAAACATCAGAGAGCAAGAACAACAGTGTGTGTGTGTGTGTGTGTGTGTGTGTGTGTGTGTGTGTGTGTGTGTGTGTGTGTGTGTGTGTGTGTGTGCGTGTGCGTGTGCATGTGTGTGCGTGTGTGTGCGTGCGTGAGAAGAGAATGAGAGACTGTGCAGGTCTTTCTAGGATTTTGAAGAAATTAAAAAAAGAAACACAGACTGACCTCATGATGGCGCTCTGGAGCTCCGGTTTCTTCACATCGCTTAAACAACTGCACAGAGCTCTTTCACGCACGCACGCACGCACGCACGCACGCTCGCACACACACACACACACACACAAAAGAGTTCTTTCCATATTTCTCATGTTTCTTAATGCAGCTTCAAACTGCCAAGTTGTGCTGAGACAGAGCCTTGACCCCCCAGTCGACTTGCAGACACACACTAAACACACACTGAACACACACTCAACACGCACACACTGAACACACTGAACAGTACTACACACACAGGCTGAATGATTTGTGAAGAACACTTGTGGACGCATCACCTCTGACCTTTTCCCTAAAGAGACGTTGTGGTGAAACCTGAGAGTGGTTAGAGCCACTGAAATGATCACCTTAAAGGCAAGTTGGAGGTTACACATAAATAAAGCAGAAATCCAGCCTCTCCTGTGTAAATGTGTCTCTGAGTCATGTCTGTCTACAATGAGTGAGAAGCTCGAGTCCCGCTGGCTGTGTTGTTGTCAGAGCAGTGTTTACATGGACGGGACAGCCGGCTCCTCCCCTTGTGTATAAAAGCTGTTTTAGTCAAGGACTAGAGAGAAGAAGAAGAACATACTCACTGATTATTTGATGTCACGTAAGAGTTTTTAGATCACGCTCATTCTGTGTCAATTTACATGCAATGTGAAGCTACGAGCTAACTAAAGAGCGCTAACATTAGCATGCTAACAACAATGCAGGACACAGGTGATTGCAGCTCGAGCAAAGGACGATTCTGTCCGCCGCTTGCACTTGATCCTTTGTGCAAAGTGAGGGAAGGGGGGTTGGAGGTGTGTGGCTGGAGGAGAGCATGGAGGAGGTGTGGCCAAACAGCAGTTTGTTTTGGTTTCATGCTTGTGCTCAAGGGCGACATCTACTGGATCAAAAAGTCGCACATTCTTCCTTTAATGGGATCTGACCTGAGAATGTGAAACCAAAGGTCAACGGTGACTTAAGGTTTTAAAACCATGATTATTAACTCAAACCAAAAAGCAACCTCTGGTGTTGATGAATAAAGCCAACGCAGAAGTGCAAAAACACCAACATCCGTCACCTTGGGCGAGGATTGAGTCCTGAAGGCAAACTTTTAAGGGGAAAAGTTCGAGCCAATCACAGAAGAGTTCGGCGGGACTATGCAGATCCTCTTTGAAAAACAAATATAGTCTTACTCTCTATCACCATCATCACTTCTTAGAGTCTTACAGGATCTTTTTTCCAGTGTTCCTCAAGCTCCTGTTAGGGCATCTGACGTTTCAAAATGCTGCAAACGTAAAGTTAAAAATAACTCCCCGATACATCCTTAATTTACTGTTTGTTCTAAGTTTACTCGTGTTTTTTAAAGTTGTAGTGTATTGAACCTTCAGGGCCATCTTAAGAAATATTTAGCTCATAAATGTATCTAAAGACTTTCTTTGCACTTCTTTGTACTTTGATTCGGGGCGGCTGTGGTTAAAGTTGGTATGAGTCGATCTCAACAGCAAGGTTCGAGGGTTCGATCCCCAGCTCCTGCAGCAACATGTCCGATGTGTCCTTGGGCAAGACACTTAACCCCGTGTTGCTCCGGCTGTTTCGTCGGCTGCGTATAAATGTGTATGAAAGGATGAGTTACTTCTGATGGACTCTTCACACAGCAGCCTCTACCATCAGTGTGTGAATGTGGAGGTGTGACCTGCGGTGTGAAAGCACTTTGAGTAGTCAGAGGACTAGACCATTTGAATTATTAATATGAAGTAAAAACAATATTGAAGTATTGATTGTTGGTTTGAGTGTTTTTGAGAGACATTTTTAACAATGACAAACTTACAGAATTAATCTGTTCTCATTATCATCTGCCAATGAAAGGCGTTTGATCCAACCTTCACTACAGGGTCCAAAGACGAGGACTAGACTCTTCTCCTCTGTCGCCCCCCGGTGGTGGAATGAACTTCCAAACTCCATTCGATCTGCAGAGTCCCTCTGTACCTTTAAGAAAAAGCTAAAGACCTAGCTCTTTCAGGAATACCTACTAACTTAACTTAATGATGATGATCTCGATAGTATTGATGTAATGATGGTAATGATGATGGTTTTTGTTTTTGTTTGAAAACGACGACGTATAAGATGGTTTATATACTGATTAGAGTCTCAGACTGGCAGTTCATGTTGTGCCTTGCCTCTGGGCAATGCCTTTCAGCACCTGTGTGTCCAATCGGACTCAAAGCTGATCGTTCGTCCTTACTGACATTGTTCCTTTATTTTTCCTTGATCCTTGCTTGTGTTGTTCTTACTCTCTGATGTACGTCGCTCTGGATAAAAGCGTCTGCTAAGTGAATTGTAGAATTATTTCAGTTTCGAATTGTCTCTCGTCTCTTCTAAAAAATAAATAAAGTGAGACAAAGTTCACAAGTCCAGACGCTGTAGTTCTCAGGACTTTGGGTCAGCAGCGTCTCCTCCTCCCTCTCACAGTGGAAATAAAGGTCGATTGATTTTTTTACGTCATGTTTCAGGAGCCAGGTGGTCTGGACGCCTCCCTCCCTCCCTCCCTCCCTCGCCCTCCTGGTTGGAGTGGGCTGCCTTTTCAAGAGGCGTTCAGGGGCCCCAGCTGCTTGGCCTAAAGCTCCTCCAGAGAGCCGAGGATTAAACTGAAGGGAGAGGGAAAAGGGAGGCGATGAGACAGGAAACGTAAAGGGGTGAGGAGGGGTGAGGAGGAGAAAACAAATACAGGTCGTAGAGTATCCCTCACCTCTTCCACCTTTAGCCTCAGTCACAGGTGTTTTTTTCTCTGAGGAGGAAAAGAAGCAAAATAAACGGATTAAACTTCTGCAGTATGAAAAATAATGACATAAAAAAGATAAATAAATCTCCTTTGTGTTCCTCGTGTTCCTGTTGTCCACACTTCCTTGCCGCTGAGGTGGAGGTCGGAGCAGGCCGTGCATGAATGAGGAGATAGATGTGTTCATTTTAACTTTTCTAAACTCTTAGTAACTCTCTGCAGGGGCGTGTCCAGACTTTTTGGACTCGGGGGGGGGGGGGGGGGGGGCCACCTGGGGCTCTGACTTGTGCAGGGGTGGCCTGAAGTTTGTGTGCACACACATGAACGAAGAGCCTTTATTGACCCTTTCTGTCTGCACTGATCACACCGACTTCTTTTCTCAAGGTTTAATTTTGGGCTTTTTGTGCAGATAGGATAGTCAGAAATCAGGAGCAGAGAGAGAGAGAGGGGAATGACATGCGGGAAAGGAGCCACAGGCAAGATTCTAATCCTGGCAGCCTACTAGGAGGACCATGACCTCCATATGTGGGGCGTGCACTAACCACCAGGCTACTGGTGCCCCCCATCACATCAACTTTTAAGATAACACAAGATAATAACAACATATACATCTTCTGAACTTCATTCTGCAAGGACTCGACACAATATGCACGTCTAGAGTCACAATTTAAAGTATTTTAAAAATGGCAAACAAACATCAGCTCAAGTCTCACCTCTGGCAGGGCAAATAGCCAATCAAAGTTAAGGATTTGGGGAGGCAATAAGATGTAAAGGAGTTGGGGGCACGTCACCCCTGGCCCCGCCTCTGGACACGCCCCTGCACTTCTGCCTACTCCTCAGGTAAGTGACAGGAGAGCCAGATGGATCCAAGGCTGAAGACATTCAATCCAAGGACATATTTTCTCACTATCAAAGATTTTCTTCGCTCAGACAATTTTTTTTTTTTTAAATGCTCCGAAGGCCAAACAAAGGTTTGAACCAACTTGAGAAGAATTTAGATTTTACATTTTTCTCCAGTTTGACGATACAGAGTCCCTCACAGATCAAGGTGTGCACACCTGAGCGTACCTGGTGAGATTTACTCAAGTGCTGCAGGTGCAGAAAAGAGACTGAGACCTTTTGATCCCAGCCCACTACATTCTGAATTATTTTATGTAAAGTCTAACTCAAGTACAACATTTAGAAAAGCATTAAAAAGATTGAAAGAAAGTGAAGCAGGAACATGGCCGCCGTGCTCAAGCCTTTCATGTGTTAAAGACGGCGTCTCAAACTGGTTCTGTGCGTTTATCTTCATGTTTACCTTTTATTATTTTATAGAAGCATATCAACACCTGTCCACTTATTAGTTCAAAGTTGAATCTTTGTGGAGAGCAGAGTCAGAGCGGGGTCAGAGTCCTTTGTACGTAAACTCACACGTGGCTGGTGTAAGTGTTTACGTTCGATAAACGCTTGGGATGCAGATGTTTTAAATCGACGAGTAATCGTGTTCAATAATCGTGATCTCAGTATCAATAAAAAATAATCATGATTAGGATGTTTGATCGAGGAGCGCTGACATGAAGTCGATATAAATCTATAATCACTGAAAAATGTTTCCTTGTCAAATTAATCTGAATTTATCAGAAACCTTCTGATTAATGAGGAGACATTTTTGTTTCAAAGATCACGGCTCTGACGGATAAATCTCAACTGGACGACAACTGGTGTGTTAGAGCCCGACCGATAAATCAGCCAGCCGATTATATCGGCCGATATCAGCTTATTCAGTGACTAGCAGTTTATTTAATCTCAGATATACTCCGATATTACTCGATTTATTCACCAGTCAAAAAGCATTTCATTAGAGTATCATCCAAGATGGCTCTAAGAATGATATCGGCCGACGTATCGGTATCAGATTTTTTTTCTCCCTATTATCTCTCCGGTCAAGACCACCACTGTCGGCTGTTTTCCCACGTCATCACTGTGCCAACGCCTCTTTCTAAAACAACAAATCACTTGAATTTATTTGCAGTTTGATTTTTATCCCCCGGTTACGGTCTAAGAACCGTCTCTTTTCTTCTGACTCGTTCTTTAATTAAATTAAATCATTTTTGTAAATTGAGAACTTTACATCAGTCAAGACGACAGAAACACGAAATATGGAGTCATCACAACATTGACACCAACTTGAACTGAATGAGAAACATTACAGTAATCATAATGATAACCTTATGATCAGCCAGAGACCCCATTAACTCTGCACGGCCCACCGTCTATCAGAAGTCATCCTGAACTCACACACAGATGTTAAACTTTACATTCTGATAAAAAAAGCAGCATTGAGCACTTTTCAGTGATTTGATGGACGACATCTGATCAGAGCTTCGATTATCAGAAGCTGGAGCGCTGATAAAAACCCTGCAGACTAGAGAGTACACGAGAGATTACAATGTGAAGATACACGTCATAAAAAGGCCTCTCAGGATAGTAACATGTCTCGAGCTCTCTCACACATCTTTGGGGATGTTGTGATGATGCGACGTTTAAAAAATAGAATTATTTACTTCCTTTGAAAGGGATTCAATCAGCACACAGTAAGTCTGTAATAAACTGCTACACACACACACACACACACACACACACACACACACACACACACACACACACACACACACACACACACACACACACACACACACACACACACACACACACACACACACACACACACACACACACACACACACACACACACACACACACACACACACACACACACACACACACACACACACACACACACACACACACACACACACACACACACACACACACACACACACACACACACACACACACACACACACACACACACACACACACACACACACACACACACACACACACACACACACGTCAGATGTAATGAACTGACGGTAAAGTAGTCTCACGTGCAGCTGTAAACATCTGTAAACTGCACTTTAAGACATTTTAACGAGCATTAATTATTTTATTTTGAAATAAATCTAAACGGAACTGAGTCTAAAACCGAAAATCAGACTTCTGTGAACGCGACATTAAAAAGCCTGACTAAGTCCAAGAGATGAATAAATGAGTGTTTACATTCAAACCTGCAGATTTAACATTAAGGATGTTTATCAAAATGATATCTGGAGACTTGTGGAAGAAGTTTGAAGTTTTGATTTTATTCTTGTGTCACACTGAGCTTACATGACACCATGAATCAAACTGAGTGCAGAGTGAATTCATGGCCATGACGACAAACACGAATTAAACAGAACATTTTGTCTTCTTTTAAGCTTTTTGAGACTAAATGAGCTTAAACAGCCACTCCAGTTTTTGACGAGCTTCTTCATGAAACAATAATTCTCTTAAATCATCAGATTTCGTAGAATGCAAAATAAACTGGGACTCAGTTTCCACTTCGTCCAACTCACACATCCCACAAAGTCTGTTTTCTTCTGGGATATTTTTGAATCGACCGACTTCAATGGCCAGAGAGAGAAAACCAGATCTGAACTGTGCAGCCGAGGATCTTTGGCTTCTATGCATTCAATTAAAGTCGTTTAAACGTCATTAAAAAGGACCATTCATTTGTAATAAACTGGCTACACAGCTGTAAACATCTGTGGCTCTCTACGCTCTGTATTAATTTAAAGGTTTTTACTCTCTGGTGTTTCCTCCATCTTGTCCCGGCGGGGTTTCCTCTCTCTCACAGCCGGCAGCAGCAGCTCTAAACCGGGCTGAGGCTCCGCTCCGGTCCCGGTGTGTCCTGATGCTGAACGGATCAACAAACAGTGGAGACTCGTTTTCCCCCTCTCCGCTCCGGACGGACAGTAGCCTAATACAAAAAAAAGAAAAACTACAAAAAAAGGACGTGAAGTGACGTGACGCAGCGGGTCAGCAGGTGATTGGCTGCTCGGACTGTTTACAATAAAGTAAAGCTGCGCGTGCAAAGGTGAATGAAGCTGCAGGAAACATCTGCAGAGAGGGTACAAACTGTAAAAAGTCTGAATATTATTCAGACTAATGTAAGAATACTAATTATGTTCATTAATATTGTGCGGAGCACGTGAACCAATCAGGTGAATTATTCACATTTTAAAAAACTGTCAGGATTAAACTGAATCTACCTTTAAATAATCTAAAGTGTACTCTAACAGGAGGAGGATCATCAGAGGGTCCCAAAGGGGGGGTCGGGACCCTCGGGTTTTTTTTTTAAGGGGGATCAGGGAAACGTGCAGAGAAGAAGAAGAAGAGGAGGGGAACTTTAAACAGAACTAAAAATAAACTTCTACTAATTTTATTAAACATAAGACTTTTTTAAAAAGTCCTTCTGCAATCTTTAAATATGAAAATGTATATGAAAAAAAAAAATGTTTACTGTTACCATGGCAACTGCTGCCTGTTTACAAAAATTGAACCAAATGAATGAAAAGATTTTTAAATTGTTAATAAAATAAGGAAACATGTGAAGAATCTGTTTTAGCTGCTTTTATTATTTAAATTAATTGTAATGATTTATTATAAAAGGCTATTTTTACATTTATGCTAACCCTCTCTGTGATTATTATTGTTTATTTGAATGTTTCTGTTCCTTTGTCTCGATGCTTTCAGCATTAACTGGACTGATCCTCTATGGGGAGACTTTTTGTTGTTACAGCAAAAAAAAAACGAAAAGGAAAAACAGTACAATCAGAACAAAATAGAAAAAAGTTAAAATCAACAGAATTAGGTTAAAAATACTAAAAATATTAGCCCTGTTTCATGACAGAACATACCTTTTATCTCAGTCTGTTTTTGTACTTAACCTAAAGTCATGAAGTGTCTTTGAGTAACACTGAAATATTTCACACCAGCTGAAGATGACCCAGTTTATATTTCAGCAGTTTTAAGTTCAGAGCTTTAGCACAAGCAGTACAAGTGGAAAAATACGGAAGTAATAAAACAGTACTAGAAATATATTTCGGTTGTTACAGCAGCTCAAGAAAGAGGAGAACAGTTCAAAATAAACAGATTTAGGCTGCAGTCATTCAAGTGGAAAAACACGGTGGTTTAAAATAGAAAAATTATTTGACTTCTTGTGTGAAGAACTTGGAGGCACCTTGTTGCTGAAACGTGCTGCAGAAATAAACATGACTCGACTTAATTGTTGGTATTTGCAATCGTAACGTAAAAGGAATTTATGAACATTTGCTAGATGAGGGGTCCCCACCAGAGGTTAGTTTTTAGAGGGGGGGTATTTGGCGTGGCCGAGTTTGGGATCTCCTGGACGACATCTTCTTAAAAAGTCAAGAAACTGAAAGTGTGATTTTTGTTTGATTTCAAATGTGTTCAGGATTTGTTTGTTTATTAGCTGTAGCTCAGCTGTTGTTCATGGGGTCCACATGTTTACGGACTTAAGCTGCAGCTCTTTATTTATTTACAAGGATAATAATGAGCTTATATGTGGATTAAATATGTGCAAGTATTTATTAATGATTAATACAGTTAATAAATGCTTACGTAATCATAACTGAAATCATATCAGTACATTAATAAAGGCACAATTTTTTTTTTTGGCCTTCTTATATTTTGATTTTACTGTGAGAATAAATAAAACATGTTTTGTGGTGAACGATGACACAAACCATTAGATTTGTGTATTTTGTCTTAACCATTAGGAAAACAAAAGAAGAAGAGGTCGCTCCAGGAAACAGGAGAAACTGTCAATAACAGAGTCGAGAAGTTTTTAAATTCTGACGTCACTTAAATCTGTGATTAATAAAGATATTCAAAGTTACATTAAAGAAACTCAGAGAGCATAAAGTAGAAAAACACTCTCTGAGTATTCAAACTCTGCCAGTGTGAGGAGATAATCAGGAGACATAAATGAATGACACGATGAAAACGATCGTAAAAGGCAGAACATCAGATCATGCTTCAGCTCAGTTTGGTCGATTCGTGCGTAATTGGAACAGAAACTGAGACAACAGACAAAACTGCCTGAACATGACACGTTCAGGTGAGACCTTAAACACAGGAAATGTGCAGAACTCCTCACTTTATTTAGGGATTTTTGATCTTTTCCGGACCAGAATATAACGCAAACAAAGATCAGGTCTGGCAGGTGTTTAATCACCAGTGTGTGTAATGTTCCAGCTGTGTTAAAGCGTCATTATATCACTTTTATAAGAGTTTAATCGTCTCATCAGGACAGAAAAGAAGCTCATCTGTGAGTTTGAAGGAATTTGTGCCTCCAAATTCACGTTTGGCTCAAACCTCGCAGAGCAAACTGTCTCAGCGGAAGCAGAAAGTAGGTCCAAACCATTTTCTCCACTTACCTCTGTAATGTCAATTAGCTTTGTTGGCTGCTGCCGCCGCCGTGTCCGCCGTCGCTCCGCCCCTCCGTGTGTTGGAGTCTGAGTCCGGCGGGATAAGGGCAACTCGTCTCCTCGTTCAGCCGATCAGCTGGACTTCTTCCCAGGGAGGCAGAGGAAGCACGAAACCGGAGGGAGGGAGGGGGACGCAGGCAGAGAGCCGCCGGACTGACCCGACCACATCCAGCCAGAGCCCGGGGGGTCCGCACCATGTCCTTCAGCCCCAAACACTCCACCCCCTTCTCAGTCTCCGACATTTTGAGCCCGATGGAGGACAGCTACCGGAGGTTCGGAGGGATGGATCACACCGCGGGGAGCCTTGGATCCCCGCTGGGCGCCTACAGGCAGTCACAGGTCTCCCAGCCCGGTATGCAGCATCAGCAGCAGGCGCAGCAGCACCAGCCGCCTCATCTTCACCATCATCACCACCACCATCACCATCACCACCTGTCCTCCTCCTCTTTATCCTCATCCTCCTCCTCTTCCTCAGCAGCAGCAGCCGCCGCCGCGCTGGGACCCGGTGGGCCCTATCATGTGCCCCACGGGGTGCCGCAGTTCTCCGGGGCCGTCGGCGGGTTCTGCAACGGTGGCATCGGGAACGTGGGAGAGCTGCCGTCCTACCAGGAGACGGTGAGGGGCGGAGGGGCCGCGTGGTACAGCAACCCGGAGCCCAGATACCCCACAAGTAAGAAGTTAATTTAGTTTATAAAAAGACAAAATACGCGCAGGACAGTTTGGCCTCCTGCTTTTTACGCACGATGGAAACAAAAGTGCTTAAAATGTGCATCAAACTAATTGTTTTTGTCATGACCAATAAAACTAAAGTACTCGTTTACAATTTATTTTAGGATATATTTAATGGCATCTCACCTTCTTCTGGCGTCACTTTTTACTTTCTTTATAAGGATTGAAAACAGGCCTCTATAGGAAATGTGTTTAGTGACATTACGCACATTCATCAAATAAGTTATTCAAGGCCCCAAACCCCTTTTTTTATCATCATATAATGAATTTAATTCCAGGCTGCCTTATTGCGTTATTTATATCCTTTCGTGCATGTAGCCTGTGTGTTCAAATGGATTGATATTTGTGATTTAAACGGGTAAGGGTTAGGGTAACGGGATCTAGGCCTTTTTTTCTGAATTTATATCGAGTTTTCTTTCGCATAAATTTCACCGTTTTTCCTCCTAAACTTTTCGGCGTATTTTAGTTTTAAAAAGGATAAATGTATTTTTTTATTAAGCATTTAAATTGTTCAGAATTTGATAAAGATACATGTTTTAATCTGATTTATGGACAAGGGAGTTTTTTTTGTTCAGATGAATCTCGCCGTTTGAATTAAATCGTTTTATTCGTTTAAACATGATTGTTTTTAATATATTTTTAAGTTTCCAGATTCATGGGCCCCTCCGCCGGGATGAACATGTCCGGGATGGTGGGCTCCCTGGCCGGGATGGACTGCAGCACCAAGTCTATGGTGAGTCTGCACGCGGCGCCGCGCAGGAAGCGGCGTGTGCTCTTCTCGCAGGCGCAGGTGTACGAGCTGGAGCGGCGCTTCAAGACGCAGAAGTACCTGTCCGCGCCGGAGAGGGAGCACCTGGCCGGACTCATCCATCTCACCCCGAACCAGGTCAAAATCTGGTTCCAGAACCACCGATACAAGCTGAAGCGGCAGGCCAAGGACAAAGGCCCGCAGCAGCTGCAGGAAGGGAGCGGCGGAGGTGCAGGTGCAGGTGGAGGTGGAAGTCTGTGCCGCTCCTCCTCCGTGTCGCCGGTTCTATCCAAGACCGGGAAGAGCTGCAGGACCGACTCCAGCGGCTCCAACCAGACTGGAAACAGACAGAGCAGCGCGGGGGAAGCCATGACGGCGACCCCGCAGCACCTGCATCATCATCATCATCAGCAGCAGCAGCAGCAGGTGAACCAGCTGTCATCCACGGAGGAGCTCGAGGATTTGTCCCCGAGCCCGCCGCTGGGACTGCACGCGCAGATCAACATGACGCAGACAGACGCGGCGCTAATCGAGTACACGAACAGCATGATCGGCTCCAATTTACTGTACGGGAGGACTTGGTAGGGACACCGGGAGGAGAACTGACGGGATCCGGGCCTGAACTGGATTTTTCGGACAACAAAACAAGCACCAGACTTCTTTTATTCGTTCGTCGTTTCCGCGCGTAAAGTTCTGCCTCCTTTACGCACACAGGGACTCAAAAGACACTCGGTGGTTTTGAGCAACAAGGTGCAAAAATAAAAACTGTAAATAAGAGGCTGAACCGGGTCTGAATGTGGCTTCCTCTGCTAAACGAAATGTGTTTAGTCTTTTTATGTTTTGCTATAAAAGGTTGTGATTTAAAGTGGATACAGGAGGAGGAAAAAATAACATCTTATTTTTGAGTTTCAAGGTAATGCACGCTCACTGTGCTTCCCTTTTATTTCTCGGACAAATTTAAATTATTACCAGAAGTAAAATCAAAGTGAAGCTGCAGCTGTTTCCCGGTCTAAACGAAATATTTTCACCTTAATTTGATTTATTAAAATGTGTTGCTACAGCTGTTTTTAAGAATGTTTCCGGTTTTAAATAAACGTGTTTTTGTTTTTTTACATTTTAATGTTTTTATTTGTGGAGGCAGAAGCAGAGTGAGCAGTTTTCAGTGTTTTTAAATTGATCCGTGGAACAATAAAAAAAACTTACAGGCGGCAAACAGACTGAATGTAGATATTAAAAGTGGGGTTTGAATGTACCAGAATATTCTGCACATGCAACCCAAATGTCCCAAAAAAAATAACTGGGACGTTGTGTAAAATGTAAAAACAAACAGAGTGTGACGATTTGCAAAACATTAAACCCCCTATGTTCATAGGACATCACAACATCATGTGAAAATGGAAACTGAGAAATGTCATCGCTTTGTGGAAATTAGCAACATGTCTCTAAAAAAGTAGGGAGTGGAAAGAGCAAGCATCTCAGTTAGTCTGTGTGTGTGTGTGTGTGTGTGTGTGTGGGGGGCATTAAGGTGCAGGGGTTCCCAAACTTTGCCATGCCCAGGACCCCCCTATAGCATTTGATTCCCCTCTTGCAAAACTCTATAAATTCCTTGCCATTGCACATTCAACTCCTTCCTTGTTAATTTCTTTTTAGAGTTTTATTTTATTTTAAGAGGTCGTGGCTACTTTTCAGTGGTTCAAAAATGTTCTTAAATATCAGGGTTACTCACAGCCGCTGCTCAGTTCAGATTAGAGGTGTCACTTTGTTTTTAAACTGAAGATTGGCATGACCCCTCCACTCAAAAGGCATGTATTTAAATGTGTTAGTTCATTTACACTTTTGGTTCATTTCCCTCTAAGTTTTCAACGACCCCTGTAGAACCCCCTGAAGGGTCAGGACCCCACACTTTGAAAAACACTGATCAGTGCACATGGCGTGGGTAACCTGCACACGGGTGAATTCTCCATCATCAAACATGAATTATAATTAATGCTGGACCTTAAAGCTGCCGAATAGAAACTTGAGTTTCCAGGGAGAGGCCTGACGTATTTGATCTAACGCTTCATTCAGCAGCTTCTCTGTAGTCCAAGAGTCCGGCTGATAAACGGGGGCGCCCCTGCGGACCCTGTTCATCACCGATTGTCTTATTTTTACGTTTTAAAGCTCTAAATATTTTCAGAGGAGAGCGTGAGCTGTTGAACAGCTGAATTAAACAAGAATGGGACAAACGTTCACTATCACTCTGACAGGAACAGATCTCTCTTTTCAGTGTTTTTAAAAACGACAAAGTGACGCAGCAGAGCGGTGACCACGACCCCGTCACGACTGTTGGGAAACATGCGGCTGGCTTCACAAAAAAACGACATCTCAGCTTCAACATTTTTCAAATGTTTGAAAAATCATCTCATTCTGTTTTGATTTACTTTTTACGGGACGTGTTTTTTTCTGTGGTTGAATTTTGATGTCGACTATTTTATATTTCTAACGGGAGATTTATTAAAAAACAAACAAACAATTGAGCGACCTTTGACCTGTTCTTGTGTTTGAACATTTACACCTGGACGCAGAGACGATGATTCCTGTTTACAACATTTTATTTGTCGTCTTTTTTTCTTTTTTTTAGACCACATTGGAGAGTTGTGTCTCAAAAATAAACCCATGGGGACTCTGAGTCCGTGACTCACTCGTGTTTGACAAGTTTGACAGGCTGATCATCTTAAAAATCACAACGTTACATATTAAGGTTTTTTTGTTTGTAAGTAAAATGAAGAGGAAAAAGTAATTCATTGTACAAGAAGACATTAAAAATGAAAAAAAAAAAAAGGTGACGTCTCCCCTAAAAATAGCCCCGCCCAAATGTAACCCCAGAGTCCGGCTGTGCTCGGAGTTTACTTCCAGTCGTAGCGTCTGGAGGGAGGAGGGGGAGGGTAACCTCGGCCCGAGCTGAAGCCCTGAAACACACAAAGAGGTCCAAGTTTAACGGAGCTCCGGGTTTGAAATGAAGACACGTTAAAGACAGAATTTACAGATAAAATAAAATAACACAAGGGGAAGGAATGAGCAACAATAAGAGACATTTAGAGGAAAGAAACTCCTGAAGAAAGAAAGAGCAAACGCTTGGAGACGTTTCCAGAGTTATGGAAGAAGTTGACTTTTTAAATATCATTGTTTGGGCCTTTTCACCTTCACGCCAGATGACTGAAGAGAGACAGGAAGTGTTGGGAAGAGAGAGAGAGGTCGACGTGCAGCAAAGGGCCGAGGTCGATGCTGCGACGAGGACTTAAGCGTCTGTACATGAGCCGCGTATCAAAACTGCGAGGCGCTCCAAGTTTGATCTACCTTTTACTCAGAGGTGGAAAGAGTACGAGAATATTCTACTCAAGGAAAAGGATTATTACTTTGATGAAAATCCACTTTAAGTAAAAGTTAATCTTTTTAACAATGGATCGGTGTGCAAAGAAGGACGAGAGGATTAAAATCTTTACAAATTAAAGAGCAATAACAAAATCAAACAAGTGGACACACGACGTTTCAAACCCTTAGAGAGGTGTGATGTTTCCTTTTAGTCGAGACCATCCCATAAAAACATTACAACAACACAACCATTGAAGGCGGCCTTCTCGTCTTCACCAACAAACTCCAACAACAGTCAAACTCCAAATATGTAAATCAGAAGTGTCGTGATTAGGGCTGCGAATCTTTGGGTGACTCACGATTCGATTGGATTTTGCTTCTTGGGGTCATGATCCGATTCAGAATCTATTTTTTTGATTCAAAACGATTCATGATTTAAAGTCTACTTTTGAATGAGTCCATACTTCAGGATCTCCTCCAGTCATCTGTGAGACTGGCTGAATTTGTTGTTGCTCTAATGTCATTCTACTGAGTCAAAGAGCTAGCCTTAGCACTTAGCAGGGAGTGACTGATTAGCCACACAAAAAGAATATATCGATTTTTGGACGTGATGAATCGATTTAAAGTCTTGATTTTTTTCATAAATCCATTTTTTCCCACCTCTAGTTGTGACTTTCCCGAAATGACCCGAAGAAGACTCAAATCTGAGAATCAGGGACATTCGAGATGTTTGAAGACTAAACTGCATTCACTGCAGTTGTTTTTCTTCTTCTGTGGTGTTTATTGGCGGTTGACGCTGCAGTTGTTTCTGGGGCGATTTGGTCTTTTGTGTTTTTTGTTCAGGCCTACATTTGTTTTACTCCGTAACGGATGTGATTTAAAATGTAGCGAGGTACAAAACTGAAAACAAAACCTACTTAAAGTCAGGGTTGGTCATTTTTGAAAACTAGCATGATTTTGAAAATAGCATTCCCTCAGTGCTCCGTCTGCACCCACCCCCTCCCCTCTGTGCTCCCTCTAAAGCCACGCCCCTCACTTACATGCACGGGCGCCGTTGCTCCAGAAGCGGACCTCAGCTCATCGCTTGCATTGTGTAGAAACTACGTCGCCTCATGTCTCATTCAGCGGTAAATAAACTCACAGTATAAACTCCGTCATCGGTGACGCGCTTTGGTTGATCGACTTTAACGACCTTTAGGCTGAGTTTGAAAAATACTTTAAAATTATATAGAAACTGGAGGTTGAAGTTTATATCCACATAACCGTGACGTCACAACGGGCAGTAAGAACGATGAGGGGTGCTGGTCAGAACAGGCTGTTATTTTATATTTTAAGTGACATGTTTACCTGGTGCTGTTGGCCCCTGTTGTCCCGTCGATCGTGCCAGTCTTCTCTCTGCTGGTCGAAGCGCTGCTGGTAGCCTCCTGCTGCTGCCGCCCCTCCCCGTCCACGGCTCGCGTTCTGCTGGTACGCCGACTGCTGCGTGTGCTGAGCTCGATCCCAGCCTTGACCCCCGCCTCCCCGGCCGTACGGCTGCTGCTGCCTGGAAACACACACACACACACACACCTGTTAGCGCCTGCAGCAGCACTGTGAAGTACTCTCCACAGCAAGGTCTTAAATTCAGACAGATTCTCCAACATGTCGGAGTCCTGCTCGTGTTTTTGTCTGATGAGGACGTGAGGCCTCGGACGAAGAGGCACCTGCAGCAGACTCAAACCTCCAGGAATCCGTGCGTGAGGCTGACACAAAGTAACTCTGTGTTAGCTCACATTATAGTCAGCGAGCAGCTACCAGCCTCAAACAGGTTACCTCACGATGAATCGAAGCTTTGATTTAAAGTCATGTGACATACAGCGGGTTTTTAGTTTGAATGTTGATGCAGCAGATTGCAATTTCACACATTTTTGTACATTGAGAAATCATTAAACCGAGTGTTTGTTTGAGTCAAGCTTTTGTTAATATCTTTAAAATTTTCCTACTCCAGAATTTACGCCTGAGGCCCCGTGTCCACCGAGCGTTTTTTCTGATCGCCGGTGTCAATGAGTAGAGAGCGTTCGCAGCAGAAAGCGGCCTCCTGAAGAATAAGCACAGCGCCCGTCGTCTGTTTTCCGAGCTCTTTGCCTTCACTGTGCGGCCGCTCCGAGCGCTCACGCTGAAAATCTTTCAACTTTTCAGAAAGGCGCTGTTGACGTCACCGGCGCTCTTTTCCAAATGTTTGATATTCCCCGTATTTTAGCCTCCTACAGATCGTGTCTTGTACCCACATCCTCCTCGCTCCGTGTGTGATCGGGAAATAAACAATCTCAAATATAAAACACGCAGTAAAAAGTAACGGAGCAGTGTCGGTCATACAGCGGCCGTTATCAACAGACTGTTGTCATAGAGACAGGATGGACGTGCAGCGCTTTTCTTCTCAGCGCACAAACGCTTGATGCCCAGAAAAAACGCGAGAACACGAGGCCTTAAAGGACTAAACATAGACACCGATGAATCCCCTGCTTTTCTGATCATTTCCCCTGAAAGTTAAGACGAAGGTAAAGACAGAAGTTATTCACGAAGCTTCTTAGACCTTCAGAGCTCCTAAAGAGAAACCCTGAGGAGGACTCAGAAGAGGACGAAGATGGAAGTGAAAATGAAGAATAGACAGGATGAAGTCACTGAGTGCCATCAAAGTTATCACCGTAATGGAAATAAAAAGTGTAAATAACATTATCGTTAACTGAAACTAAAATACAAACGAAGCTTTCCCAGAAAACGATAACTGACTGAAACTGTATCGTGTGTTTAGATTAAACGATGGAGAAACAACATGTCGCTTTGTCTCTCTGACGATGATTTGTTGTTCCTTTGGTGCCTGTTTTGACGTCATGTTTTTAAAGTGATGGAGTCCGCATATTGAGTTTTATTTTGAAATTATCCGGACGCTCTGTGCATTTCCTTGTCGGACTTCCTGTCCGGGTCGTTCTATTCTTTCCAGGTTGACGCGCGCTTAATCCAACCAAACTTTCTTCCTATCATAACAATGAGCTGTCTGTTCTCCAGATCTCATCGATGATTAGAGAAGAAGAGAGTGAACTCTTCTTCTGAAGTTTCTTCTTTTATCTCTGGTACGTTTAGAACAAAGATGAAGTGATCTGCAGCTACTTTGGTAACCGATAGTTTGGTACATTCCTCTTTTTTTAGGGTAATGATCCCTCTATGAACACATTTGACTTCATACTTTGGAGGCTTTAGACTCTTCTGGGAACAAAAACAAGCATTTCAAGACTCATTTTTTACATTTCATGCAACCAGAGAAGCAGAAAAGAAACCTGCAGCTTCATCGAACGTTAACAAGAACTTAAAGGTAATAAATCAAAGTTCAAAGGTTTGTTTGAATCAGGAAGTGTTTGTTCAGAAGGTAAACGAGTGCAGACAGTCAGAACTTTTTAATGTTCGTCTTCACTTCAACAAGGAGGTTTGATTTTGTTCATGAAGAAAACAGACTTTAATTGAATCTTAAACTTTGATGGATACTGGGACAAATCCACAGCAACCACTGTGACACAAACAGAAGTCCAAGGCGCCCACTGACGGGTTATTTCTTATTTTTAATCACGAACAACATAAGGGAAACTTCTGCACACTGATGTTTAAACATTTGGATTGTTGACAATGTTTCTGTGCAATTTACAAAATCGTGCATTTTCCTCTCCTACACACCCGTCTTAAAGTTTCTGTATTTTTGATTCTTTCAATCTTTAAATGAACAGATTGTTATCGTGGTATCAAAGAAGTATCCTAAGATCGAACATTTTGAGAACCTAAGACTCTAAAAGTTTGAATTGGTATAAGTTGGGGTGATTAATCAGGCCATCGATGAAAAGCTGGACTCTGTGATCCAGAAAAGGCGATCTTTAACCTCCTTAAAACCCCCCTCTCGACGGGTGTTTACTGAGGGACGGAGCCCTCGAGCAGATAAAACAGCCTCTCCTGAGCTGACTTAGCAGAGATGAACATGAAAGAGCTCCGAGTATGAAATGAACCATATTCACATATGGCTCGGATCCTCCTCATCCTCTGAAATGAGGCGGCCGGATTGCCTCCGTGGGACCGAGTGAAAAGCTGGCACACCACGGCCCTCCACACCGCCGCCGGACAATGTGTCAATCCGGCGCTGATATTAAAAGTCTCTTCTTAGATACAATGAAGAGAGGAGACTCTGAGAGCTGCAGCCCCCCATCCCTCATTACTGAACCATGTCACACTCTGGCCAGAGCCGGACTTAACTGAGCGCTGGAATCCGTAATCCCCCTCCTCTTAAAGTTCCTCCTGCATTTCATTTGGTCCGGTCCCGAGCAGATAAAGAAACTGTTTTCAGTCGCTGCTAATAACTACTGACCTGAAGTGACACCGAGCCACAATGGGCCTGAAAAGTTGAACCGGGGAACCTGATTAGGACTTTTGGAGAGGTCTGGAGCCAGAATCAATAGGCGGCCTGTGCGAGCGCGGGGAGCTGCGCGGCCTCCAACAGCATTAGTGATGCCTCATTAAGTTGCACAAACCTCCTCGAGAGAAATTTGTTTTAGAGCGACGCACGGATGGACGGGGAGAAATCTTAATTCAGCAGCAGGAAGCGGCAGAGCTCCCCTGACAGAGACGGGCAGAGCGGGGAGGAGAAAGACGGGAGGGATTTAGACGGAGACGAGCACAAACCGAGGCCTTGACATGTTTAATTCTACCTCTGATCATCACAAAATAAGAGAACAGGAAGAGCCACTTAAGAGGGAAAGTTACATTTCTAACATCTCAAAAAGAACAAATATAAACAGTCTGTCTGTGCAGAGCGGTCGATCAAGTCCTTGGCTGACAAAGCAACGAGGCGTTGCAATATTTTAAAGATAAAAACTAACATTTTTGGATCTGTGTTTAAAACAAGCTTCAACACAGGAGTTCAATAAAACAGCCAGAACGCCAAACGTGAGCCTAACCTCCGAGCACATCCTGAAAAACGCAGCCTTAAGAAAAATAAAAAATAAAAGCAGACTCACCTTGGATATTGGGGTTGTTGGAAGGGGGGAGGCGCTCCCAGCAAACTGCTCTGCCTGGAATCTGCAGAGAACAAAAGACGACATGTTCAGAGAAGTGCTTCAGCTCGGTGAAGTTTGAGGAGGAAACACGACCTTTTTCCTGCTCAATCTTCATTCGAGCCCCTTTGGTACAAAATGAAACCAAACGATCATTGTGGTTTGAAAAGCTGGAGCAGGATCAAAAAGAAAGGACACATGTGTCATGAGCATCATCTTTAGTGGACTTCTCTGTGTTGATCGACCTGCGAGGAGCTGCAGACGGAGCTCAGCTCTGTTCCATGTGTTTGTTTGTGTTTTCAGACTAAAACTCTGATTCTGCTGCGTTTTCAGTCGAACATGAAACATGTCACTCCTCGAGGATCTCTGCTGTGAAAACTGCAGCGTGTACAGGCATGAAAAGTAACTTTGTAGTTATAATCTTTAGGGACGTGAGGACTCCACTCACGATTCAATATAAAGTCCCCCACCCGACCCCGACCTTAAGTTAGACTGCGGATTTTAGCTGCTGCGAGCGGCACCCCCCCGAACCCCCTCAAATCAAGCAGCACCAACACGTTATTATTCATCACTGTCCGACTGATTACTGAACCTGACAGCTGCTTTACACCATTTACACTTAGACTCAAGTGAACTCTTAAACTGAGGACATTTTCTCTATAATTTAACATTTTCAGTAAGTTGTCGTTTTTTGGTCAAAAATCGTTTTGATTTTAGTTTCAGTTAACATTCACGTTTTTTTTATACAGTAGCAGTTATAGTTTATTTCATTAGTTCTTTCCTATTTTAGGTTTTTTTTGTTAGTTTTAGTCATTTCGTAAGTTTCGTTATTTTAGTTTTTTCCGATAGTTTTCTTCACTTCGTAAGTTTTTGGTTATTTTGTTAGTTTGCTTTTTTTCCCGTTAGTTTTCCTTTTTTCGTAAGTCTTCGTTGCTTTGTTTGTTTTTGTTATTTCGCTGGTATGACGGTCGGTGATCGTAGATAAAAATTACAGAACGTTTCAAGTGTCGCAGACTTTTTCTCTTCTGTTTTGTCTCTTCAGCAGCGTTTTCGTCGTTGCTGTCGGATTGTTTTTTGGTCATTTTGTTTCTGTTGATCTTTATTTTTTTAATTCCATCAATACATCGCACACTTAAAAAAAAAATCAAATGTCAGACTTTTTAAGACCCACACAAACAAAGACCGTTATTACACCGCGTCGCGTTGATGTGCTTCTGACAGCTTAGCTTCCCCGTTGTCCTGAGTTTAGATTTTATATATTTTGATATCCTTGCCTCATAATCCGTCATTTAATCGTTAACTATTCCCTGAATGTTTCATTTTTCACGCTGCTTCAACAGCTTCCATGAACGCCGTGAAACATTACATTAGCAAGAAAACTCCAACAATAACGCTAAACTAGAAAGTGTTAAAAGTTGATAAAGTATTCAGAAATGAAGTGCCATTTAAAAGTCAAGACCTCTCTCTAGTATAGATGAGACTTAAGAAAACATTTAAAGACCTTAAATTCTCTAAAATCTGAGTTCAGTCTTTTCAAGGATCCCAGGAAGCTCGTTTGTGATGTTCTCTTCTCTCGTTTTATTTGCCTTGTTTTTATGCTCGCTGGTCTTGTTGGCGTCCTTGCTTTGTCACGTGAGTTTAGAGAAAAGCTCGATAAATAAAGATTATTGTGATCATTGTTCCTCTAAGGAAACAGCTGTCCGGATTGACTCGTCTGTTTCCATGAGAAGAACGAACAAAAAGAGGATTTGACCTAAAAAACATGGAGACGAATTAACCCAACGTGAGCCGGCTTCACCCTCGAGTAAAACCAAATAAAAAGAAATAAAAACATCGACTATTTCATTTTCTGTTACGAGCACAGAAGAAATTGTTGTCATGATAAAAATTAAAGCTTGCGGATGGAGGCGGATGGTTGGAGGAGCAGAGAGAGGCAGACTGATGGGAGAGCCGGAGCGCCACATTTGCATTTTTTGTTCAGAAAATGAAATAAGCATTCAGCCGGCAGCATTGTGGACGCCTCAAGTACCCTGGTTCCATCGCTACAGGCCCTTCACAAAGACACACTTAAAAAAAGAGAAAAAAAAAAAGGAGAGGAGCTAACGGCTTCTTCCAGATTTTCTGTTGCCAAGGCGATGACCAGCTGCGAGCCGCGGACTTGTTTGTTTATCGGGGCCGGCGGGGCTGAGTGGCTCGGCTCAGGGAGGGTGAAGGGTGCCCCACACACACACACACACACACACACACACACACACACACACAAAAAAGGATTCCTGAGACTCATGTTTACAAACCTGGGAGAGAGTCTGTGTAAAAAAAAAAAAAAAAAAAAAGGATTTGAAGCGATCTAGAGTGAGATCAAAATAAGTTTTTAGTTTGTAATCGCACGTTTATCTTCCTACAGCGTCGGTCGTCTCGGTCTCGACCTCAGCTGCCTGGGTTCCTGGGTCGCCTGAATTCTGACGATGTTTGTGGTTCTCATGTTGGTCGGGTTTCAGTTTGGGTTCTTTAAGTGTTCGGGGGTTTTGTTGTTGTTGTTGGTTGCGTGTCTCCTCCGTGTGTTGCTCTGTTGTCGTGTTTTTTTGTTGTGATTTGGGTTCTTGTGCTTTGTTGTTATGTTTGTTGTTAGAGTGCTAATCAAAAAAAAGTTCTTATTATAATTAATTTTAAGCCAATACTGGATTTGCCTTCCTTGCCTTTGGGCCATCTTATTTCTAGAGCACCTTAAGGTTAAATGCCTGAGCACTAAAAACGTTAAAAAATATGAGAGATAAAATGAGCCCAACAACCACTGATGTTAATGTCCTTTAAACTGTTGAATGCAAACAACGGTCCTGTCGGTCCTGAAGTCTCCTTTTAGATTTATTTTGGGCTTTTTGTGCCTTTTATTTAGAGACAGGACAGTGGAGAGGGTCAGAAATCAGGGAGAGAGAGAGTGGGGGAATGATGTGCGGGACAGGAGCCACAGGTCAGATGCGAACCCGGGCCGCCTGCTTGGAGGACCACAGCCTCTGTACATGGGGCGCGCGCACTAACCACTGCGCCACCAGGATGTTTTCCCTCAGCCTTCATACCGTGACTTTAAAATATATCAGAATCATTTTTGATATAATTAACTTTGTGGCAACTAATTATTTTAGTAATCAAAATGATTCACCTCTAATGTTCTACATTCTCTTGTCTTTTTATTTGCTGCTTTTTAAAGAGGTTTTCTGATATTTTCAAGCCTTCACTTATTCTAGAGATGGAGAGAGAAGCTGTTTTTACATTTCCACTCCTGAGGTGGATACAGAAATCCTCCTGGTCTGGTTGTTCACATGTTCAGCTCACAGCAGGACACTATTACTGTCAGATGGGGGGGGGGGGGGGGGGGTCCTGAGCAACAGAGTCCGCTACACGACGCCATAATGAGAATATCTGTCTTTCTATCAATGCTACGTGTAGTTGAACAGAATCACAATCTGAACTAAAGAGTGGAGAAGAACATACTGGAGAACAGGAAACAGAATGCAGCAGGTTCATTAGAGCACGGAGATCGTAGAGGTGGCGTGCAGACAGTCTATGGTCGTGCAGCGATCACAGGGAATAAATGTCACCACCCCCTCCCACTCGCTCGAGCTGAATTCTCCTGATTATATCCTGCTGCGTTCTCACATCAGCTCACTCTGACTTTCTGTGGCTGGCAGGAGACACGCAGGGTGAAACATTCAGCTGTTTGCGTTCACACATGCAGCTTACCCCAGAAAACGTCGATGAAACTCAAGAGAGAACGGCGCAGCGGGAGCTCCAAAATATTGCACCTTGAAATGGCCGTCTGAATAGGACTCCGAATCTAACAGCTTGTACAGTCTCCAACATAATTGTCTTTAACGATTTAGCCGCTGATTTAGAGCTTTAAAGTATTTCCTTCCTCAGTTTGGCACTTTTCATGTTTGGAGTCCCCACGTTCCCCGCTTTGTGGGTTTCATATTTTCCCTCATTTTCCGAGAGCACAAAATACTTTAAGTTGTTTCATCTTTAACCACATTAAGCAGCTAGTCATCCCCCTTTTATCTGTTAATACCCTCTTTATTTAAAAAACAACGGACCCCCCACTACGCTAAGCCTGTGTGTTCAAGTTAAAAATAAAGATGACAAACGGTACAAAAAGGACTAAAAATGTCGGTGCAGGTTCAGAGGAACTTTGATTCTTGATGTCTGAGGATGATGTTGAACGACCTGATGATCGATCTTTAAACATTACTTCTCTGATAGCAATGAGTCCGAGACGTTAGGACAACAATGAAAGAATGAAGGAGCTAATAAAAAGCTGAAATAATCCAGTTTGAGCTGATGACTTAGAGGAAAGTCTGGCAGGAAACATCCCACCAGTTCTGCTGCTGACCGCTGCAAAAAGACACAATTAGGAGCCAGCAGGCGGACTGCTGTCGGGACATTATCTTTTGGTTTTTGTCATTCAGTTTTCATGTTTGATTATCTCCTCCGCCAACAAACTTTAAGTGGACCACCCAGCCGGGCTCCAATTATAACTCCACAACACTCGGGTCTTCTTTTCCCTCGTCGCTGGTGATGCCTCAAAGGAGAGAATTACAAGTGGACACCTGTCAATCTCCTTAATTAACAATGATCTGAAAGTGTATAGACCTCCAGTCTGCGCTGCACAAAAGCCAACAAAGGATTACGCTTTAAATCCTTAAAACACGCTGCGTCCACTGTATTAACGCCGGGATTACAACCGCGCTAAACAACTAAACGTCCCTCTCCGCCCTCTTTTCAATTAGCTCAGCGACTATTTGACTCAGCTCCCGTCCAGCCGGCTCAGGACCGAGCGCAGACGCAGGACAGTAACTTTTTCTGTGGGCCGGACAAAGACGCCAGACGGAAGCACAAAAACGTCATCTGTCCCCGCTGCTTCAAAACCACTAAACCTCTGAATGAAAGGAATCTAGTCGGGCTGTCATGACATCAGAATTTACACTTCAATACGAGTGTAGTAAAAAGTCATAGGATAACCAAACGTGTTTCGACAACACGGCAACAGTAATAGAAATCTAAGGTAACCAACATCAGGCAATTTCCGGTTTTCAATAATCAAAATGTTTTCGTTTAATTGAGACAGCGTGCAGGAGTTCGCCTGCAGTTTTCATTCCTCTCCAACGCACCCTTGATATGAAATAGATGTTTTTTAAAGCTTCTGTACTTTTGGATAGTATCAATAACTAAAGTCACAGAGATTGTATCCTTTGGAGAAGTGGTTCCAGACCTTTAATCCTTGCAGTCCCCGCTACTTGTATCTAAAGGCGCTGAAACACCAAGCAGACGGCAAAGAACTAGTGGAGATGAAGGCCGACTGTGGCGTCGCCTCACATCACCTCACGACTCCTTTGTCTTGGCCAAAAAGTGGCAGTACCATGGCATGGGATGTTTTTAACTGTCTGAGATCCAAGCTGCACAATTTTACAATAAATAAATCTGATCGGTTGAAAATGTTGCAATATGGGTTTTGTTGTTTTGCATTGGTGTGTGCCTCTCTTTGCACATGATGTGTTTTTATATTGATTCTAGTGGAAGCAGCTGAATGTACTACACTTTGAGTCCAAGACAAATATCCCCAAAGGGACAATAAAGCGTATCGTGAAAATATGAGGAATTTGTGATTGCTCATGAGGAGTTGGTGGTGAGTCCTGACTGACTGCGGCTGGGAGTCTTTGTGTGTCTCACAATTCGATTCGATTTCGACTCTTGGGGTCACGATTCAATTCAGAATCTATTTTCAATTCAAAACGATTCTGGATTCATGATTCAAAGTCTATTTTTGAATGAGTCCATACTTCAGTATCTACTACAGTCCTCTGTGAGACTGGCTGGACTTCTTGCTGCTCCATTTGATATTCTGCTGAGTGGAAGAGCTAGCGTTAGCACTTAGCAGGGAGTGACTGACTGTTAGGAATCTATCTAAAATCTCAGAAGATAAGAATCTCGATTTTTACATAAATCGATTTTTTCCCCACCCCTAGTCCTGAGGATCGACTCGTTGAGCACCGCTGCTTTAGAACGCACGGTCACGTTAAGTATCGAACATTTTGAGAACCTTAGTTTTGATGGAAAACAACGTTTTTTGGTTTCATCACAAAGAATCATCAGGACGTTTGTTTGATTCAAGTAAATACGAAGCAAAATGAAACTTCTTCAATGCATCTGTGTTTGGTTTCATTGCAGCTGTGCAAGAATTGAGTCTCAAATAAGCTTAACATTCAATTAATTAGGAACTCCAATCAAAGGATTTGCCCAAAACAACAAAGAATACGTTAATATGGGTCTTTTGAGATCACTATTCAAATCAGATCGAGTGTAAAAAAAAATTAATCACAAAAATGTATAATGCATTTCACTATGTTCCACTCAACTCTTTTTATCAAACACTGCTATTCACGCTGCAAACCTCGAGCCTCTTTCTTTCTAATTACTCCGTCCTTGGTCTCATTCACACAGGGAACAGACATTTATCGAGATATCAAACGGTATCAAACACAGGATTATGAGTTCACTCAAAGACGATTATGAAGAATACGGAGGTATTGTTCAGCCCTCTAAATACCTTCCGACCTCACTACATTAAAGGTTTGTGTTTAAGTGTCTCATGCATCGTTTCAAAGCTGGATCTGTAGAGGTTGAAGTGTCATCAATAAGCACAAAAAAAACCACACAGAGGTTTCAGTGAATGGATGACATGGAAGAAGAAACGACAACCGCATGGTTTGTTCAGAAGTTTAATTAAGCTCTGAAGTAAATAGGATGTTCTATGACAGAGAAAAGTTTCATAAGAAGACGAAGAAGTAGAAAAGTATTTTCTCCAAGGCCACATGTTTTCAGCGACTCTTTGTGGGTCGAAGTTGTGGTTGGTGTTAGCAGCTTTTGTGTGCGGTTGTTATTCTCAAGTGGCCGTGGAGTTTGGAGGCTTATCAGCCGCTGTGGCCGCTGGATGAATCTGTTACTTTGCTGCCCTGTTTAAAATTTGGTGTCAAGACAATAATGGCCTCCAGCAGAGACTACCCGGCTGGTTATTAAACACCAGCTGGTCCGGCTGCGGCACACAAAGCCCCGCAACACGGTTCAGAGGCAGCGTGTTGACACATCACCGCAGGAGGTAGCAGCGTCGTCAAAGGGGGAAGTTAACTTTGGTTTCAACCCTCTTCAGAGCGCATCACACAGCCCAATCAAACCCCCCCCCCCCCCCTGCATGCTTTTATCAGAGGGGGCCACTGTGTCCAGCGGAGCCACTCGACAGTCTCATTACCGGCTCAGGTCTCCCACAACGCTAATCAGCAACCAACCCCCCACCCCCCTCCACAAAAGCCCAGAGGAGCATAGCCTGCAGTGATTACTGGCCGAGGGGAGGATTGGCTCAGAGAAAGTGTTATCTGGACAAAGGCGAGCTGTGGCCTCCTGCTGCAGGATAAGGCCTACTTCACCGGGCAATCACATTCCTAAAGACGGTAATATTTTATCTGCAAGTCCAGTTTCATCAGCGTTCAGGAAAATCAGGACACTCTGAGATATTTGAGTTATTTAACTCTCTGAGGAGTTTTTAGCATGTTCTAAGTCCGTCTTACATCAACACTGATGCCTCTATTTCACCTGCAACAGCAAACAAGACCATCAGCGACAAGATTGACTCTTACTGTAAAGATTTTTAAAGACCATCAACATTGCCTAAAGGTTGTTTTATTCCAGAGCGATTTAGGTCAAAAGAGCCGTTGTTAAATCTTCTTTGCTTAGTTTCACACGGTGTTTTAACACATGCACACAAAACCTGAACATTTGCAGAATCTTTTCGGGGTGAGCGGCGTGTCTGAAAACCCACTGCAGAATTTAGCTCCTCGATTTTATCTGGACTTTTTGCTGCCAGCCCCCTGGTAAAGTTTCCACACGAAGTCGGGAAAGCAGGAAAAATTCTGGATAATTAATGGAGAGCGAGCAGGTGAGGGTGATGATGTTTATATCACACGACCGCTGGGCGACCAGTGCAATCTTCGTGCACGTAATTAAGCTGCTTCATATTCTTTTCTGCTCGCCAGCAGCCGTTGATATAAAGACAAACAAACGTCATTATAGTCAGATGCTGTTGCTTTGTTCGCCCTTTCCACCATGTTCTTTCAACGTCAGGTCCTGCCTCCTGAGATCCCCTTCTCCACATCAGAACCATCAGGGGACAGTCCCCTGCAAGCCGCCAGGTGGATATAAAATACAAGATATTAAACGATACGATATGCATGCTGGCTGTCCACACTGTGTCCGTTAAATTATTGGCTTTGTGAATTTCCATTTCCCCTTGTAACAGAGACTTCTGGTGCTTTTATTTTGAAGGTGGACAAACTGAAGTGTGGTGCTCTGTATTGAGGAGCAACTCTCAACGGCAAGTCAATAAACGTCTTGCGGTGAGATGAAAAAAAGTTTTTCTCCGGTGTTGCCACAAGTCACAGCTCAACTTTTCAATCACAGATGTGGATATTATTTATGCACCGTTATGTCCACTTTGTATGACAAGCTAACGAGATCTGTTCAGTGAAATAAGCGAGTGTCAGTGCCATGTAGAGCCCCCACCTTTCTCGAGCGAGCGACAGAGAGGAAAATAAAAACAGCGCACCCTGTTGCTCACGGGCAGTTAGGACACTCCATTAGGAAACAATAGAATCAGGCCGATTATGTCGCTGACGCTTGCTCGCGTCGCGCTCTGTTAGGACAGGCTGTAACACATCATAACGCAGTGTCACTTCCTGTTGTGTCATGTCCTGTCGTATTGTATCGGCCCTTTTGGAGAAGTAGAGATGCATCTTAATGTAGGTTAACTAGTCGTTTTAATGTGATGCTTTAACGGATTAATTTGTTTGTATATTGAATTGAGCAGAGAGGACGGTCTTGCCTGCAAAAAAACATTCTGATCCAGTGAAAACCTTTCAACATTACCCATCATCCCTTGAGGATGAAATTGAAGGTTTGGACCTCTGAACGGGAAACAATCCGCAGATATCGGATTCCAGTGCCTACATCAACCTGGTACTTTATGTAATAAACCTGATCAGATAAAAACCGTCCTGTATCTGTGGAGTCAAACAAGCTGGAGAATTAAAGACCCGCTAAACACGGTAAGCTTCCTCTCTGTACAAGTAACAATTTCCCCAATAAAGATGGATGCGACAGAGGGAGTGAAAAAAAGCGACTGTCCTGGAGCGCTAATTGCCGAGTTTAACATTGAGGACGAGCAGCAGAGGCCAGGGGAGGTGCTGCCGCGATCCAGAGGAGCCAAAAACCCCCATTTGCATCAAGTGCCACCAGAATAGCAGCGACTCCCCCGCACGCCATCAGTGGGCAGATGAGATTGTTCATCTACTTGCAAATTGGCACATCAAAGTCAAACTGGAGGAGAGCTGGCAGAGGACCACGGGGCCGAGGCCGGGCGAGCACGCGGCGTGATTAGGAGCCGGGGAAGAGATTCTGCCTCCATATGTGACGAGCCCTTCAACCAACCCTCACATGATGAACCAAACGCAGATATTTAATTATTTGATCTAAGTTATGCGTTTGTTAGAGAGGAACGGTGAGGCAGCGGAGGACACAGTGTTCGGTTTATATAAATGATAACTGTTGATGACTGTCGTTTAAATACCTTCACATAAACAAGCAGCTTGTCTGTTCTGGCTGGAAGAATCAATGACGGAGGTACACTAATGATGAAAAGAGAGAGGATGTGTTCTCGTCCACGAGGAGAGCAGTTTGTTAAAAGGGGTGTTGCTTATTTAAAAAGGCAGAATGTGCGACATGTTACACATAAATCAGACATCCAGTCTATCCTGTGTTAATGTCTCTCTGAGTCATGACTGTCTACAATGAGTGAGAAGCTCGAGTCCCGCTGGCTGTGTTGTTGTCAGAGCCGTGTTTACATGGACGGGACGGCCGGCTCCTCCCCTTGTGTATAAAAGCTGTTTTAGTCAAAGACTAGAGAGAAGAAGAAGAACATACTCACTGATTATTTGGATGTCACGTAAGCTTTTTTAGATCACGCTCATTCTGTGTCAATTTACATGCAATGGGAAGCTACGAGCTAACTAAAGAGTGCTAACATTAGCATGCTAACACAACAATGCAGGTCACAGGTGATTGCAGCTCGAGGAAATGTATGTTTTATGCATGGTCTGTGTTTTATTAAGTATACGTGACTCTCGCTGAGACCAAATTTACCTACGGGTACAAATAAAGTAACCTGAAGGATTAACGTTGGGTCTTTGTAACATAAAGTGTTTTACCTGCTCTTTTTGCAAAGCGTCTCCAGATAACATTCGTTATAAATTGGCGCTGTACAAATAAAGATTGATTGATTGTATCTGCTCTGTTGTAAAGTGCGTAAACGAGGGCTCTCTGTCAAAGTCATTTCCACGAATTTAAAGAAATAATCGATGACCACGCCACGGAGAATATTTATCTTTTTCAGAGTTTGTTTTATTTGCGTCAGGACTTAGTAAGAGCTCAGGACTTAACGACAGGAACAGGGAGAAACTTTAAAATTCAATTCTGATGTAGATTTGATGCTTTCAGAGAACTGTCCAGGTTCAACAATGACCACTCTTATAAAAGGGAGGTGTAGCAGTCCCCTTACACTTCAGGAGTTTTAAGAAGTGTAAAGGGACTGCTACAGAACATCATCATTCTGTATTAGACACAAGGCCACAGCTCTGAATCCAACCATTCAACTTCTTTCACTGTTCGTCTGTGACCTTGGAAGCTCCATTTAAAAAAACAGTTTTCTCAATTTTTTGAAGGTCAAACTCAACTCATGTTTGTGAAAAACGTGTTGACCCCAGATGCTGAAGATGTAAAGTTTTCTTTGACCTTTTTAACTTTTTGGAAGGATGACGAAACAACCTGAAACTTAACGAGCTGGACTTGTTGAATGCCTTTAAAAAATGTATTTTGGGGATTTTTATGCCTGAGAGAGGAGAGGGAGAAATCGAGAGGGGTCGGTCAGCGGGCTGCAAGAAAGGGGAGGAACGTGTACGAGCAGGCGGAACAAATCTCACAGAACCACGGGAGACGTCACAGCGATAAGTTGTTGGCCGCCCAAAAAACCCGTAAGTAGTTTTGGTTAGAATAACTCATTAAAGATAGAAGGCGAACAAAAAGTAAGCCGTGCCTCAATTTCATCAGTAGTTACCCAGGTCGTGACAACGCCGATAGCACCTACTCTACCACAAACAACGTTGTATTTAAATCAGGTTTGTGTGTGTGTGTGTGTATGTGTGTGTGTGTGTGTGTCTTACGTTGGTAAGGCTGGTGTCCACCATGCTGACGGTAGCCTCCTTGTTGGTAGCTGTTCGGTGGCGGGGCGTTGCTGTACTGTCCTCCGCCATGTTGGTTTCTGTTCATACTGTGACTGATGGGAGAGAAGAAGAAGTTGTACTCTAATCGATCAAACAAACTGTATCTGTAAAGCACTTTTTATACAATAATGATGTAGCAGAAACGGCTTCACATAAAATCAATAAGGAACAATTTGACCCCCTCGTCCCACAGTCCACGCACACCGGGCCGTCTGTTGAAGGACTATAGCCTCCATACATGGGGTGCGATCTAACCGCTAGGGCATCCCCCCCCCCACCTCCATTATGAATTCTTAATGAGGACACACAGGAGGTACGGTTAAAATGTTAAAACTCAAGACGGGGAAATAAAGAAGATCAATTCCCATATCCGTCGGGCCCTTAATCAAACTGGTAGCCAATGAATGCAGAGACTTTAAAATGGGTCCAATGTGTGCTCTCTCTCTCTCTCTCTCTCTGGTCGTGTGAAGAGTCCTTTCAGCATCAAACCACATGTCAGTACAGCCTTGGTTAACTCTACCTTCACTAGAGATTTAATGTGCTGATAATCAACAACAAAATAATATAAAGAGCAAAGCTTGAGCTTGTTTTTCTGCCGGGGCCTCCATCCTGTCATAGATGCACGTGACTGGATGAAGTCTGTTACCGGCTTTGCACGCACATCCCGTCTCCACAGAGGCGGTAATGATTTGAAATCAGAGCAACATAAAAAAAAAAGGTTTTCGTGCTCGCCCGCCTCGGAGCACCTGCCTGTTTGGCCCCGTCGAGGCACATAACTGCCTGAATTACTGAATTAACGACTCAGTTCAGACAGAAAAAGGAAAAAAAAAATTGGACTACATAGTGTTTCTTCAAATCCGTGCATAATTAATTCCCAAACACGCCACAGTCGGACCGAGCCAGATGTTCAATTATTCACATTTCCTTAATGATAATATCAACGTGTGGAGGAGAGAGCTTAGATCATAATCAAGCATGGCTGGTTAATGGTGATGTTAGGGGGGGGAGGGGGGGAGGAGGGGAGGGGGGACAAACAAACATTTAAACACATTTTCCATTTTAAAATACTGTAATCCTCTCAGATACTGAGTCACTCTGCAGAATCAGCACGCATTGTTCATCACTGCTGCTGTAACACGATATCCTCACATGCCTATGAAGCAGGTGTGTGTGTTACATTTAGAGGTTAAGATCCGTTCATTAAGCCGTGGAAACACAGGAGAACAGCATTTTTAACGGCACAGGGCTGGTTACACAGTATTTACTTTAGTTTTTCAAAAGCTGCTGACGAAGATAAATGTTTAAAGTCCTGATATTTGACCGAGTCATATTAGAAACAGTATCCATACATTTTTTGCTAGACCGATTAAGAAACGCACCGTTATCATCACTCTATACCATAATTAATTATTCCACAGCTCCTGTTTGTACGTGTGTGTGTACAAACAGGAGCTACCTCTCCAGCTACCAAAACAACTTCCATATTTTGGTCTGCATCGGGACTTGAACCGGCGACCCTCCGGTTCCCAACCCAAGTCCCTACGAATGTAGCTACTGCCGCCCCATATATTGTATTAATCCCGCTGCGTTACGTCGTCAGCTCCCACTCTAGTCAACAATTTCACACTCCGTTATTGAGACATGTATGGATGCAGATGTTACAGAATCGATACGACTGCAAAGCTGTGATGACAGTTTTGAAAGATAATTGACCGATAGTGCAGTTCAACTTAACACCTTAACCAGAGCTCTGGGATTCAAATATTTTAATGTACTTCTAGGATCTCTGAGGACCTGAAGTGAAGTGTTTGAAGCTGTAGGATCCTTAAATGCCTCTGCTGTTATTCTCAACAATAAAGAACAGCTGTTGTAGTGAATCAGTAGTGTCAGTAGGACGTGGTCATTACCCACGTATCGTATCGTGGGGTTGTGGGAAATATCCCTGCCTTGCTCAGCCTCTGCAGCTACCAGACCAATTTCCAGACTTGGTCCATACCGGGATTTGAACCAGCGACCCTCTTCGTTTGTTTTCTGTTTAGCTGTATTGTTGACTACTTTCATAGCTAAATCAAACACGACATTTAAAATAATTAAAGCCAGTATTTTGAGGAAATATATATTTCCTATCGGGGAACTATTGCGTGATTTGCAGAACAAGCCCTTCAGCGCCCCCTGCAGACTTTTCCTGGGATTACTCCAACATATGTTAACATCATGATCTGAAAATTTGCCCACGTTTAGTTTGGACATCCAGAATTGTAACACTGTATGAGAGTTTTAAAATGAGGATCAGCAGAAAAGGTCAACTTTAAATTACTGACAAATCCCCATCCCCCTGGATTTCTGAGAGAGAACAAAACTGAAGAAAGTTACCCCAGAGCACGGAAACCGGACTGATCCAGGTGAGCCTGCTGCCTGTTCGGGTTGAAGCCAAGTTGGGGTCTCCACGGCCCCCTGTTCCCCCTTTCCCAGTCCCCTGGCTTCAGGACCTTATTGGGCATCCTGGAAAAAAAACAAACACAATGAATAAAAAAAACACGCATAATTCAGAGAGAAAATAGAGCAACCTCCACGAAGTCTGAAGTCTTTTTATAAAAATTAAATAATTATGTTTTACTTCTCTGACTGACAGCTTTGTTTTTGCTCATCCTGCTCCCTCTCGTCACTCTAAAGGCGTTTTCACATCTACACTCCTGAAAATATCTAGATCATTTCAGGAGGACTGCTCCGGATATTCTCCTGGAGCAACAAATGTTCAATCCTCCGCCACAGAGAATAGTCCCAGAAAAAAGCTGTTTACTCTCTAACAGTCTGAAGCTGTTAAGGAACTAACTTGACTGGAAACTTTCAAACAATGTCATTATATATATATATATTCAATCTCCTGTATGAACAAACTGGTTTGAACGGGAGAGCCTCAGACGAGGCCGGGAGGTCAGAAAATGTGGAGACAGATTAACACGTTGTTGATTTGATGGCTTTGTTGAAAAATACGAAACACAATGAATCACATGCCAAGTCTTTAATTCTGACCGGTGTGAAAATGAAAAGAATTTCACACTTGAAAAAATAAGGAGATGCGACGTTGTTAAAGAAGCATTCCTGACATAATAAACAAGCCTCACTTGGCTCCGGGGAGGAGGACCGCCTTGAACACAAAGTCATCTGCAAACTGCGGATCCTTGAACCTCACTCTGCAAAGAGAAAAGAAACATCACTTTCAATTAAAACCACAAAGCAGCTCCCATTAGCTCATGTTTTTATATTATACATCTCCATTTCAGCGGCGAGAGTTTGTGGTGTTACACCTGTGATTAAGTGTTGTCATTTTCTTCTCAACCTGCCGGGTACTACTTCACCCTGTCATTTAAACAGGAATGTCTTTTCACCCTCGGAGAATGGCAGCACGCTCGTTTCATTCTAATGACAGGTGGGTGTACTGATACACAGATACACAGATACACACCCGACACGTGACAGAGGACAATCGGCTGAGGAGCTGCACTTAAATTTGTCTGTGTGGAAGGATATCAGTGAATCACAGCGACCCACAAAATGTACTGAGAGGAGCGGTGTGGTATCTGGTTGTGTTAAGTAAACTGTATGTGTGCAAGTTTACACAACAAAACGGAGTATTGTCATTTTACGCCGTGCTCTGTTAATCTGGGGGGGGGGGGCACAAACATCCCCCATGTAATACGACTAATACAACATCTACACTGCAAACTACAGCAGAGGAATGGCCACCGTTCAAACAATAACAGTTGTGTTTCCAGAGACGTTATTTTAGTAATTTATTGGTATATTTATAGACAAATTCGATTCATTTGGGATTGAGACCCAGCGCCTAAACGCAACCTTCCGCCACTCAAAAAGAACGGCACTAAACACCATATTAATGGAATTTAAAGAAGGTCTATTACGCGTGTCCTGTTCAGGACATTGAGAAATACATTTCCAAAATGGCGGTACGGTTTGCAGCCTTCATCCAGCACGTAAGTGTGCCTCAAGCCCACCTCTTGTTGATATCGTTTACACACTAGGGCTGTGCTCTAAAAATAATATGGCAATATGTGCTCCTTGCAAACATGTATGGATGCAGATGTAACAAAATCGATACGGCTACAAAGCTGTGATGACAGTTTTTAAAGAAAGTTGACACGAACGCCATAGCCAGAGCTCTGGGATTTAAATATTTTAAAGTATTTCTAGGATCTCTAAGGACCTGAATCAAAGTGTTTGAAGCTGTAGGATCCTTAATATGCCTCCGCTGTTATTCTCAACAATAAAGAACAGCTGTTGTAGTGACTTCTATGTAGGACATGGTCATTATATCGTGATACGCATCGCATCGTGGGGTTGTGGGGAATACCCAGCCCTACTACACACACAGCCCTCTGATGTTGAAGTTGAAGTACAAGTTAAACAAACCGGCTCGTCCGTCACCCTGAGGGAACCAACTGAATCTATTGAGCTGTGCTACACTCTTAATAAAAGTTTACACAGGAGTTCTTTAAGTTTTTGTGATAAGAGGCGTCTAACCCGCAATTTCAAATAGTCTGTGTGCGCGCTGTGTCACATAGTTCACTCACACTCCAGACAATGTTCGTGCACACCAGCAGCACCACTCGGCTCTGCTCCATTTCTAATACGCACAGGGTCTATTTTTGACCAAACAAAGAACCGTGTTTCTGTATAACACATAAATGTAGAAGACAGATGTTTCTTACCCGATGGCGCTGCACTGTGAAATGTCCCGCAGCGTCGGGATGGGCGACGCCACTGCCCTGAAGGATAAACGTCAAAAAGAGGAGGAATAAATAAAGAGTTCAGAGTCGACTCCCAGAGCCAGCTCTCCCTCAGCAGGTTGGAGTGATGAGCGTTAAGATCATTGGAAATGAGGACAGAGTGTAAGAGAGTGAGAATAAAGCAGCCGTTTCCTTACTTATCTGGTAGAATAGGGTCGTCATCAAGATTTAATGTACCTTGGATTCCGTGGCACAGCTCTGCAGGGATCTCAGTGCCCTGATGGAGAGAGAGGTGGAGTAGATTTATACTCTTCAGTCTTATATGTGACACAACTCTACCTTAAAGAATTCTTCCTCTTGTCTTGTTAACAAGGAGTTAATACTTAACTGAAGTCAAATTAACGTTAAAGGAGCAATATGTAACTCTGACCCCCAGTGTTTAAAATGGGTACTGCAGTCCAAATTCTAAACTAGAGTGGATGCTCACGCAGGTCACCATGTGGTGGACACTGAAGCTTCAGTGTTTAGCCAGCTCTGCATCGGTCTGTAAACCTTTCTGCGTTCTAACCTCTCTCCATTTTTCAAAAAGATCTCCAATATTGATCCTAGTTTGAGCACGTTTCTGCTCCTGGAGCTTATTTGAAATCGTGTGACTGTGTCTGCAGAGACCCTGGCCTCTGTCTGGATTTTTTCTTTTTTTTGGTTGACTCGGGTTGTGTCTGGACGGGAAGCTGGTGTGTTTCCCCCAGCCAATGACAGCATGCCTGCAAGTTTAGGAGTGGATACAACTCAGTGATTGGATGCGATTGAAACCGATGAATATGACGACCAGAGTGAACCTTGTGTTGGCTTTTACCCGAGGACGTACAGTTGGTCTGCTTCCTGTTAGACAAGCAAGAGCCAAAAACGGTTAGCTTGTGCTAGCGTGAGGTAGCTTGCAGTGTAGAGTGTGCACCTCTGGGGGCAATGAGCCCAGGAGGAGGGGTCCAGCTTGAATGTTGTGATTACAAGCTACAACCAACTTTGACTTTACCTTAAAGTGAGTAAACATTTAATAATGGTTTGATATGTCAAATCTATTGATAAACGAGTATTGTGTGGGTGTTGCCTTGTGTAACGTTAACCTCATCCGTTATACATTTTAAGTTGTGTTAAGATGAATTCATGCAGTGGATTAAACACATTATCAAAGACACGACACCTGCACAGCTACACAAACACATCTGCAGCAGAATGACACGGCAAAAAATACAGATCTTTAATTTAATGTGAGAGTTTGATGCAGTGAACCACAGAAGAAGAAGACTATTATTACAGACACGTGTTGACGAAGCAGCTGACTAAATGCAGAGAGGGGGAGCGTCTCAGCTGCATGATGCATCAAACCACAGCTAAGATATACACCAACTAAAAGTGTACTGTGAAACTTTGCAACATCTGTTTAACGGGTACATTTGTTTTTTACCTCATGAGATTCGGTGCGGTAGAGTTCGTGGATGAAGTCGAAGAGAGGGTGACTCTTCCCGAGAAAGAACAAGTCGCTTCCCAGACTGTTTCTTTTTTCTGCAACAGAGAGAAGACAGCAGCTGTGATCACTGGTCAGACTGGAGCTTACAACCTGATCGCACACAAGCAGTAACAGAGAGGCTGCGTCTGCTTTCATATTTCAAATCTAAGGACTCGCAGACTTGTGTTCATAGTAGTGGTTCATCAGATCACATGGATCGGATCAGATCAGACAATACGGATCGTTTTTTGGATCGGCGATAAAAATAAAAAGGAACGAATGAAGCCGCAGTTTTACAGCACTACAAATCATGTTTTCAAAAAGGTGCTCGCACATCCAACTATCTCATGAAGTAGGTGCTTATGACACAAAAGAAAAAAAAATCCTGCACACTAATCTTGCTCGGCATCCCCAATTTGTCGGTTCCTCTGAATCCGTTACAACTGTGTTCACACTACAAGTCAAAATGCTTCCTCATGAATCTTCATGATGTAGCACATCCTCAATTTTCTTCCCTACAGGCTCATCCCTACAACTCCAATAAAAACAAAGTACAAGCGGTTAGATTAACCCGACCTCTCTTTATATTAAGAAAATGGTTTTAGTAATCTGAGCTCAACAGACGGTGATAATAAAAGCTGTTACCCTCCATCAGGGACATCAACGTCACAAAAAAGGATAAAGAAATCTTTGCTGTGATCTTCACTAACAAGTTCTTTCGATGAGCTCTGACGATGTTGAACATGTAAAACACACAAAGTTAATTCAACATGCGTGTGTAAATCTGGTCATTTAGGGACTATATCTTCACTTCTTGGACCGAATACATCACTCTGTATCGGAGTGCATTTGGCTGAGTTTACAGCTGCAGTTTACTATAGGCTATGGCTCAGTTGGTAGAGTCATCGTCTCTCAATCGGAAGGTCGGGGGTTCGATCCCCAGCAAAATGTCCTGCAGCAACATGTCCGATGTTTCCTTGGGCAAGACACTTAACCCCGAATTGCTCCATCTGCTGTACAAGCTCAAGTCTATTTACATTACCAACAATATGTGTCTGATTGTTGTCTCCTCTAAGCACTAGCTGACACATGCATGATAGATACACAGGGTGAGGTGAAGCGTTGAAGCAGCGTTTGAAACAAAGTCACCACGCATAATGAAATATCAGCACTTTACAACATGTTTTAGCGTGAAAGTCCGCAAAAACTCAGTGAAAAAATACGTTCCAAAGGGCAGCATTTACTTCTTATTCAAACTAGGATCACGTGGAGGCTGATTGTGGATATGGATCCGCTACGACCCGTTTCTCCACTAGTTCAAACTGACAATTATAAATAATAAAACTATGAACATTACAACTCATCATAGGAAAACACATCCTGCTCTAGAAGGTAAGTCAATAAGCCTTACATAAGAAATGGACTGTGCATTGCTCACCTTCCTCAGATGTAAGGTCGGGGTAGACGTCAGCTAGAGCCGCCCACAGCCGACGTTCGTCCACGAAGGGCAACAAGGCCACACCTTTAAAAAAAAAAAGCATTAATACAAAAACGTGTAAGTGTAGTTCATGGAAAAGAGAGTTCATGAATTCAAGTTACTGATTCAAAACTGCTGGAACATAACAGTTAAAATGCGTCCTCCTGCTTTTCACTGCAGGGTCATTTGTTGAGAGACATGTCTCACCTTGCCAGGCGTATTTCTTGCCGTTGAGATCGATGGCAAAGTCATCAGGGTAGAAGTCGATGATGGAGGAATCCTGTGTGAAAAGAAGACAAAGGACTTGAAAACTTCAACACAAAAGCTGAGGAAAATCATTTCAGACCAAGGTTGTCCGCTCTGGAAGAAGATTGATTCTATAGCAGATATTTCTTCTTGTTAACCAAAGCTTTCTTGACTTAAAGCATTTTTCTTTTTTTAAGCGTTGATCATTTGTTCTCTCTGCACACGACACTCACCGGACTGCTCATGAGAACTCGCCACGTTGGAGGCAGGAAGTTACCGCTGGCTGCAGGAAACACTCCCATCAGCTGCTCCAGTGGCTTGAACTGCACACGACAAAGGCACAAACATTATTTATACACTCATTCAGTTTATTACGTATAAAACACACTGGAAGCATGGTTCTCAGCTGGTGGGTTGGGACCCAAAAGTGGGTTGGAAAGTGTTTTTTGTGGGTCGCTGAGGTGTGCCAGGAAAAAAAAGAATCTATGTTAAAGAACATGGGTAGTAGGGTTGATTATGCACTCAGTAGGTGGCGGTGATGCACTTTAACGCTGGAGATCTTTCTCTAAACAACAACTAGAGGAAGACGGAGTATAATGTTTGTTTTTATGCTGCTACTTAGCCTTAAAACCCTGCAGGTGTTAACAACGGCGCTCCAGAAACAACCTGTCAACTGGTAAACAAACCAAAACGATGAAATCAGTTTTTCCATGATCATGCTGCGACAGAGAAAACTAAAGAAGAAGAGAAACAAGTTGTAGGTGTGTTCTTACAGGCTTGGTGTCCTTCTCGAACTCGGTGAACATCCCTTTGATGTCTTTGAAGTCGGAGGCGAACGGTGCGTAGTGAAACGGGAAGTACCACTTCCAGGAGGCACAGCCCTGCAGAACGACACAGAAACAATCACTGGATTTAATGCAACTTCATATATCGGACACACACAGAACATCTGATACTCGAGTTTTACTAAAACAAGCGCTGCATTTACCTTTGAACTAAAGCTGCAACTCATAACTATCTGCATAAATGACGGATCTGATCATCTCTAATCAGAGTTAATCACATGACAGCTAAAGGCATCAAATCTTTAAAACGGCTTGTTCAAAAGAGAAAACGATCAGATTATATCACACATGATGTAGGTTAACTGTATCTATTGTTCACAGTCTACTTATTATTGGTGGTGGGCGTGTTCACCGTCAATTTCCGTGGTGATGGCAGTCATTGCATGGACCACACTCACCTGTTCACCTGGGTTTTGTTTAATCGAAGAGAGATGGGGGGGGGGGAGCCTGGGATCGGAAACTTCCGCCTCACTACATTACACTGCAATCACACGCATATTTTAAGGTCTTTAAGATCAGCGCCTTTCTTTTGACAACCTGCGCAGGCCGATAAAGCCGCAATAACATCAAATTCAAATTCAAAAAACGTTATTTGTCATATCATATTATACGATTATAATCCGGTCATGGGTTTTAGCTGTTTAAAAACATCCAGTTTGTGTCATTTAAAACTTTTCAGTGGGAGTGGGTTAACTGGGATCTAAGGGAGGCTGGATTCAGACTGGATGACTGGAACAAAGCTGATTTCCGCTGTGCAGACTAACAACATGTCAGCGCCCGTCTCAGGGATATTCTGGCTTCATCCTGTTCAACGGGAGGAGGCCGAGGCACGCTGTCCATTTGTATAAGTGTACGATTTCTGAAACATCTGATATCAATCATTCTTTATTTGTAAAGCCACAATTCATAACAAATGTTATCTCAAGGTGAATTCTCCTGATTATATCCCTCTGCGTTCTCACATCAGCTCACTCGGACTTCCTGCGGAGTGTGAAAGCCCTATGAGAGGAGAATGAGGAAAACACACCATCTTTATTCCAAAAATGAATGTTGGAGATGCTTTTGATTCCTTTGAGCAGCCGACAGATTTCAAACTGTTGACCTCTTTCATATCTGGCATATTTTCGCACATTCCTGCACAGGGGTTTGCACAAAAAGCTCTTTTTTTTCTCTTCATGTTCAGACAGTCTTAAAGTATTTCTTTTTCATGGTATAATCATGTTTCCTCTCTTCACATTAATCTAATTTTTTGTGCACCTTCACAGCAGGTCAGATTCCTCTTAAGGTAAAAAATTAATAGTCTGATCTTGAAAAGACGATAGCTGCAGATGATTACATTTCAGACACTGGAGACATATTTCTCTTTGATAAAAGAGTCAGCACGTAACGGCTGCGTGTTAGTCGCTGAGTTGGATTTGTTGCGCGTGGAACACTTTCCTCTTGGAGGGAGTCATTTATTGCAGAACAAGCAAAAATGAAAACACGTTTAAGAGAGACTGGGAAATGAAAAGGAAATAAAACCTTTTCTTTGCCCTTTTTACTCAACAGTTCCTCGTCAGTGTGAAGCTTAAAATTCAATCTGAGCAGACTAACGGAGCTCAGCTGACATTTAAAAGCCTGAATCCAGCTCGGATAGAGCGTGTGTTTCAAACCAAAACGCCAAGTCCTGATTCATTTTTCCTCTTCCTTTCTCTCTCAAACTTTGATGTTGTATTCAATCTAAATTGAAGAAAAACCTCTTCCAGTCCTCGGATATATTGGACTGTACCCAAAAAGCTGAAGTATCTGGGGATAAAAAAATCCTCCCCTACACCTGCTGAGAGGCTCTCACATCTCCGAAACAGTTCCCTCCCCGAGCTCTGTGTTTCTCAAATGTTTATGTAGAAGCAAAGACGACAAGAAATAGAAAAAAAAAAAATCTAATCCTGCAGATCCAGCGTTTGGAGCACTTATCCTTCCTGAACAAACACGTCTCACACCAAAGAACGACCTTCACTTCCCACAATCCACCTCTGAGAAAACAAGGCCCTCTGATAAACCCTCACATCTCGGCCAATCTCGGCACTCTATTATTAAAGATGCTCATTCAAATGATAATATGGGACTTTACCATGATAAAAGCCGGAGGAGGCTCCCGTCTCCACATTCAAATAATCGCACAAATCGTTTATGTTAATACGACGACATGTTTCGCCTCCGGGAGAGATCCGTGTGTGACTGCGGACGCCGGGTCAAAGACCAGGAACACACACAACATTTAAAAAATCTAATTCACTGTCTTGTGTTCGACACAAATCGACACGCAGAGAAAAGACATCACCAGATTATTTTATCTATCGTCTTCGATTTTATCTGGAGCATTTCATCTTCTTTTTGTCTGTCGACTTTATTACAGTTGAATAAAATAAGGCTTACAGGCTTTTTCTTTCAAACAGGATTAGCTTGGACCATATTTACGCTTCGTTAAACGGAGGGACTGATGTTTGCATTTTGAAAATCATCGATTATTTAACTCAACATTTAAAAATCTATGAATTTGCTAAAAGCTGCTGTTCAGAAAGAAGTAGAAATATTTTAAATTTTGGGGTAAAAAATGTTGAAATAATAAATGTCCTGACAAAAATGGACGTGGCCCGTCTTTATTTTTAAATATTCACACACAAAGAGAAGCCTCTATGAGAGATGTGTAAGAACTGAAGATCCGACAGCTTTTTTTTCCTCTTCTGTGTTTTGAATAAACCCAGCTCTGCGTTCCCTGATCACTCGGCGAGGTGTGCGTGATCATAACTCTGCAGCGGCGGCGAACAGAAGCGTGAATGTGTGGCGGCGGTGAGCAGACACGTCCCCCCCCCCCCCCAAATCCGCCAAGGGCCCCGCTAATGAATTCATCCAGAACAGCCCCCTGAGACGGGCTTTGGATTGGCGAGCGTGCGGAGTCAACACAGAGCGTGCATACACACGGCTCACAATCAGCCCCGACAAATCCCCGCTGGCTCTCCTGAAGAGGGCCCACAGCTGATTATTTCATTTCAAGATAAAGATCAATATTTCACTACAATAAAATGATTTAGTGTTTAATCACACTGCAAACAATGAGAGGAGATATCAGAGGCGGCGGCGGGGAGGTTTATTTGACAGAGACACTCGACAGAGAGGACTTCTTGACTCCACACATACAAAAAAGAAACGCGTCTCTGTAAAAAGACTCGCTCCTTTGTGAACGAACGCTTGAGGTTTGAAACTGTTTCAACAAACCCGCAGTGACATCTTAAATCTCTGAATACACATTGTTCTCTTCATCAAACCTGTTCAACACCCAGTTTTTAATTTACATGAGAGGTAAAAGGTCAGGGAGACATTTTTTAAACACTTTCTAAAGAGTTCGCGCTGTGAAAACTTTTACTACAGCTTTAGTACTTTCATTCTCACAGTGAAAACATCTCAAAGAAACGTTTGTGTAGTTTTTAAATTGTTTACTTTGAAGCTTTTTTACCTCTCCAAAAAACTCAGTCAAGAGAACTGTTTTTTCTGAATCACTTAAAGGACTCTGATACTGACGATGAGCCTATTGGAGCTTTTGGTTCACGTCGCTATAGAATACGCTGATAAATTACATTCATTTAACAACCCCCCCCATGAGGAAGAAAAGACCTAGATGCATATGAACGCCAAAGAAAGAGAAAAATTCAGATCCAATAACACCTCAGAGAGACAGTGTGTGTTTTAGTCCGGCTCGGGCCGGGTAGCTGTCAGGTTTTAGTCGGGCTCGGGCCGGGTAGATATCAGGTTTAATACGGGCTCGGGCCGGGTAGATGTCAGGTTTAAGTCCGGCTCGGACCGAGTAGATGTCAGGTTTGATACGGGCTCGGGCCGGGTAGATGTCAGGTTTAAGTCTGGCTCGGCTAGATCTCAGGATTTAGTCCTGCTCGGGCCGGGTAGGTGTCAGGTTTTAGTCGGGCTCAATCAATGTCAACACACAACACTGATGTGAAGTCATATGATGTTTAAGTTCAGATAATATTGTTGTGTAGAAATGCATGTAAAGGGGCGCTGGTGGCGCAGTGGTTAGTGCGCGCGTCCCATGTATGGATGCTACAGTCCTCAACGCGGGCGGCCAGGGTTTGAATCCGACCTGTGGCTCCTTTCCCGCACGTCAATCCCCTCTCTCTCTATCCACTGTCCTATCTCTCCAATAAAAGGCACAAAAAGCCCCAAAAAAATTCCAAAAAAAAAAGAAAGGCCTGAAAAGAGAAATGCAGTGTTACCTGGTAGTAGTAGCGCAGCACCCAGCAGAGACCCTCCACATAAGACTTCACCACCTTCTTCCTGAAGTCCTCGTCCGTCACACACACGTCGAACTTGGTCTTGTAGTATCTCTGCTTCCAGCCGTCCTCCCACAACCTGCACAACACACAAGGTTGTAAAACTTACTGATGGGAACCATTTAAGAGCATGCAACTGGTTTTCTGGAAAGTAATGGAAAAAAACCTTAGCAATTAATATGATGTAGAAAAAACATAAGATATGGACATAGGGAGCTCAGAGGGAGGGATGTGAACTTGAGAGGCTCCGTTCATCGGGTGAAATGTGCACATGCTGAGTGAGACAGCAATTTTCCGAATATAAAATATTTCTTATTTATTGCAATAAATTCAGACGTCTGAGTTTATCAAAAAGTGTCAAACATTTTGACAACCTTCGCCTCTATGTTGACCGACTCTACTGGGTTTCATCCGTCAGGCTGCTGTGACTTCACATTTTGTTTTCCATTACTTGCTCTATTTTTTTACCTTGAAAATTGATGTATTCTGCTGTTGAACGTGAGAGTCATCGTCTGTTTAACGACACAATCAGATGTTTGTAATGTAAATGCGCCTAAAGGAAACATTAGCTTATTAAAGCCGCTGGTGTTGAGGATGATGCTGCTTTGTGTTACTCTATAGACTCAGAGAAAAACTGCATTAAGTTCCAGTCGGCTGCTGGAACAGTTTAATGGCTTTGACTTCTTGGTAGATTTGGGGCATCGATGCCGTTCTGCTCACATAATCAAGCAGGTCCAGCATCTGTGCGGTGGATCCTCGGAGCGGCCTGCGGGGAGCGCCGGCTCCTGAGAGGAAAGCCGCCATGAATACCAATTTAGCCCCGTGGATTTAGCAGCTCTGACAAGTGCGTCACAGAGGAATTTACTCGAATATTTCCTGCTTTCCATATTAATCACGTGCAGAAGGAGGTGGGAGCTACTTAGCAGAGGGGTTAGAGTGTGTGTGTGTGTGTGTACCTGTGTGTATTTGTAAGGGTGTGTGCGTGTTGGGGAGGTGGTAGAGAGTTAAACAGCTTGTGCTGCAGCTCGCTGGCATTAATGAGTTTCTGGTTGTGTTTGTTAACACTTTGTTCACTGACTGAAGCCGGTCTGTAAAGATTTACCTTAAAAGCATTTAACTAACCTACACGCTCAGTGTCAGGTGGACACTTTGATTGCATAAATTAACCAGCCTCAACCGAAAATACCGTGTTAATGCTGAATTTATCTGACTTTCATATTTTCAGGACAAAAACAAGAAGGAGTTCAAACAGCCACCAAAGAATCAGTGATGCAAAAGTACTACATATCAAATGTGAAACCAATAATTTGTATAAAATCAACGTCAAAACAACTGATTGTTATTTATTTTAGCTTAATTTCCCTTGTCGATGCTTTAAAAAGCTGCTGTGTTGACAGCAGAGTAGTTTCACAGTGGCTCCGCTATTTGTACATTAGGGCAGCCAATCAGAAGCCGTGTCTAAAAGGGCCATTTGGATGCATTAATTTGATTGGTTTATGATGACAGATAGTCGACCTTGATGGTGACATCATAGCAACAGGATACAGCCAATAGGTTCAACGAAGAAGAAGAACGCGACACAGTAAAAAACGGGTAACAATGGAGGATGTCCAGCAGAGGTCTGCACCTCTGAGGTCATCCATGAGGCGGTGTTACACGCTGATACTATTCACACAAAAACAGCCTCAAACTTTCTGCCGTCCCGCGGGATATTCAAACAACTTGTGCGGGTCTACCTGACGTTGTCTTCAGGCTCTGGCTCGCTGTCGCTGTCCTCAGCTTTCCTCTTCACCCCCCTGCTGTCTGAGCCGTCGCTGGGACCTGCAGACGACTGAGCGACGAAAAAGAAGAAATAAGCCGATCAGAAGACAACAAAACTAGAATACATGGATTATATATTTCTGAGTGTCACCTAAATGATGACGCTGTTTAATATACAATCATACAATCCTGTATTTATATTTGATAAATATGTTTGTTCTCTCTGACAGCTGTTTTATGTTTGAATGTCTGTTTTCACTGCTTGAGGAATAATCACTACCTGGCTGTAACCTTCCTTTTCCCAGAAGCCTTTGTGCTTCTTTCATTCATATGCTAATGTATGGCTGGCTATTGTTGGCCGCTCAGTTTAAAGCTGAACACGGGCAGCGAATTTAACAGTTATTCTCGACAGTAAACTGAGCCCTGAGACATCGTCCACATTCACAACTTTGAATATACATGACAAAAGAGGAGACGTTTAAAATGACACAAAGCAGGAAATCTGACGTTTCAAGGATTCTCTACATCCCGTACTGCTCAAAGATCTTTAAACTGAAAAAGAAAAACCTTTGTCAGGTGAGGGTGGAGATATCATTTATAATAATTCTACCTCCACAGGATGAGAGGCATTTGGAAAGTCAAAGGTGGATCTCAGACCGAGTTTTTAACACTCCACTAGTGTTGTATACCAACACTAACCCCAGTTTTTCCACATACTCCTTGCAGACGGCGGTCCGTCAGTTCTGCATACTTCGCCGCCATTCACTGCCACCCTAGTCAATGATTGTGTTTTCACAGCGAGCGCCGCTATCTGTCTCCAGAGCGTGTCAGCAGCGCAACTATGCTCTGTTCCGTTTCAAATACGCTGTGGGTCAATTTTCGACGGAGCTCGCTGCAAGCACGTGTCAAAGTAGAAAGCAAAGAACGACCCGGACAGGAAGTCAGTCACCGAATGAACAACAAAGCTGCATGTTGTTTGCACGTTTTGATGCATGTACAGCTGCTCATGGCTGCAAAAATGTTCCAGAAACGGATCCAGTGGGGCAGGGCACGCGCCATCCAACCGCGCAAAACCGTGGCGCTGACGGAGTATGTGGAAATTGGGGGCAATGTCAAACCCTATTGTGAAGTGAAAGGCTGATTTTCAAAACCACCTACAACATGGGACTTCTGAACACAGTCTGCAGCATGTTTCCTTAATGTATATAAAAGAGTATAATAAGGCTCTTTTAAGATTGTATTCAGTAGATACTTTACAGATTGCTCCCTAAAATGTTATTCCTAAAAATTAATCTTTTATGATACCGTAATGCAAAACGCAAATGTTCCGTGTTTGAGAAAGTTTTGAAAAAACTGAAAACCAATGTGTGATAATGAACTTACATTTCCACCGTTCTTCATCATGGCCTTCATTGACTGAGCAGCGTCCTGGAGGGGAAGCAATCGCACGACTTCAGAGACAAGGCTTCGCTTATTTAAAATCTACTTAGGTTGATTCTCCTGTTATGCAGAGCTGAAGAGAAACTCCTCGTCTTGAGTTTACCTTGTTGGATTGCATCCTCATGTCGTAAGCCTGATGACGAGCATTTTGGACGGCCTCGGGTCGGTCTCTTCTCCCCAGGGCCTGAGGGGCAAACTGGCCTGAGGTCAGGTAGGCGGGGCCTCGCTGCTCTGCCTGCCATAAACACAGACAGGACGCACTTTTAATAATCACGCCTGAGCTAATCGCCTTTTGTCCACACAGATTTATCAGGTAAGATTTGACAGATTGTGTTAAAAACAAACAGCAGCATCATCCATTACTTACTTTCATTCTCTTTTTCTTTTCTTTATTTCTCCTCTTAAAGCTTTCCTGAAAGTAGACAAATGAGAAGACTTCATTAGTAACAGAAAACAATCATCAGGGTCAATCTGACACATCAGAAAAACACAAATACTGTGCCTATGTCCTTCCCAGCTCCGAGATCCGAGTTGAGCGCACCGGAAGTACGTTTCAAAGTGTCGACCAAACAACATAACTTAGAGTTTAAAAAACGTTGACTTGTTATTCTGTTATCAGCTGAGCCTCATGTGGGCAGGTTTGTTATTTCGCATCAGAACTAAAATTGTACAGAGTTTCAGCAGCAGCACGAAACGATTAAAACGAGGGCAAGAGGAGGCGCACGTGACATCACCACTCAGCTGAAGCGGAACATGACAGAGGACGTCTCCTTCCCTGCAGAGCAGACAGACGCTCCTCGAGACATGACCGTCCACTAGTTTATTGATCTTAGATGAGGATTGTAGGCAGATTACATTTTAATAAAAGGATAAATCCAAAACAGTTGGCTACTTAGACGGTCATAAATATAATAATATAAGTCATTAATCAGGGATGTGATCGGCAAAGGACTCGATTCAAAGCTTTGTAAACTGCAGAAATCTTACGTCGTCCTCTTTGCGTTTCTTGAAGATGTTGTCCTCGGCCACGCCCACAGCCTGCATGATCATCTCCACCCGCTCCAGGTCGACGAAGCCGTTCTCTGTCAGGTAGCCCTATGGAGAAAAACACATGCCCGGTTGTTATTGACGCACAGAACCAGACAGTCAGAAGGACTTCAAATATTCATAATACACAAGTTAAAACACAAAGTCCGGATGATACTCACTCCTGTTTTGTGCACGACGTCTTTGTAGATGTTGACGAGGCGATCGATCGCCCCCTCTCTGTGAGACACAACACAAGTGAAGAGTTACAAGTCACATCGAGCTGACACCACTCCGTCAGCCTTGTCAGACGCTTCATCAGGTAACCAACATTCAGAGCTCTGGTTTTCATTTAATGAATAAAAACACTAAAGACAAAGAAAAGAAGTCTGAGCTTTGCCCCCAGATTCATTAGGACCCGAGTTAGAGGTGAAAGTGAAGTGTTGGCAGGTTTACCATCACCGTGAAAGAGAGTATTCAGACTGTATGTGCACAAAGAGCAAAGAAAACACCTGCACGGCTTTAAGGAAAAACACTGTCCTGCAATTAACCCGGCCTTTGTCAAGCTTAACGACGTCTAGAGACTTTGTTTAGGGTCAAGGCTGGAATAATGGAGCAGGCAAGCCGCAGAACAAACACATCAATTACTCAGAGTCTCGGAGATAGTTCAGTGCTTAAAGGACCAATCTGTAAGACATCTACTGATTTAAATATTACAATGATCTTACTATATGATCAGACATTAAGGATCCTCCTTAAAAACTGCGACCACTTCTACTTAAATCACAAAGCAGCTTTCAGCAGATAGCACTTTCCTGACACTCACCTGATTTCTAAGGACGGCAGGTGGGGCAGGAAGTCGTTTCCGACAAAGAAACACATGAAGACCCAGTCGTCCACGCTGCGCTCAAAGTCGAAGGGAAACGGCAAACTGGCCATGGTCAGCTCTTTTTCCAGGTACTGAGAACATGAAAGAGATGCAGAAAATGTTTTACTTATCCGTTTGGCGCTTGTGATTCTAAAGGGAACTTTAATAAAAGGCTGAATTTGTGTCACATATATGTATTTATTCCTAAGGCCAATATGTCACGGATGTCTAAACCAATAGAGTTCAAACACTGAGGATTTATTATGACAGAGATTCAACTGGTGATGCACCGATTGTGAAAATCAGGACTCACACCGATGTTTGTTTTTTTCATTACTCCTACATGATTTGATGTATTTAAGTTGCGGGTAGTCCCCCCCCCTCTTGAGGTTTCACTGCAAGATGTCTTACTGAGTTGAACCAGCACACCCCCCCCCCACATTGCCTTCATTTTTAAATGTATTTCCAAAGAACATTAACATCCTACCTCCCGCAGCACACACAGCCTGATGAAGATGAACTCCTGTTCAGACGCCGGCATCGAGCCTGCAAACTCATCATGCTGAAAACAAGAAGAAGAGACGACATGAAGTCTTAAACATAGCAGATTCATAAACTGTAAAACTTTAAATAAAAGCCCATCCCAATTGAAGGCCCAGTCCCTTTCACTAGCCTGATGTGGCTGCACAAATAAAGGCAGGCAGGTCTCCTTTTAAGGCCTGTACGCATTTAGTGTTGCAAAAGTCAGCAAGACACAAAAGATGAATTCTAACATCTGTCCACTCGTACTTTAAATGTATCTCCTCAGTGTGTACATGAAGAAAACACCCCAGAGTATCGATAGAAGCATGTTTGGAGAATTTCATTGGCTTAGAGAAATGTCATTCATCTGCACAGTTGCATGCAATTTACCGTCAGAACAGGGGGAGGCACCTCCCTTTAACAAAGGCTCTCATTGGCTGTAATAGGCTGCTATCAGGTATCAAATAAAGGTCATCAGAATATCAGAGTTTTTTGATCTTAGTGGATCAAACGCGTTTGGATTTTTTCTGGATTTAAACCGTGGGGACTCATTTTTGGTGGATTATGATCAGGAGAGTTCAGTAAATCTTCAAACGGTAAGTTAAAAGACTCTGACCCGCACACACCGGGCAGTCAGTTTGTGTGCCTGCTGCCTTAATGCAGACATGAGTGAGAAAAACGAAGTCCTATCATAGAATAAATTGTTATTCCAAGTCTAGAAGACAAATAGTTGGCACACTTATAAATATAAAATGCTGTAATATATATAAACAGAAGATTGTGTCCACCAGACACATAGAGAGCTCACCTCTCCCTGTTTCTCTCTGGGTGCCCCCTGACAGTCTTTGAGCTCGTGCCCTATCTGTCCGCAGAGGGCGCAGGGGCGGGGCTTGTTGGGTTTGAACTCCTCTCTGATGATGGTGAAGTTTGGCTCGTGGGTGGCCAGACCGAGCATGATCAGGTCAGCTGTTAGAGAAAGAGGTCATTTATAAGAGGGTGGAAAGAGTGAGACATGCTGATAGTTTACATTTATTATCTGAGTTTTTCTTTAATCCAATTTGTGAAGAGAAGGTTTACCGTCAGCTCCACACAGGCAGTGGTGCGTGTTGGGGTCGTGGTTGGGTTGAGCTGTGAAAGTGAAGCAGAAACACGAGTCAAGGAAAAGTGTTTGTGTCTCTACAGAAGGTTCAGACAGTATTTATCTCAGTTTGTTAACCTCTGACACACAGATCAGAGTGTCTACGTGTTATTTAACTGGCTGTCATTAAAGTGAGTTGAGGATTTTTGTGTCCTCAGTATAACTATGATTTTTCCTGCTACAGAGCATGTTCAGTAATTTAACCATTTGATAAACCTCAGAGGGGTTTTTATTTTACACTGTTATGTAGCTTTACCTCTCTGTCTCCTGATGTAGTCCATGATCTTGTGTTCACCTTCACCTGGAACACTCGCATCAGACAAGATGACCTGGATAAAAATGTAACTGCAGGTCAGTGACTGTAAACACTCTGTGCACACAGTTTACTTACAATCAGGCTGCACGATGTCAACTGCAACGAGCTTGAAGGAAGAATATGCAACATTTTATACAGAGATTTAGCAGACATCCAGTCTATCCTGTGTAAATGTGTCTCTGAGTCATGACTGTCTACAATGAGTGAGAAGCTCGAGTCCCGCTGGCTGTGTTGTTGTCAGAGCCGTGTTTACATGGACGGGACGGCCGGCTCCTCCCCTTGTGTATAAAAGCTGTTTTAATCAAGAACTAGAGAGAAGAAGAAGAACATACTCACTGATTATTTGGATGTCACGTCAGAGTTTTTAGATAACACTCATTCTGTGTCAATAACATGCAATGTGAAGCTACAAGCTAACTAAAGAGCGCTAACATTAGCATGCTAACACAACAACGTAGGACACAGGTGATCGCAGTTCAGGCCAAGGACAGTTTTGTCCGCCGATCACGCTAAACTCCTTCGTGGTAATGCGAGGAGAGGGGGGTTGGAGGTGTGTCTCTGGAGGAGAGCAGAGGCTTCAGTGTGGAGGAGGTGTGGTCAAACAGAAGTTTGTTTTGGTTTCATGCTGGAGCTCAAGGGCGATATCTACTGGATCAATAAGTTGCACATTCTTCCTTGAGCCTTTTTGACTAATTTCTAATTGACATGGTATGTATAAACATAAAGGACATACTGTGACGTTCTTCCATCCTGGATCGTTGCTGAGTCTGTCTGCGACGTAGTACCGTAAACACTGTGCCAGGTTGTCCATGAACTCTGTTCCCTGGAGAAGACAGACATCAAAGCATGTAATTCTGTAGTTACAGAAAGTGTCCTGGCTTATTCTCATTTCATTTCAAACCTTTATTTAAGCCTCGAGAATCATTGAGGTTTCACTTATTTACAATGACATACAGAAAGGAGCACAGATAAGTTCAAGAGTGAATCTGCAGGACTTGAAGCATTGGACCGTCAGTCGAGTGAGTTTGGTCCAGTGGTTCAGTTCAGCAGAGATGTTGTGTTAAATAAGATTACAAATGTCCAATAAGGGATTATTTATAGATTAAAAAGATACATGTGTTAATCACGCCTCTGTGCCAGAGAACATTTATCGTGATAATTATCGATTACATTTTTTTATTGTGATAACATTTTGAGTCAAGTCGCCCACCCCTTAGTAAGACCACAATTAAAACAGATAGATAGATAGATAGATAGATACTTTATTGATCCCGAGGGAAATTCAAGGCATCCAGTAGCAGTATACAAACATGTAAGACACATAGCAATTGTTACCATAAACACCCGCTGTCCCCCCTCCCATACATATATTAACCCGACAACAAAGATTTAAGGAGCCCCTATAAAATTAAACCTGTGCAATTAAAAATAGACCTATACAACTTATATAATGAAATGTACAAACCTGTGCAGGAATAGAAATATATGTGCAATTTAAAAGAAACCTATAAACAGTTAAAGAGCATCTGTAGTTAGACCTGTACATAAGAGATGGAGAGTGTTGACCTTCTGAGGGTATGTGTTACAGTAGTGTTTAAGATGGAGGTAGTGCAAGGAGTGTGAAAAACAGTCAGTGCAGACATTTAAGGTGCAAAAAAATAAATAAATAAAGTGATGGTCAAATGTGAAAAGCAAAAATATGTGAAAGCAGACATTAAACAGTTATTAAACAGTCAGTGCAAACATTACAGTGATTGTCAGATGAGCATTAAAGTGTCCAACTAGAGGCTGACTCTTAGGACAGCAGTACAGATGAAAAAATGTGTCCATGAGTCACTGAGTGCTTTATCCCTGCCGTGACAGTGAGATGTTGTACAGTCTTATGGCCAGGGGGACAAAAGAGTTCTTAAGTCTGTCCGTGGAGCACGCTTGTGACAGCAGTCTGCCACTGAACATGCTCCTCTGCTTGGTGAAGGTGCTGTGCAGAGGGTGGTGGGTGTTGTCCATGATGGAGAGCATTTTGTCCAAAGACCTTCTCTCTGCCACCGTCACCAGAGAGTCCAGCTCTGTGCCCACCACAGAGCCAGCCTTCCTCACCAGTCTGTCCAGCCGTGCTGCATCTCTCTTCTTGCTGCTTCCTCCCCAGCACACCACAGCGTAGAAGAGGACACTGGCCACCACAGACTGGTAAAACATCTGCAGCAGCTTTTTGCAGATGTTGAAGGACCCCAGCCTTCTCAGGAAGTACAGACGGCTCTGTCCCTTCCTGCAGGTAGTGTCCATGTTTGGTGACCAGTCCAGTTTGTCATCCAACTGCAGCCCCAGATATCTGTAGGTCCTGACCACCTCCACGTCGACCCCCCCGATGGAAACAGGTTGCAGATGTGGCTTGTTCCTTCTGAAGTCCACCACCATCTCCTTGGTCTTGGAGGTGTTCAGCTGCAGATGGTTCGAACTGCACCACGTCACAAAGTCCTCAATCAGGCTCCTGTACTCCTCCTCCTGTCCATCCCTGACACAACCAACTATCGCAGTGTCATCTGAGTATTTCTGCATGTGGCAGAGCTCGGAGTTATACTGGAAGTCAGAGGTATACAGGGTGAACAAGACAGGAGAGAGCACAGTCCCCTGTGGTGCTCCGGTGCTGCTGACCACAGTGTCAGATGTGCAGTTCTTCAGTCTGACGTACTGTGGTCTCTCTGTGAGGTAGTCAGTGATCCATCTCACCAGGTACGAGTCCACCCTCATCTCAGTCAGCTTGTCTCTCAGTAGGAGGGGGTGGATGGTGTCAAAGGCGCTTGAGAAATCAAAGAACATGATTCTCATCGCGCTGCTCCCCTTGTCCAGATGAGAGTACGCCCTGTGTAGCAGATAGAGGATGGCATCGTCCACGCCCACCTTCGCCTGGTACGCAAACTGCAGTGGATCCTGCGCGTGGTCGACCTGGGGTCTGAGGTGATGGAGCAGCAGCCGTTCAAAGGTCTTCATGACGTGGGATGTCAGTGCAATTGGCCTGAAGTCGCCTGGTTCACTGGGGTTTTTCTTCTTAGGGACCGGGGTGAGGCACGAGGTCTTCCAGAGCACAGGGACCTTCCCAAGCCGCAGGCTCAAGTTGAAGACATGCTGAAGCGGCTCCCCCAACTCAGCAGCACAGGCCTTAAGCATCCTAGGACACACCCTGTCCGGGCCCGCTGCCTTCCTGGGACGGAGTCTTCTCAGCTCTATGCTCACCTGATCCCTGGTGATGGTGGAGGGGAGGGGGGTTGAATTGTCTGTGGAGATGGAGGGGGGTGGTGTTGTATTTGTCCTGGTGGCAGTGGGGGTGTTGTTGTTGTTGTTGGGGGGGATGAAGGTCAGGGTGGGGGTGTGAGGAGAGGTGCTGAGTGGGCAGTTACTGTTGTTGTTGTTGTTGGGGGGGATGTAGGTCAGGGTGGGGGTGTGAAGAGAGGTGCTGAGTGGGCAGTTACCGTTGTTGTTGTTGTTGGGGGGAATGTAGGTCAGGGTGGGGGTGTGAGGAGGGGTGCTGAGTGGGCAGTTACCGTTGTTGTTGTTATTGTTATTGGGGGGGATGAAGGTCAGGGTGGGGGAGTGAGGAGGGGTGCTGAGTGGGCAGTTACCTGCTGCAACGGCTGGGCAGTCAAACCTGTTAAAAAACAGGTTGAGCTGGTTGGCTCTCACAGTGTCCCCATCTTCTGTGTTGTTGTTTTTCTTCTTGCAGCCTGTGATGGTTTTCATGCCCTCCCAGACCTCCCTCATGTTGTTGTTCTGCAGCTTCTGCTCCACCTTCCTTCTGTACTCCTCCTTTGCCTCTCTGAGTCGGACCTTGAGTTCCCCCTGCACGCGCTTCAGCTCTGCCTGGTCTCCCTCCTTGAATGCCCTCTTCTTCCTGTTGAGGATGTCCTTGACTTCACTGGTAATCCAGGGCTTGTTGTTCGGGAAGCAGCGTACAGTTTTTGTGGGGACCACAACATCCATACAGAAGTTCATGTAGTCAGTAGTGCAGTGTGTGACCCCCTCAATATCCTCACCGTGTGGCTCCTGCAAGGCACTCCAGTCAGTGGTCTCAAAGCAGTCTCTGAGTGCCTCTTCTGCCTCAGGAGACCACTTCCTGAAGGTGCGTGTGGTTACTGGTTGCCTTTGAATCTGTGGCTTGTACTGTGGTTTCAGAAGGACCAGGTTGTGGTCAGACTTCCCCAGAGGTGGTAGGGGGGTGGCAGTGTAAGCGTCCTTCACATTTACATACAGGAGGTCTATTGTCCTGTTCTTCCTGGTAGGACAGCTTACAAACTGGTGAAAGTCCGGTAGTGTTGAGTCCAATGTAACATGATTAAAGTCCCCAGAGATGGCTATGAATGCTTCAGGGTGCTGTGTTTGTAGTCTTGCGATCGTGGAGTGGATGACGTCACACGCGGTGTCAGCGTGCGCCCGCGGAGGGACGTAGCAACAAACAACAATGGCGTGGGAGAATTCTCTGGGCATGTAGTATGGTCGGAGACCTACCGCTAGCAGCTCGATATCCCTGCTGCACGTTGCCTCCTTCACAGTAACATGTCCCTGGTGGCACCATCTGGTGTTAATAAACAGCGCCAGCCCTCCTCCTTTCCGTTTGCCACTGCGTTTGGTGTCTCGGTCCGCTCTCACTGTTGTGAAGCCCGGTAGATCGACGTTAGCGTCCGGGGTGTTTTGGGTCAGCCAGGTTTCTGTGAAGCACATTAAACTGCACTCTCTAAATGTCCGGTCATTCCTCACAAGGGCAGCCAGCTCATCTGTCTTGTTGGTTAAACAGTTCACGTTCCCCATAACTATCGCCGGAACAGAGGGCTTGTATTTCCAGCGCTTAGCCGCTAGCCTAGCCTTTACCTTGGCTCCGGCTCTGCAGCCTCTGTACCTCCGCCTCAGCTCCTCCGGTATGGGGTGAACGATGCCGGCTTGTCCCGTTGTTCGGAGTGAGAGCAGCTTCTCCCTTGAATAAACAAGTTTTCCACTGCTATATTCCCGAAAAGGAGAAAACGTATCCATAGGATATACAAAGTTCTACACCGTAAAGTGTACTACAAAGTTAAAGTCGGCATAAAACAACCAATAAAATACTAAAAAAACTAAAAACAAATACGACAGGGACGGAGCTACTGGATATGCGGCCACTCGCGTCGGCGCAGAAGTGTGACACAAACAAAAAACAACAACATCAAACGTCTCCAGAAGGGAATACAAAGTGCTAAACCTTTTGGGTTATCATTAGAATTTAGTACTTTCATGTCTTGGGTAATTTTTCCTTCTGTCGAACTTTTCCTACTTACTGGAGTGATACAGTTGCTGTCAAACCTCTCTTTGATCTCCTCAGGTGGAAGATAACCTCCTGCGGATCATAAACAACAATGAAAGGTTACGCTGAGCTTCAAGGATTATGAAAAAAGAACATCAAACACTATCAAACACACCTCTCTGGATGACCTCCTCCCTTATGCGGCCCTTCTCCTCCTGCAGTTCAACTCCTTCTTTGGAGGCACGGAAACGCCGAGAGCGTTGCTGGTTCATTTTGGCGCGAGGAGCCTGGTCGGATTACACAGGGATTTATTTCTACTGAGCAGCTGAATGATCAACAGTATCCACTACATAACACCATTATTGTTTAAGTTCTCCGACATTTCTGCTCGGGCTGTTTCAGCTCTCATACAAACTTTGCTCTGGCTTCTGTATCTTGTTGAAAAAAATGACTCACCACGCCATCGATGGCCATGTAGAGGACTCTCCTGGGCCGTACGATGTTGAACAGACGGTCGATGTACTCAAAAATGGCCTCCATCATCTCATCTTCATTTTTGGGGGCGGGTCTGGAAACAGCAGAGTTTAGAACGTGAGCTAATGGGAATATGTCAGCTTGCCCTGGTTTTATTTCTTATTTACTTATTCTTCTGATTATAAAGCTTACAGAGGCCGCAGAGTATTTTTTTAAACAGTGAAACATTTCTTAGAGCCTATGGGGGACATGTTTGATTTACATGCTTTTCTGCCCATTAGTCAAAAACCTGCACACGTCCGAGTAAGGAAGATAGAAAAGAGATAAAAGCAAGATAACTTCATGGTGACCTTTAAATTTAAACAATTATTGAATCAGGTACAGACAGGATTTAAAAATCGTCCCTGTTGACAGACATCTGCAAATAATGCGACATGAAGAGATGTCAGTACCCGACGTTTATTTGTTGTGCCAGATCAATTTAATTCTGGCATCTATTGCACCTAACTACTGATTGAGAGGAGACGTTTTTACTGGGCAGATGATGAAGTCACCTGTTGAACAAACTGACTTGTTTTCGTTGTCAAACATGAGAGAAAATGTCGGCATTGTGGGAGTCTGACACCAGAAGAAATCATGAAACAAACATCGGTATTGGAATCAGCAAATTTGTTATTTCAAACATCTGTATCGGCCCTGATTTTCACAATAGGTGCATCTCTATCAAGGGTGAACAGGTGTGTATGTTGCTTTCCTGGTAAAAAAATAAAAGGGCTGTCAGCATAAAGCAAAGTTTTATAATGTCTATTCAAGTCAAGTGTAAAGTGTAGGGTTCCTACTTGTCTTCGGGGTGAGTACAAGGATGAATGATCCCATTCATATCCAAGTACAAATTGTCGAATTCCACCTCATTCGGGTTGGGCTTGGTCGTATCAACAGGGATACGGACTCCGTTGCATTCTTTCCCCTGTGAAGATGAAGAAATATTTTAGTATGAAGAAATGCTTTCCGTCATTATACAACCAGGCGTTTAAAATAATGGTGGCATCCCGGCCTCATACTTAGAAGATACAACCTACGTAGTTTCAAAAGCTTAATGCGCTTATGTTTGCTATAACTACTTGTACAAATGTTTCAACCATCTGGATCCTGAAGCTCTCTTCTGATTGGTTCAAAGACACCACGATGACAGGGTGAATGTAAACTAACATACAACATCGTAGATCTACTTTTGGACAATCAGCTTTCTCCGTCAAAGGCTTTAAACTCTTCAACACATTAAAACACTTAAATAAAAGTAACCCCAGAATTTAAATATTTCAAATGTGAAAGATTTTAATTATTAATGATCAATTATATTAGTAATAGCTTTAAACTCTCTGTGCAGCAGGTTTCATGTTTGGTATGATCCAAGTTAACACGGTGGGAAATCATTTGAATCTATATAAACTCAGCGGGTCGGAGTTAAAGGTTTTTATAACACGTGGGTGAATATTTCTATATTTGTAGGTACTCTCGTATGTTGAAGAATGAGTAAGATTGTATTTATAAATATACTTTATTCAGGTAATAGATTATCGAGTTGGGGAAAAACAACCGCGCAGTTTTGTTTACAATCGCACGAGGAGGTTTACAAACGTCCGTTATTGTCCGTTGTCTCCGTTTCCGGTAAGTTAGCCCATTTCTGAAATATATTAAGACATTTAAAAGAAGGCGATGACACATAATTGGCTTGAACGAGATGTATTTAGAAAGCTAGCACACATTAAACCTTCCCGCTACGCAGCAACGTACACAGACTCGGCTGCTAGCTTACATGCTAACCACTTACCTTCTCCTCAACACAATGCACAATGATGGACGCGTATTTTCGGCTCAGCCATCGGAAAAACGCCGGGACTCCCATCTCCGGTAAACGATTCTTCTTATGTTAGCTTGTAAAAAAAATGTGAACTCGTAGGAAACAGTTAAAACAGCTCAATTAAAACAAGAGAGTCGATGCGAATGAGTCCAACAATTTGGCTACATGCTGTTGACCATCAGGACATTGTGTATTCTTTCCGGTTCATATCGGCTGTTTCCGGAGACTTCCGAGCCCACAGCGCGCGCGGTGGCCTTACATGGTACTGCAGGCGTTTTCACAAGCCTGCAGTTCTCAACCATTTTTCCTGTAATTCCAATAATGAGCCACGCTAATGATAATTTTCTTACCTTAATTGTTGTGTTTTCTTTTAATTATCACATTCTTTATATATCAATATAATGTTCAGTCTGACACCATGTACAGAGTTTCATCAAATTGAATAGAAAGGTAATTAAAAGGCTAAATTAATTAATTAAGTATATACATATTTGCTCACACACATACACACATAACACAGGCTAATAGGGTACAGATGATAAAATAATGTGGATTTCTATTTTTAAAGGTTAAAGTTTTATCCAGGTGACCCTGTGCCCCCACCACAGTCCTTCATGTAGCTGAATGCCACCAACATTTAATTTAACAAACTCCATTAAGTTCCCAAATGTTATCTTCCAGTTTCCCTTTTATAATGTATGTAAGTGTTTCCATGGCAACACATGTTGAGGTTGTTGGTGTATTGGCTCATGCTTGGTTTGCTCACATTTTTCCATCCTCTTTTAAGCTTGTAACAGACATTTAAGTCCAAAAGACCACGCTGACTCTTGTAAGAGGTAGAGTCTCACTACCCACTAAACACAACTTTGGCAAACAAAGGACTCGGGATAACCCCCCCTCCCAACACAAATACCTGTCATACTTTAATGAAAGACAGTTGCTGTCTCTGTTAAAGCTTTTAATTCAGTTTTCTTTTCATGAGCTTGATTGTTTTTTTAACTTGGTATTATTCATCATCATAATTGGTTTCCTTTTTTTCACTGATATCATGATGCATGTTTGTAGTTTGTGGACTTTTATTTTCTGATCCAACACATAAGACTTAAATATGTAACGCTGAAAAATTGGAAGGTGTGAGTGCATGGACCGAATTTTAAATGTCTTTACAGGTAAACACTGTCAAATCACAGGTTTAAACGAGATTTGGGGCGGCAGTAGCTCAGTCTGTAGGGACTTGGGTTGGGAACCTGAGGGTCGCCGGTTCAAATCCTGGTGCGGATCAAAATAGGGAAGATGTTCTGGTAGCTGGAGAGGCGCCAGGGCACTTCCCGAGTACTGGCGAGGTGCCCTTGAGCAAGGCACAGAACTCCAAAACTGCTCTGGTGCGCTCCCTGTGTAGCAGCCCCCTCACTCTGACATCTCTCCATTAATGCATGTCTACAGGTCCTGGTTGTGCATGTGTGTGATTCGGGCCTATGTGTGTGAGATATGTCCCTAAAAAAAAATAACAGAGTGTAAACCCGAATTTCCATCAGGGATTAATAAAGTATTTAAAATTCACAAAAACAATTTGCCAGTCAAACTAATTCTCTTGACAGTTTTCATCATTTTTTTAGTCAACTATATTCAGTGAATTTATCTCAATGCCAACAATGTTTCAGCAAAGTGTAACTATATTTCCCAGCGTGCTTTTCTTAACAATGTTGAGGTTGCCAAAATCAATAGATCATTGTGAAAGTTCATCATCATCCTTGTGAAAAACTGACTCAATAGAAGATGAATAAACAGAGATTTAGAGATTTGTCGACAATTACTTTATTCTGCAAAATCCTCTTCCCCATGTTTCTCTAACTCTAATATGTGTCTCTAGTCCGTCTACAAACCCCCCAATGATGAGAAAAGTTCATCCTCTCCGTCTTTTGCCTGCTCCACTTTTCAGAAAATGTGTGCTCAAACAGGCCGTTTGGAGATTTTCCCTTCATGACATCACAAAGGGCAGTAACCCCTCCCCCAGGGTGACACTCCCACAGCTAGGTGTTTGTTCTGCCCTCTGAGTCTGCCTTCTCACCGTAAACAATAGGACATGGAGCGAGAAAGCCCGAGCCACCCAAGCCCTTCCAGAGAGGGGCGTGGTCAGACACAGCTCATTTACATTTAAAGCTACAGACACAGAAACAGCCTGTTCTGAGCAGGGCTGAAATAGAGGGGTTTATAGGCATGATCAAATACAGGATCAGAGTGGATTTAGAACCGTTAAAAGAAAATCTTCCAAAATCTAGACAAAGATTGTTCTTGATTCGGTTGACAATAAAGATTTGAATGTTGTACTGAGCTATAAACATCCACATATCACCATAGTGTAATGTGTGCAGGATTGTGTGCATATTATCTGTAAGTGTGCAGCGTTTGAATCTCCATCATGCACAGTCTGATGTTACATAATGCTCCTTTAATGGGGACTCTGTGAACGGATGCCCTCTCGCTCCCCAACCCTGCAACACCACATTTAAGGTGAATTAGATATTTTCTCCCTCTTCATCTCTCCGGTTCATGCAGGGAGATGTGGAGGAGGAGGAGGGTGAGGAGGGGGAGAAAGGGCCATTAGCCTCCCCTCTTCAGGCAGGGCGGGTCTGACATCAACACTGCAGTATTATTACTGCAAAGAGCTGCTGATGGAAAACACTTGGCCTGCTCTGTCGGGCCATTTCCATAAACATTTACGCTGGAGTTGCAGGTAATAGGACAGAGCCATCATTTCAGTGTTTGTGCAGGGAAACAGAGGAGATGGAGGAAAAATCAGATGCAAATCCTGGATGTAAGAGCGCCGGGCACAAAGCCCCCCACTCAGACGGGGGCGTTACAGCTCAGGAATGTGACATAAAAAATACATTTTGGCAGGTGCAGGTGGTGCATTCACTGCTCTCATGGTAAAATGAACACTAGATCTGAGTGTTTTCTCGCTGTAGACCCATTTCCACATCGACTTTATCGTAAAAAAATGAGCAAAATGTATTTCACCAAACAAAAATAGAGCAAAAAGGTCTCCGTAAAGTTCAGATTTTTGTATTCCAGGAGTCAGAAGTTGAGTGTTTTTCTTCTAACATGAAAAAAAAAAAAAAAGGCAATTGAATCATTTCTCTGTTGACTCTTCTGTATGTGAGCAGATTTTTCAGTATACCCTGATTTGATTTCCCCAACATGCAGGCGACTTAAAGAGGGAGAGCGCCCTCACCTGGTGGAGCGTCATGACAGGTCACAGCAGCTTTCAGTGTGTGTGTGTGTGTGTGTGTGTGTGTGTGTGTGTGTGTGTGTGTCTTGTTCATTACTGCTGGTTAGATCATCATTCATTCATTTGCACTTTGATTAGTTCAAATAATAAGACACCCACTCTGACGAACTGAAACATCTATAAATAATTAAAGGTCGTTGAAATTTTTCCAAACCCTGCGTTTAAAAAAAGATACAGTCTGTTCTTTTGAAGGTCGATGGTCGAAAATACAGAAGCTTAAAAAAAAACTTCAGATCACAATGTTTAACCCAAAGCTGAGAGAGAGAGAGTAGCAGCGAAACATTTACATGAATATGTCTGCAAATCACGTCAGAGTGGCGTTAAAGTTACGCTAATGTCTTCTTCAAACAGAGAACAGAAGTTTCACACATACATGAAACAATATGTGTGCAGTTTAGACGTCAGTGTGCAGGAGTTTGCTTTTAAAATGTTGGTAATTACAAACAATTACTATAATATCTAGAGATAGATAAAGATGTTCACATTTATTGTGGTGACCCCTCAGATATCAAACACTTTCAGTAAAGATTTATAATGAAGACAAGATGGTCACTCAACTGAAAGTAACTGAGCTTGTATGTGCTTCACCGCCTGACACGCTGCAGAGTGATGGTGCTTGTTGTAATCCATATAGCGCCCTCTGCTGGTGACAGAGAACTGCTAGTGTAAAACAATGAAACTCAAATGAAATGCTTTTTGACTGGTGAATAAATCGAGTAATATCGGCGCATATCTGAGATAAAATTAGCCAATACCGATAGTCACTGGATATGCTAATATCGGCCGGGATTATGGGCTGGCTGATTAATCGGTCAGGCTCTAGTCAGGACCTTCTGGTAGACATCAACTTAACCACAGAAGAAGGAACTGCTTCTGATAATGTACGTGTAAGTGATGGCACACAGGAGATCATTGTTTTACAGCGTGCAGATCTTCACACACAAACACACACCCTGTGATCACGCATCGTCTGAGTATCACGTGTTTTGGGTCCCTTTAGGAGAAGTCATTGACTATGAGACTAAAACAAAAACATTTAGGGTGTTTTTACTGCTGTCAAATGTAACAGTATGTAAGGATTAAAATCTTCTGTTTGTTCTATTCAAACTGAACTACAGTGTCATGCTAACAATGACAACAGCTAAACGTGTTAGCGCTTCTTCCTCCTCACTCTTTTGATCAGCTGATCCCTTCACATGAAAAGCTCAGCAGGAAGTCACATGGATTCAAAAAAAACAAGAAGCAATTTGTGTCTCCTGGTTGTGATGTGTCCCCGGCGGGTCGCAGAACATCTTCTCATCTGATCCTCTTTGAGTCCGTTTCTGCTCATTGTGCTGCAGAAAGACCCGCCGGGTTATAGTGTTTAATCCGTCCAATGAGACGCACACAGAGGCGCCTTTTACAACTCATTTATCCCCCTTTTAGCTGAATTTAACAAAACAATGTGAGGATTCTTTGTGGAAATACTGTCAGGTACTTTTTGGCTTTAACTGCTTGATTGTGTGATCAAGGGCGCTGGCCCCCCAGGTCTGACAAAGTCAAAGCCACAGCAGTGGCTCAAAATGTGCAAAGTTTGCAATGACATTAGGAAAGTTCACATTTCGCAATTTCTGTTGATTACAGATCATTTTTGACATAATGGTGATGAATGCTGGTTGGAGGGGCCCCAGCAGACTCTAGAATCGCCACTGTGTGTGATTAGTGAAAAAGTTAACAACAATAAAAACTGCATCATAAAAAAACATGCTCGAAGCTGCATATTCATAATTTCAATTAAAAGGGCTCCTCTGTGTGTGTTGGTCTTAAATGAGGTGCTTACATGATAAATCAGGAATGTGAACACGTGGAAAATGATGCATGTGCACATTGAGCCAATAAGGATCCTTCTTCTCTGGTCCAAAATCAGACCTTAGTCATCTAGTGCATTGTTTCTTAAAGTGGGGGTCGAGTCACTAAATGCCAATTTCCACATACTCCATGCACGCCGCGGTCCGTCAGCGCCTCTACGCCAGCGTTTGCTGCCACTCTAGTCAATTTTCCAATTTCCACAGCGAGCGCTACCGTCTGTCTCAGCCGGCATGTGCCAGCAGCACCACTATACGCTCTGCTCTGTTTCAAATACGCTGTGAGTCTATTTTTTCGACAGAGCTCACTGCAAGCAAGCAAGCAGTAACTGGGAGATGAACAGCTGAGTGACATGTGCTCTTTTGGGGAGGTTAAAGACCATCACAACAAAACATTTTCTCCTTTAAACCAAGGATCTGGTCAGCTTCCCCGTGACTTTATCGTGAGGTCTACTCCAAAATGGTCTGTAGTTGAATGGAAGGAGTGAACACACCGATTGTCTCGATCTGTCTCGAGTTTAGAGTCTCGTTCACTCTACCTGTGTATATTTTTAATCATTTTGTCGCCTGTCTGTTTGTTTACTCCTGCTGTTAAACCTCCCTGATCTCCATTACGGATACGAGAGGTTATGTTTCCAGAGCAGCAGCAGGTTTTTCACAGTCACAAACAGTTATAGGATCAGTGTTGAATCTGCTCACTGTGGCTAATTGAAAAGGCTGCCGTGCAGCAGCGATGCTCTGAAACACTCCTGGCAGAGGTAAAACGGTTTAATTGAGCTAAATCTGTCTCAATGAAGGTGCTCACTTAAAAAAGAGAGACGGTCCTGGCAGCGGGCCTGGAGAGAAGCGACAGTGAAGGGGGTCCTTACCTGCACATTAGAGGAGAAGGCATTTTAATAACAACACAGAGCATCCCCCACCTCCTCCCCCTGTTGGAGTGGGACTCAATTATAGTTAATGGAAGTTCACCACATATTTTCTAATGGGGGGCCCTCGTCTGATGCGGGGGGGCCGCTGTGCACACTGAGGTTCAGTTACATAAACAATTTTTAAACGCAGGAATAAACCCAATCCAGGGTGCCCTTTGTTGCAAAGATTATTGATCTCACAGACAAAATTTAACTTTAAAGCCGTTTTCACATAAACATTCCTGAAAATATCTAGATCATGTCAGGAGGACTGCTGTGGAGATTCTCCTGACCTGGTTGTTCACACATGCACCTCACAGCAGGAGAATATCCCTGTAAGACCAGCAACTCAACCAACATCCCATTTGTAACATTCTTCCAAACAGGGGAGCCGTAAAATAAAATGCATCAATCGATAAGATTTGATTTGTTTGTGCACGTTCGACCTCATTTAGCTCCGGCTTGTTTATCTTATTACAGTCATTGTTCATTGAACAGCAAATATAAAGCAAACAAACCAAACTATAAGTGAACTTTGTGTTTCACAGTCATTTTTCATCCTGTTTATTTCCCTGATCTATTTTAAAACTGGTAGAAGAAGCAGCACAAAAGTTGTCAAAAAACGACAACTGTTCAATTTCTGAAGCAAGCGAGGCGCTACACCGGGGCTAGGGGCGCTATAGCCCCATCATAGATATGTCTAGCCCCAATTTAGCCCCCTCACGTCTTTTGGTAGTTTTGTTTTCTTTTTAAATAAACTGTAAAAAAAAAAGCACCCCAACATATTAGTCAAGCTCCCCCTCAGCACTGGGAGAAAACAAATCCTGGCGCCGTCCCTGATCTGAAGAGGTCTCACACAGCATGTTTAATCCTGTGTGTGATATTTCTGCCCTCATGGTCCTCTCAGGGATTTCTTGCCTCATGATGCCCCCTGGTGGTGACTGCATGCAGCAGCATAAAAATGAGTTCAGGTTCATTGTTGCACAAATATGTGCAGATCAAAAGGTCGCAGTACTAAGCAGCAGAAATCTTGCATTTGTTGAATAAGAGATGCATCCACTTGGCAAAATGTCCCGTGATATCACCACAGTCACAATTTATCCTGCAGGGAACATTTATTTCTGCACCAAATTTTATGCCCATCCGTCCAATATCTGTACAGATCTTTAGTCCGGAAGTGTTGGACTAATCAGAAATTCAAAGATTAGAGAAGAATGTATTGAACTCCTGACATATTTGTACATACGCAGCTTCACATGAAGCTCTTTAAAACGGTCCTCTTCGTGCGGTCTCTGCGGTTCGTTATCCTTTCAAAGAGTTTATAGTAAACCTTTGATAACGATGTTGGATATTATTCAGCTGAAAAGTTCTGACCTTGAAGAGAAACTTCTCCCAGCCCTAACAACACTGACGTCCTTTTTTCAAATCGGTGTAGATAGTAGATAAGCTCTTCTATGTGTGGTGTCATTGTTAGAGGTAAAGCCACTTCACGACAAAAGAACATGAGATAAATACAGCCTTGAAGACAGGAACACTTGAGACGTTTGCCCCTTTCTTTCTCTGTCTCTGTCTATTTCTTCTGTTTCTCTATCTTATGAAACATGTGGAACAAAGCTGTATTCTTCTCATCATGAATCCCGACACTCCAAAGACGGTTTTCAACCTCAACATGTCCGCGTGGTGCATTTCATGATAAAAGATGTATCAGGAGACAAATAAGAGTCAGTGATCAGAGCTGAACAAAGATCATTTCAAAAGCAGATACAGACAGAGGTGGTAAGAAAGCAAACCCACGTCTTGGGGGCGAGGAGGTCATGGTGTCCGGGGTGGTCTCACAGGACTTCATAAAACATTTGCTATACGAATCTGGAAACTTAAGGATCTAGTATAAATTGAGCTTAAGCCGTTTTCACATCTGCACTGCGGAAAATATCTAGATCATTTCAGGAGGACTGCACCGGATAGTCTCCTGACCTGGCTGTTCACATGTGCACCTCACAGTGGGAGACTATCCCTGTCAGACAGGAGGGGGAGCGGGGGGTCTCCTGAGGTAAGACGTGACGTGAAAAAGCGACGCCGGAAGTAGCTGATGAAGCAACAGAGTCTGCTACACAACGCTATGACAATATTTGCCTTTGTATCAATGCTACGTGTAGTCCAATAGAATGGCAACATCCACAAAAGAGCAGAGAACAACATACTGGAGAACAGAAAACTTAATGGAGCCGTTTAATCACGTGCACAGTGTTTGTAGCTGTCGCGTGCAGACAGTCTATGGTCGTACACCGATCACAAGGAATTAATGTCACCAACCCCTCCCACTCGCTGGAGGTGAATTCTCCAGATTATATCCTGCTGTGTTCTCACATCAGCTCACTCGGACTTGCTGCAGGAGGCTGGCAGGAGTAACTCCGGATGAACAGATTGAAAAAATGAGTCTGTTTCACCCTGAAAACTTCCAGAGTTTTTCAGGAGTTTTGTGCAAAGTTTGAAAGCACCTTAGGACTTTTGGAGACATAAATCAACTTTGATTTAAGTTGTTTTCACACGTGCACTCCTGAACATTTCTAGATAATTTCAGGACAGGCTGCCCCTGAAATTGTCCTGAGTTGTTTTTTTCAAACTTGTGCCTCGCAGAAATTTCCATTTCCAAGAGAGGGGGATAATTCAGAGACGAAAAAATGACGTAAAAAGGACGCTGCAGAAATGTAAGATGGCGGATGAAGTGACAGAGTCTGCATGTTGACGCTGTGTTTTTGCCTTTATATTAATGTTCAGTGTGATGGGATGTATTCACAGTATAAAGGAAAGGATGGAACAGAGCATTCTGGCGAGCTGAAGAGATCCGTTTAGATTTGATGAAGGATAAGAGTTATTCACAATAAGGCGTGTAGCTGACCTGATTGGCAGGCGGGCGCCATGTAACGGTTTGTCAGGAGGCTTAAAACCCGCCTCAGCTCCAGCTCTCAGCCTGTCATTGGGTTGACTGAAAGTTAGGGTCAGCACAGAGACCTCCAACAATGGGCCTCTGGAGCCCCCTGCTGGAACAGACGGGTGACGTCACTCAGGCTTCGTCCATTAATATTCACAGTCTTTGAGATTTAGAGGTCGGGACCATTTGCCTACAGCTCCACACAGAGTCAATGAAGGTATATGTGTAGATAGATTTCAGCATTTGTGAAGCTTAAAGGGACTTTTCTCATGGATGAAAAGCCACAGATGCACATAGCTTAATTTGGAGAGTTTAAATCAATAGCAGGTAAGGACATTTCTTTAACTATTTTTGAGGAGTTATAGGATCTGAACAGAAGATGTTTGTCCTCTTCCCACCTCTGACCAAAAACTTTCTCTATTAAATGCATTGTTGTTGTTAAAACTGACTGGACTGTGTGGAAATGTGTCCACAGCCGTTCTTTGTTGTGTCTCCGACTACGTCGAGTGTCTCTTTGTGTTTCTGAATGTGAGAAAAAGAACAATGATGGTGAAAGAACTCGCCAAACTTGTGATAACTTCTTTCAGCAGTGACGACGGCGGCTCGGATGTTTTGATCTGTGTGTTGTGTGTCCGGCCCTCCGCCTCATGCTGAGACATTCAAACAGAGCGGCGTGTCATTAGCCTGGGAGATCTTTGGCTGACACATGAAAGCCGGCTGATCAGCGGCCACGGCTCCACGGGGGAGGCGGCTGCCGGAAGATGTGCATAGGCCTATACGACCACCACCGCGTCTTTCTCTTGTTCCATCCCAAACCAGAGGATGTTTAGAAGCAGATTTACAAATGACATGGGCTGGTCTCGTTTGAAGTGAGGCGGAGAGGGGGCGGCTTTACAACGCCGGAGACCCTGCACTGCTCACACGGCTCATTAAACCGATGATACAGACAGAGGGACAAAAGGCGACAGGGAGGAGAAGTCACTAATGAGGAAAAGAGCAGATAAAAACAGAGGAAGTACGAGCCTCCTTTCTGCTCCTTGTCTGTCACTCAGAGACTCTACTGCTGCAGGAGGACATTCACCTGAGCCGAGCCACAGAGACCTGCTGAAGCTGTAAGAGCCGGGTCGTGAGAGAAGAGAGAAAAGTAGTGCCTACTTCAGTTGTATAGCTTAAACAGCAACACTTAAAGGTAAGATAAGAGGCGGGATGTCATAAAGAGGAAAGAGAAACAATAACGGAGATAACGGCAGACGTTTTTCTGGAACTCTCTGTTGTAGAAAGGAACCCTGGGAGAGAAGTTTAAACCAAGAAAAATTAAGCCAATGCAGTTCCTCAAGTTTCCACTGGAGGCTGGCTGCAAAAGCACCAGAAGTCACATACACACCCATTTGAAAAAAAGCCTGTTTTTACAACAGAAAGTACCATGTTTACAGCCTGGTAGAAAAAAACAAATAACAAATTTGATTTGATGAAGGATAAGAGTTATTCACAATACGGCGCGTAGCTGACCCGATTGACAGGCGGGCGACATGTTACGGTTCGTCAGGAGGCTTAAAACCCGCCTCAGCTCCAGCTCTCAGCCTGTCGTTAGGTTGACTGAAAGTTAGGCTGAGACAGCATTTCCAGCATGGAGACCGCCATCGATGGGACTCCAGCGCCCCCTGCAGGAACAGACGGGTGACGTCACTCAGGCTTCAAACATTCATATTAACAGTCTGTGGTCAATCGAGCCCCGTGTTAAAATGTCAGACTTTACAGCAGAAATAAACATTTTGACAGCCTGGTACAAATAAATCTTTTAAATCAGCCTGTTAATAGGTTTAGCTAATCAGACCTATTATATTTTTGAACCAGGCTGTGAACATGTTCATTTCTGCTGTTAAAACAGGCTTTTTTGAATGGATGTGTATTAGGGCTTTCACACTTGTAGAAAACTCCTGAAAAAGACTTCCCCCGGAGTTGCTCCTGCCACACTCCTAGTATCTTTTCTGCAGCAAGTCCGAGTGAGCTGATGTGAGAACGCAGCAGGATATTATGCAGAGAATTCACCACGAGCCAATAGGAGGGGGTGGTGATGTTTACATACTGTGACTGTCTGCATGCAACCACTACGATCTCCATGCACATAATTAAACAGCTGCATTACGTTTTCTGTTCTCCAATATGTTCTTCTCCACTCTTTTGTTGATGTTGTGATTCTGTTGAACTTCACGTAGCATTGATACATTCTACAATTTCATTTGGCAGACACTTTTATCAAAAGTGACGTAAATCAGAGAGTAAGTACAACACAAGCAAGGATCTAGAGAGGAGGAGACAACGTCAGTACGTGCAAACAAACAGCTTTAAGTCTGATCGGACACACAGGTGCTGACAGGAAGTGACCAGAGGCAGAGCACAACATCGATAGCTGTTCACTGGAACCTATCAGCAAATCTGCGCTCCAATAAATACAGATACAGAAAAGTGGATGAAAGCAGGCACAAATTTAAAATCAAGTTTTCCCCTGTTTTCCAAGGGCACCAAACAACAATTTCTCATCTTCTTGGACCACAATGAGCAACCAGTCAAACCCTTTTTATTTAAAGGCAGGGTTGGTAATTTTCGATAGCTAGCATGATTTTTGAAAGTAGCATTCCCTCAGTGCTCCGTCTTTACCCACCCCCTCTCCTCTGTGCTCCCTCTAAAGCCACGCCCCTCACTTACATGCACGAGCGTTGTTGCTCCAGAAGCGGACCTCAGCTCATCGCTTGCATTGTGTAGAAACTACGTCGTCTCATGTCTCATTCAGCGGTAAGTAAACTCACAGTATAAACTCCATCATCGGTGACGTGCTTTGAGTGTGGGCTAGAGCACGCAAAGGGGTAAAGAACGAGCAGGGAGACAGGGAGGCGTGTGATTGGTTCATCAGATTGGTACCTCGTGGCAGACATTGGTCGAAGTTTTTACATACCTACAACTGCTACAGATGACGGATTTTCTTTGATCCTTTTTCAGAGCACATGAGTTATTAATTTCTGTCAGGACCTAAAGACAACTTCAACCAAATCTTAAAAAGTGGATCTGGAGAAAATTACCAACCCTGACTTTAAATACAGATACAGATTCCAATAAATGCAAAAACATGTTCATACCTCACGACGTGAACAAGAACATGACTGTAGAGCTCTGAAACAAGGAAAGTAATAAACACAAGAGTTCTCGGAGTTTCTGGTTCGGTTTGTTTTTAAAAATAATAAATGAATAGGAATATGTGGCTGCAGTGTGACGCCGTCTTTAACTGTAACTGTGAAGAGATGAAAGTCATCCCTTTGTTGAGCGAGTGTGTGACAGTAAAATGTAATTGGTGCCTCACAGCAGGACGCCGCCTGCAGACGTAGCTGTGGAACATTAATAAACAACAAACTTGTTATTCACGGATGTTTCACAGAAGATGTTTTTTTTATAACAAGTGTATGTGTGAGAGTGGAAAACATCACTGTCGATGTTTTAATCATCTCTGCTACGTGAAGATGCCGTCTAAAGAAAGACAAAAAGAGCAGAATTGAAAGCGGTCTTCGGATCAAACGCCACATTTCAAATCCAGAACATCCGCTCGTGTGGCTGCTGCCTTTCAATTTGTCGGGGGGCGAGAACTGAGCTGCTTTGGTTGGATGTGTTAAACTGCCTCCCAGAGGGCACTGGGGCAGACCACCAACGCTTTTTTCGGCCACCATGCTGCGTTCGACGGAGCAAAACAAAAGCACAAAGCTGCAGCGGGGACGCTTTGTTGCTCCACTTTAATGTGGCGGCAGGCCGGCTGCCCCGCTGACGTGCGGCCTCGTCCTCATGGAAAGAAACATGGCAGAGACCTGGAAGTTACAGTTTTAAGTCATTTAATTTATTGAAACAGGTGTTGCATTCTTTCTCCCTCCAAGAAGCCAATGATTGAAGTCGGCATTTAGGAAGCCTTAGCCTTATCGGTGCATTTAATTCTGCACGAAGAAAGACAAACACAAGATAAACTGAGGAATAAATACTGATGCATGATCTGAAATATAAGAAAACTCTAAAACAGTTTGATTTGAAAAAGTTAGTGAGGGAACAAAATGTGTCAAAGGTGCAAATAAATGATTTACAAATGACATGAAAGTGAAATGTCTTATCTGCATCATTTGAACGATGTTGAAGCTTTTCTTTACAGAAGGTCAAACGCAAGCAAAGCACAAACTTGATTTATTTTAAGAAAATGTGCAAAAGAAATATTCTGAGTGGGTAGAGAAGAGGAGCGATTGTGACAGCTGGATGAATTGATCCATTTATTGAGGCAGAAAGACACTCCGTCTTCCTCTCTCACTCCCCTTGATTCAGTGCTTCATGTATTTGAATGAATCTTAACATTTATATTCTTTATGTGGTTTAATGTTTCTGAATGCTGTTGACGTTTGAATTACGCTGATCTAATAAATAAATTCAATGATAAAACATAAAGGCACACAACAGAAGAATTCACTCCCCCAGCTGTTAACATGAATAAACCAACTCCTTATTCACTAAATGCAAATAGATCAAAACTTGTTTTTCACTTTGCTGACTCTGTGAAAAGTTTCTTAAAAAGTTTGATCTCTGGCTGGAATCATTTTGATCTAACTGAGCATCAATATCTAGAATTAATAAACACCTTTCATACATCAGTGAATCAAATGGAAATGTTAACTAAAGTGACTGGCTGCTAACGTTAGCAGTCGCTAACAGCTGATTAAATATGTTTTTTAACTCATAATCCATAACTCGTATCTATTGTCCGAGTACTTTCTCATCGATCAGGGAGCTTTAGATTTATTGACTTGAACCTGGAAAATAACAGTAAGACAAGATGACAACAATAGGGCTTCACACCCTTAGCAATGTGAGAGAGGGGCGTGGTCAGACACAGCTCATTTACATTTAAAGCTACAGACACAGAAACAGCCTGTTCTGAGCAGGGCTGAAATAGAGGGGTTTATAGGCATGATCAAATACAGGATCAGAGTGGATTTAGAACAAGAAACTTCACACACATGTTTTGAGGAGCTCTGGAATTTATGGTGCACTCACACTCGACAAAGTTGTCCCGTGGAGTGCTTAAGGACGATTCCCGCCCCCTCCCCCATTCCCTCGCTGGCCTGCGCTCGCACTGCTCCAGGACTAACCGAGCCTGAGCGACGTCAACTCTTGTACATAACGTCGTAATACAACACAAGCATGGCTTTACGTAATCATGAAGCGTGTTTAGTTTACAAGACAGGTGGACTCGAGAAAAATAAAAAGGACACCCTGTCAAGTCGGCGTCCGCACATTGGAGAACACAGACAACATGACGGCTACTTTACTGACTTTGAGGCTTATATTGAGTCGTGTTAGTCAGATACAGACAGAACACTCCGGGATTTCTCCATAATGAAGGCTGTCCACGTGTACCCATGCTCGTGCATGAACTGTACCGTGCCAAAGCACACCTCTTCCAATCATGCCAGGGCCGAGGAAGTGTACCGAGCTTGAGCATGAATCAGAGCACTCACACTAGACAAATGAACTGGACTTTAGGGGTGAAGCGTGCTTGGGCACGGCACGGATTGTAGTGTGAGAGCGCCCTTATTTAAACTTGTTGTAGGGGAGGAGAATATGTGACCTTTAAAGTTATATGATGAATCCAACAGAAAACAATGAGGTGATCTGTCTGAAAGCTCAGGATAAACTGTTATCAGACCAAAAGTCACCAGCATCAGAAGAAGACTTTTGTTGTATTTATTTTTCTTTTTGAGAATATTTGACCTTCTGGGATCCCATCGTTGGAACTTTTCATTTGCAGGAACATGAAACCAAAATCCTGCACTCGTTTGGATGCATTAAAAATGCCTTTAGCCGTCTGATTCAAACTTATGAATCTTTAAAAAGCACATTATTTTATTTTGAAAGCGTAGTCATTTTCTGAAACTGCAGCTAACAACAAACAGGAGTTAATTCCGAGGGACTATTTTCAGCGGCGGATTAATCCAAGTATAAAGGTGTTGTTAGTGGTACAGTGTCCCCCTGTGTAGGGATGGTAATAAAGAAACGTGTCATCGCGGCTGGAATCAGTCGTCTGAGCTCCAATTAAACTCCATGATCTGGATTCCATCAAAGGGCTGTTACCACTCCCCTCTCCCCTCCCTATGACCAGCCCGCCACACGGCAGCACAGCTCTTCCTTTCTTCGCGGCGGTGGCCGTGCCCGGGCCGAGGTCATGGTTAATCCTTTAGGGTGGGGGAGTGGGGGGCGCTTTGTCTTGTCACAACCAAGGGGGGGGTCAGAGGCTCTGAAGGGGCGCTGCAGTTTAACATCTATTAGCAGAGAGCTGCGACCCCCGCAGGGCAGATACTGTGTGTGTGTGTGTGTGTGTGTGTGTGTGTGTGTGTGTGTGTGTGTGTGTGTGTGTGTGTGTGTGTGTGTGAGTGTGTGTGTGTGTGTGTGTGTGTGTGTGTGTGTGTGTGTGAGTGAGAGAGTGATGAAGCTACATTCACTGAAGTGTTAAAGTGGGACAGATTCTGTATGTTTTGATTTTTACATCTTTTACGTTGTGTTCACTCAAATCTGTGCGGACAAAATGAGCAACACCTTCATCTGTCCGCTGCATTTCTTTGTGCTAATGTTTGATGAAGGGGATGCATTTATTGAGTCTGTTCTGCAGTGACGTTCAGAGTTTTGCCCACTGAGCACACTCCCAATCTGGCCATAAGATGCAACTTATCATTTCAAGACTTTTGCACCAGCAAATATGTGTAGAGGCAAAGTTGTGGCAAAATAAATAATAAATGTTAGAAATGTATTTATCACAATCCTGGTAAGTTGAAGTTTTTATGTAATTGCACATTTCATAGCTTATCTTTACCAAAACACAGGTGTGCATCCGCAAACGCTGGTATGAACTAAGACAAAACCATACTTTGTTTTCTGACTTTGTATTCTTGAAGGGCGAAGACTGTCACATTTTCTTAAAGGCACAGTGTGTACATTCAGCCACCAGGGGGCTCTCAATAAAAAACAATAACAAAAGATGACGTCCAGGCTGGCGGGGGAATCATGGGAGTGATTCTCTCTGCTACTTCCCCCTAACCCCGATGAACACGACCTCCGAGTTGACCGTAGTCAAGACGACCGGGGGAAACCGACCTGAGGAAAAAAAATGTTTACAGACGATCTAATGTGTCCGAGTGTAATTTTCATGACGTTTTTATCACAGCAGCTTTCAGTAGCAGCTCACGCTTCCTTATGCAGGGGTCTGTGAAGAAATATTCTGTGTTGTTTCCATGGCCGCCGCGACAAGACACGTCCTGTTAGGACTATAAAATTACAGATTTCTCTGGCTTTGATAACTGTTGGAAATATTTGAGGTAATGTACTCAACAAAAAAACATTTATAACAAGGGTTTAGTCCATTTTTAATTCATTTATATACTTTAGTGTACATTTCTAATGAAATTCTACATTTTGTACCTTTAAGCTGATTTTAAAATGTGGAGAAAATGTGCTTTTGCTTGTGTTGTGAGCTCAGCTTTACACTTTGGACAGTGTGATTAAAAGTCACTCTTTCACATTAAAAGGAGGGAACAGATAGCCGCTGTACCTGGTGAACCTGACTCCTCTTTATTTCTCTTTGTGTTGGCGTCGCTCGACCACGAGCTCGGGGAAGCCCGTCTGCTCGTCCAGCTCTCTCTTAAACTGCAGGTGTGTCGCCTCTCCGATCACCACCTCAGCCGTGGTGAACACCTCCAGATCTCCCAGCACGTGACCTCCCACCGTGCGGCCCTCTGCGTCAGCTAGGCAGATGTGAAGGTGAGCGTCTGGGTTCAGAGTGCCGACCAGGGACACGATCTCATACCGCCTGCTCAGGTAGACCACCTGAGGAGGACATTTTATGCTTAGGTGTAAGGAGGGGTATTAAGTTGCTGAACCAAGGCTAAACTCCAATAACATAAAGTCATCTGACTTTCAGGTACCTCATTTTCGTTTGATGCCGTGGCGTTTGCCAACCTGAGTGTCGCCTTGGTGACGCTCCCCACGCAGGTCATGATGAACGGCGCCTTGAGTCCTGCTTCCTTCACGAATGCCTGCAGAGACCCCAACAGCTCCTGACCTGGACCAAAGCGGACCGCATGGACCTGCAGGGGGGATCCTCCTGAAGGTGAAGTCTGGGACCAAAGAAGGTTTAAGTGGTGGGACTTTCTCCTAGTATCAGTTATGTCACATAACTTTTAAAATAATCTTTGTTTTGTTCAAATATTTATCATGTAGAAGATCCCTAAACCTGTTCCCCGTGTCCCAGGATTGACATCTATCCAACTAAGTACATGTGTGAGATCCAGGTGAAATAAAAACGGGAAAAAAGGGGATCGTTAGCCAAAATCGTCAGACAGTGCCTCCCTCATTACTCCCCCTCAAAATGAGCATCTGTTGACAAGCAGAGGGGCGTGGTCAGACACAGCTCATTTACATTTAAAGCTACAGACACAGAAACAGCCTGTTCTGAGCAGGGCTGAAATAGAGGGGTTTATAGGCATGATCAAATACAGGATCAGAGTGGATTTAGAACAAGTAACTTCACACACATGTTTTGAGGAGCTCTGAGACTTATTTACACTGAAGAGGAGGAGGACATGTGACCTTTAAATGAGAGCTTGTTGTCAATGACGACACTGAGGTGTTTTTAACTTGGAACTTGTTCCGCAGTCTCCCCCTTGTTGCAGTTAGAATCGATGGATTTGATTAGTTTCCAGTCGAGCGTGAATCAAAGAAAGTAATCTTGAATCCGAGAGTGAACAGAGTCTGTGTTTGTGTGTCTGACTGCTCTGAGATCTGCTGGAGAACAACAAAGCTGCTCTCTTTAAACCCGGCTCCAAAGTCACTGAAAAGAAACACAAATGTGTCTAAATCCAAAGTCTCTCCTTTCTGTTCAGCGTGCATGCTGCGTGTTTGTGTGTGTGTGTGTGTGTGTGTGTGTGTGTGTGTGTGTGTGTGTGTGTGTGTGTGTGTGTGTGTGTGTGTGTGTGTGTGTGTGCGTGCGTGCGTGCGTGTGTGGTCCATTCAGATCTCTAACAGGATCACTGTGCCAAACCAAACACAAGGCTGACCTCTGACCCCTGCAGGAGGAGGAGGAGGAGGAGGAGGAGGAGGAGCAGGGACTCTCATGTGGCCAAACATTAATAATAACTGATCTGCAAGTTTAACAGAAGTGAATAAAGAACATGCAGAGAGGCGGAGCAGACATCACATCCCTTTAGACTCATTACGTCCACATGTGAACGAATCAGAGTGGGAACTCGTCCTTTAAGGATGTAGAACAGCTCTATACCTTGTCCTTTAATTAAACAAACTGAATAGCCTCACGTTATTTATCTTATTTACACAACGGCATGTCATTTCTGTCTCTACACGGTCTTCATCTACTCTGGATGGAACTACTACTCTGAGAGGAAGTGTTTTTGGAAAAAAGCAAAGTTGAGAAGTGTAAACTCACCATTGTGCTAGAGTCTGAGGCTCCAGAGACACTAAGCTGTGAGCACACACACGTCAAACATTTACATTCACTCATGCAGGACAGGAGAGCTTTGACTTACACTGAGCATGCTCAGAAAACCAGACTCAAAGTGACAACTTCCTGCAGAGATTTAAAAAAAGGACCCCTCTGTACTTTGTGTTTCTTGTCTTTTACTGCCACCTGCTGGCGGTTTAAGAGTCTAGCAGCTGGAAGGTTATTTAGTACAGTTTGTTGTGAGGTATTGTTATAGACTGTAAATAAGATCTAGAACATATATTAGTATTTTTACTCTAATTAGAGGCGTAGTCAGATTTTTTTAGAATACTGATGAATGAGAACTGTTATATCATATTTCATATCTGACACATTTCTCTCTTCTTTAGTGCTTATTTCATGTATTTATTCTTATATTGTTTGATTTGCTCTGATAACCTGCTGCTGTAACACCATCATTTCCCAGTTTGAGATCAATAAAGTAAATCTGTTTGGGTGGTAAACACCAGGGGGCAGTGGGCACCTTGCCAAGCACATGGGTTGATAGGAACCCTTTAAATGCTCCAGGTGTGTCACTGTTGGGTGATGCACCAGGAAGGGACACAGGTTTGTTACCAGGTCAATGGGACAGGTGAACACGATGCCGTATGAAATGTTTGTTCGTTGCAGAATGAAACTGAAGAAAAGTGATTAATGACCGCACATGAACTTTCTTATTGCCTGTGTGAGACCTCACTGGAACGATGCATCAGCTGTTTGTTGAGTTGAGTTGGTTTGTTTGTAATTTTATATTAATTTGTTTTTTGACAAATACTATTTGTCAAATAGCCACAATACTATCAATCTTTTATGTTATTAAAACATCTGTTTGATAAGACACTGATAGTAAAACTTCTATTAATGACCCAGCTGGTTTTTATTTAATCAGTCTTTTAAAGAGGTGTTCGCACATCCAATGATCTCATGAGGTAGGTGTGTAGGCGACAAACCATCAACTGAAAAGAAAAATCCCGCACACTACTCTTGCTATCACCAATATATTAGAAAAATAAACGTTTCTGTCCCTCTGAACCTTTATCAAGTGTTTTGACACTACTCCGAAGAAGTTGTGATTTTTCTAATGAATTGGTACTTAAGAGAGTAGTGTGCGGGATTTAATCAGTCTTTAAAATGAGCCTGCCTTTAGTGAGGACAGGCATAGGTAAGAGACAGACCTTTGATTCAATGCAAACACAACTCGTGCACAGCAAAGATGGGAAAGACTATAACATCTTAAATGTACACCAGAAATAATATTTAATCGAGTGCAGGATTAGGATATCGATATATTTTTTTAACAAAAGATGACGTTGAGGCTGGCGGGGAATCATGGGAGTGATTCTTTCTGCTAATTCCCCCTAACCCCGATGAAAACAACCTCCGGGTTGACAAACTGAAGCGGCCTCGAATCGAGAGCTGCCTTTATGTGGCGTGCAAAAACGTGCAGCAACACGAGGCTAGTAGAAGGGACAAAGTGGGCCTTAAACTGGGATGGACTTCTTTTTGAAGTTTTACGGTACTTAAAAATTGATCCGAACATCACGTGACATTTTCTGTTGCTTTACCCCTTTTCCCATTAGTTAAAAAAACCAAATACATCCTTTATTTGGAGCTGATAGCCTAGTGGTTATGTTGCTCGCCCCATGTACGTCATGAGAACATCTTAAATGATAAAATATAACATTGTGTAACAAGTGATGTGTGGGAAAAAAGTAATTGAACAAAAATGGCTTTTATGAAGTCACAGCAGGTTTCAGAGAGTGATGTCTGATCACACTTCATCCTGATTTTAATGAAGTCTAAACCCTTAGTGAAGATCTTTGTGTTTACCCCTAGATGGCGCTGTGGGGTAGAAAATGGATCCTCTTGCAAACAAACCTTCAGCACTCACTGGTTCCATGATTGACATCATCGCTCCCTGAAAAGCAAAGCAGCCTCACCTTTGACCTTCTCCTCAGGTGTCTTTAACAGATCCAAAGATCATAGATGTCGAATCAATGAATGAATCTTTATTTCCGTGTCTGGACGCTCGTCACTGGCCGTCCCTTGTGGGATTGTTCAGTCACATTTAAATGAAATATTTCATAGTGCCATCACACGAAACACAAAATGAAACAAATACAAACACAGGTACAAATGTAAAGTTAACAATTCATCAAATAAACACCTGTGTGTATAACAAAACGAACACCTGATCCAAAAAGAGAGAGAGCAAAAGGAGAGAGAGGGAGAGAGATAGAGCTTCAAGAGACCGTGCAATACCTTATACACCCCATGTCATACTGTTTACATTATGAGGGTCAGAGTCAATAGAAGAACTTTCGGGGACATTTTGTTTTTACACTCAGTTTTGGAACCTGCTACACACCTGGTCCAGTATTACACACACGTACCCAAACAGGATATGGGCATGCACTGATGGAGAGATGTCAGCGGGAGGGGGCTGCACATGCAAAAAGAGCGCCCCAGCTGTTGTGGGGTTCAGTGTCTTGCTCGAGGACTACAGTGCTCAGGAAGTGAGCTGACACCTCTCCAGATACCAGACCAATTTCCAGACTTCGTCCATACAGGGACTTGAACTGGCGACCGTCCGGTTCCGAACACAAGTCCCTGCAGACTGAGCTACTGCCACCTGTATTAAAGATATCTCAATTATATAAAACTGTAATATCATTTACATGCAAAATGGGTTTTAATTTATAATCAGAACCTCAAGTTTATTTTGACGTCTTCACTTTTGAACTTTGATTTTAAGGAGATTTTAAATTTGAAACTGTTACTTTTAAGTCTAAAATTCTACAATTCATTTATCAGAGGCTTTTATCCAAAGCGACGAACATCAGAGAGTAAGATCAACGCAAGCAAGGATCCAGAAAAGAGGAAACAACGTCAGTACGTGCAAACAAACAGCTTAAAGTCTGAACTAAGACGTAGGAGTACTGTCCCCCCATACATGTTAGTCATCAACGAAGAAATACTTTCTGCAGCTGATGACTTTGAACCTGTATTTGAATTTGTTCAGGTCATATCAGGATCATGAGGAAGGACACTGATCAGGATTTTGTACTACTAAACTTGACAAAGACGGAAATTAATCAGAGGTAGTGATCCAAACTTGATCAATCCAAACATCTTCACCATGCACGGAAAACTTTCTCCTTCTTGAACTTGATGTGTTTTTTAACTTGCTGAAAAATCACCAGTGATATTGTTCAGAGTTTTTCACGAGGCAGAATCAAATCTCACAGTCACACAGATGAATCTCACACCTGCCCATGTGTTAGTCAGTATTTTTCCGTGTAATAATGAGCAGATTAAATCAGGGTTGTGGCGTGTCGGGGCTCCTGGGAGCACACGAGGCCATGCTCCGGTGATTATTTCGAGCAGAGTAGCTCGCATGTATTCCCCGAACGAGGTCCTGATTACGATCAGGTTACAGCGTCCATGACAACAACCTGCAGCTCACAGCAACCAGACTTCAAACTCTACGGGGTTTTAGATTACAGCCAGGTTACAGTGTGTATTCACTTTACTTAGTCAGGATTCAGTGCAAGTAGAAGATCTTAAATCACCAAATGATCAACATTAACTGACCTCAATGTCTCCTTTCTTATTTTGGATCATTGCAGGTTTGTGTTCTTGCACGTGCAAATCACAAGAAAGTACAAAATGCATCCTTTGACCTTCTGACCTCTTTTCCTTATGTGCTGCATGTAATCATAGCTGTGTTGTAGGGTTGTAGTCAAGACATACTCAAGACCGGAGTGCTCTGAGACCGAGACATTCAGGGATCGAGACCGAGTCAAGACCAAGACCATAAATATCTCTGAAAAATCATCATCTTGTGTGCAGGGGGCGTGTCACTTAGACGTAACACCGGGAAGGTTGCGACCATAACCAGGGGGTAAAAATCATATTATGAATTAATTTAAGTGATCTGTTCTTTAAGAAAGAGGCGTTCACAGTAGTGACGTGGAAAAGAAGCCTCTCAGAGCTGGTCTTGACTTGAGTCCACCCAGTCTGACACCGAGACAAGACCGAGTAAAAATGCTTTCGATTCCGAGACGAGACCGAGACCTTCAAAAAGTGGTCTCGAGGCCAAGACCGATTTCAAGCACTACAACACAAAAAGAGACCTTACTCTTTGTTCTATTATCTACAAAGACCCAACGTTAATCCATCATGAGCACTAAGCAACATTTAGCAAAGTCCTTTTAGGAGGCCGAAACCTCGAGCAGAACCAGGCTCATGATGAACAGCCATGTGGCGAGGGAAGGCTCGGGTAAGGAATCTGTGATGGTATGAATTTGTTACAATCACACTACTAGGTGACATGATGTGGCTTCAAATACAGGATATTCATAAAATACCAACACAGGATTTCTCACAGCGGGGTCAAATTCTCACATGGGGAAGCTTTAAAGTTACAAAGCGTGTAGTACGACCGCGTATATTGAAATTCTTTAAACTGTTATTTTCGCACTACAACTCAACAAAGTCAAACTGCTCCTATTTCCACGCAGTTGTTGATTTTTATTTCTAAAACGAGTCGTTTGGCCGACAGCTCGGGTGAGAAGCTGTGTTTAAATGCTTACAATAGAAGCTTTTAACTGCTGCTTTGTGTTCCATTAATCCTCTGACCTCTCTGGAGTAGGAAAAAATTCAACAGCAGGAGGTAAAGTGGGCGTCCATCCACTCATAGTTATAAACAAACAGAATCACAAGATAACCTTCATTCTGTATTGATCTAGAAATGAACAATGGCTCTTTAGAAAACACATTGTTTCAGTGAAGCTCCTCTTTAATAGGATTTGGACATCTAATCAGTGCTTTTGGCATATATGTGTATGTGTTTATGTGTTTGTGCAATGTCCATGTGTGTGTGTGAACTAATTAGGACCAGCAATTACCCCAAACTGTGGCTGCGTCTCCTGCTGAAGGAGGGGCGGGGGCAACAATAGCAGACTGTCAGTGCCAACGCTGCCATGCATGACAGATGTATGTGGACACGCCAGACAAAAGCACGGCTGGCCGAGCGTGTGTGTGTGTGTGAGAGAGTGAAGGGTGTGTGTGTATTTTAGGAGGGGGGGTTCAGTTTGTGTCCGATGGAGAAGGAGTGGTGGAGCGCTGCTGGCGGCTCAGGCATCCTTCCACGGCACCAGCAGCTCCCAGAAGCCCCTGCTGCCTCAGTCATAACCACCACCCCGAAGCTGTCAATCTCCCAGAAGCCCCTGCTGCAGCTCCTTCAGTCCAGTCTGCTAATGGAGGGACAACTCTGCTCATTATAACATCATCTGCATAGCAAGACATTTTCTATAATTTACACTGTAATATAGTACACCTCCACACTTTGTAAGACCACCTGTTATAACTTTACGATGCGTTTTTTGTACTTCTAAATATGTAAGACAAAAAGTTGGGTCTATGTCGAGCGGCGACCTCCGGTGTTAAAAATTGAAGCCGATGAGGAAGTGCAAAATCCTGCAGTTTGTCGAGTGTCCACTAGAGGCCGGCTGCAGAACACAGGAAGTCATTCAACAAAGCCTGTTTTTACAGCAGACATTAACATGTTTACAGCCTGGTTAAAAAAACAAAAAGGTCTGATTAGCTCATGTCTCGATCGGCACACTGTACGGGGTGAATTTTGAAAACTTATCCGTTTTGATTTGATGAAGGATAAGAGCTGTTCAAAATAAGGCGCGTAGCTGACCTGAGTGACAGGCGGGCGCCGTGGAACGGTTTGTCAGGAGGATTAAAACCCGCCTCAGCTCCACCTCTCAGCCTGTCGTTAGGTTGACTGAAAGTTAGGTTGAGACAGCATTTCCAGCATGGAGACCGCCATCGATGGGACTCCAGCGCCCCCTGCAGGAACAGACGGGTGACGTCACTCAGGCTTCATCCATTAATATTTACGGACGATGGTCCTGATGCAGTTTGGAGCAAGTCATTCCCAATTCTCTCTTTTCCCCACATTTCCTGTCTCTCTTTAGCTGTTCATCAAATAAAACCACAGAGCCTAAAATAATGGGGAAAAAACAACAGTGGACCAGCTTACCTCCGTTTGGTATTGGAGTGGTCTCTGAAGGCACACTTTTAGTCCTAATCCTGGTCCTCCTGTACCTGCACCCTGAAGTCAAGAGGTCATACTCAGAGCACAGGGGGGGGTGCAGAGGGTCTGCTGTAATCTTTTTGGGTGCTCTGATCTGTCAGGTAAGAAATGCTGCACATTTGCTTCCCAGTTATCTTGCTCCCAATATTAACGTTATTCTGTACAGACAATGCTCCCCCCAACACTGCACACAAGATTACTATGAATCATTCTCATGTGTAGAAATGACTTAAAATAAGAATCTGAACATGGTTAAAGCCTCAGAGCCCCCCCCCCCCCCCCCCACACACACACACACAAAGGCTTATATTATTGGAGTTTGTTCAACACACTCATTAGCGCTTTGGTCCAGAATTCGTCCCCCTGCTGCTTGTTAATTCAAGTCATACTGGCACACATCGGCCTCACTCGTTAACTTTTCATAATGACATGGAATTAAATCAAAATGATCTCATTAAAAGACACACTTCATGATTTCAAGGTCAGTATCAGACGGACAAAAAACGCTGCTCTGCTGTCTAAAAGGTCACAAACCTAATGCATGATGAAACATGGGACAAGAAAAAAAACCCAGCATGTTTGACTCTTAGAGAACTTAAAGCAACACTCACGCTTTTTGTCTTGGTTTTTTTATTATTCCGTGATGTTTTCATTTTTCTTCATTCGAGGTTAAATTCAAAACGGCCACAGTGACAGAACGATGGAAACACATTGAAAGATCATTAAGATATTTCTGCTGCTAGGGATCTCTGAGTCATCAAAATGAAAAATATATGTTGATGATGTCATGAAGAAGCATGGGATCATGGGAGTCGTAGTCTACATTAGCCCTAGCTATCCATCTATCCATCCGTTAGCTAAACATCGCACAAAAAGTAAGGACATTTGTGTTTGGTAGATTATTTCTTTGTTGTAACAAAGCTTCTTGGCAATAAATCTTATACCGTTGGAAAGCCTGTTTATTTCCCTTTTAAATGGTGCTACATGTGTAAGGAACATTCATTTGTGGGATGAGCAGCAGAGCTGAGTATGTGGGATGCACCCATGAAAAACTTGCCAAATCTTCTCTGATAATGTTTATACCGATTTTCCTAGTCGGGGGCTCGAGCCAATCCCAGCTGCCATTGGGCCAGAGGCAAGGTGCACCATGGACTGATCGCCGGTAATACTGGCTGACAGACAACCAGTGACACTCACATTCACACCTACGGGTAATAAAGATTGAACTAATAACTCAAAATGCATGTGTTTGGACTGTGGGAGAAAGCCGGAGTACTGGGAGAGAACCCACGCATGCACAGGGCGGACATGTGTTGGCTCTGTCCGACAGGGATTCAAACCAGGAATCCTCTCGCTGTAAGGCAACAGCACTAACCACAGCAGCCCTAGCTCTATCTAGACATACACAAAACTCCTGAAAACTTACCAACATGTCTGGGGTGAGCAGCATATGTCAACACAAACAGCTGACTTTTTCACCCTCATTTTATCTGGAAGCTACGGGAGCCTTTAGCAGACAAACATCCACACATTTTACCATGCTCAGTTTTCCAGTGATCATGAGTTATTCCTGGGTGTTTTCCTGAGATCTCTGCTTATTTATGTCGTTGTATCGGGATAACAAAGCTGGTTTTTACGTGATAACGAGTTTATTTCTTGAGATCTCGAGAAAACGACTGAAATTAACTTTTTTTTTTACAGAATGGTTTCGCTTGAGATGAAAAGGTAAACAAGTCAAGATCTCAAGAAAACAACCAAAATGTACTCGTTAATGCATGTCCTCTAGGTTAACGTAAGTGAGTGCTGTCAGATGGGGGCCCCTTAGGGAGGTTTCCTACTGTCATTGGAAAATTAGCACATTTTGAGCTAAGTGATAATACCTCATAGTAATTAAAAGTAGAATCAGTGGAGAGAAGTTTTCAGACGTGTTGAAGGTTGTCGAGATGTTTCCACATGAAGGGTGTGTGTGTTTGTGTGTGTGTGTGTGTGTGTGCGTGTGTGTGTGTGTATGTGTGTGTGTGCGCGCGTGTGTGTGTGTGTGTGTGAGGATGTTTTGTCCGAGCTGGCACTCAGCAGCATGTTGGAATGACATGTATGAACATGTCAGAGCTGAAGGCAGCTGTGAGTGTCAGGTGCCTCATGGGAGATGTTTTTGTGTGTGTGTGTGTGTGTGTGTGTGTGTGTGCGTGTGCGTGCGTGCGTGTGTGTGTATGTGTGTGTGTGTGCGTGCGTGTGTGTGTGTTTTCTTCTGTGTTAAAGACCAGCTTACAGTAGGCCGTAGGAATCATGACATTTTAAAAATTGATCACATTTTGTGGTACAGACCTTTTGGACCCTGAGGACGATTTAGGAGGAATAAGTGGGGACATCTTTAGAAAATGTGGAGTTCTTGTGATGTCACTGGATCGAATGTGGGAGAACATTTAGGACACGTTTACAAAAAGTATTTGTGGAGAGTAAAGATAAACGTGAGAACACCTTCAGAAAGTGATCATGTTCTCATTTTTAAAGACATTCATGAGAGTGGGGACATTTCTGGAGAGTCAGGACACGTTTACAATTTAGAAAAAGTTTGAGGACATTGACTCAAATTTCTGAATTAACACATTAAAATAAGCACGGACCATTTAGAGGAAGGAAGGGACATATTTTAAGAGGTTGACAGTTTTTGGAAAGTGAACACTAGTGACATCTGTTGGGAAAAACATTAATATACACAATAAAGCGAGGTGATCTGGCACTACTACCACCCGACGTCCCTGACCCCCAGCCTCCACCATCGGACTGTGTCGTCCCCACAACCACCGCCGTCCTCATTCATGCACGGCCTGCTCCGACCTCCACCTCAGGACAACAGGAACGTGAGGAATACAAAGGAGAAATCCTTCTTATCCCATCTCACCCTATCCCATTTTTCTTTTGTGGATTATTTAAGTATTTCTGATTCTGATTCTGATTTTTCAAACAGAGAACAGAAAAAATTCAAGTTAAGAAATAAGGACATAGAAGTGTCGACTGTGGCTCAGTGGTAGAGTCAGTCGTGGGTTTGATCCCCAGTCCTGCAGCCGCATCTCCAAGTGTCCTTGGAAAAGAAACTGAACCCTGACCTGCTCCCAAGTGGCATAGCCAGCAGCGTAGGCATGTGTATGAATGAATGGCCTTATGCTGGCTGCACACAGGACGATTTTGTACATTATGATCCTCCAAACGAACACACTGAAGATTTGTGAGATCACACACCTGTCGTCTGTTGTAATGATTTCACAGTGGCGATTCCATAGACACGAGATTTCACAGAAACTCGTGAATAAAAACAAATATAGAGGACGAGCGAAGATTGTAAAGGCACTGGTGTTGTTGCCATAATTCCACAAGACGCTCTTCTTTTTTTAATATCCCACTCTGCTTGGGGCTCAGGTGTGTGAAAACCGCCGGACTGTCGAACCAAGAATGAGGCACGTACTGTATATACTACGTTTGACAGTAGTCTAAAGCCACGCCCCTCACTTACATGCACGAGCGCCGTTGCTCCAGAAGCGGACCTCAGCTCATCGCTTGCATTGTGTAGAAACTACGTCGTCTCATGTATCATTCAGCGGTAAGTAAACTCACAGTATAAACTCCGTCATCGGTGACCCGCTTTCAGTGTGGGCTAGTGCAGAGAACGAGCAGGGAGACAGGGAGGCGTGATTGGTTCATCAGATTGGTACCTCATGGCAGACATTGGTCGAAGTTTTTCTGTCAGGACCTAAAGACAATTTCAACCAAAATCTTAAAAAGTGGATCTGGAGGAAATTACCAACCCTGCCTTTAAGTCTATTTAATGTAAAGTTAAGAGCAAGACAACCAAGGCTTACACACCGTCACAATATATTTTAAATAACCCTTTTGTTATAGAACGTAATGATATTAACTGGATGCAAACACTAAGTTCTTTGTAGAGAAGTGACACGATCTGGGGTTGAGATTAGGATTCTTTTTGGAGCGTGGACTTCTGAAAGGCAGAAACGAGTAATAAAAACAGCTCTCAGAAAAGAAAGGCTTTTAGAAACTTCTCCCAAGAAAGGTTTTAATCCATCACCCGTGCATCGTTGTTAGTTTGAAAGCCTGCAAATGTTGCTATGTGGGTCTTTTTTCAAACCGTTTTCATTCCTTTCTACCTCTTCATGTCTGCATTTTTGTCTTGTTCAGACTGTAAAATTCACTCTCACGTCTTATCACCAGGACTCGAGACAGGTCTGTGTGATTTAATCGTTCTCGCAGCTCTTAAACGTCTCTTTTTTTTTACTTTCAGGAGGCTGCAGCTCGTTTTGAAGAGGGCCTGAAGCTGCTGGATGGATCTCTGTTCTGATTAAAGACCAGGATTAAGGAGCGCTGACCTTTTGTTATCATGGATTCATCCTCCACGCCGTCTGAAATCAATAGACAGCTCTGTGGGCTCTCACACATCCATCTCCTCTCACAGATCAATCCCCCACAATCCTCTGCAGTCCTCAGCGGGCGCACCGGGGGCTTTTAGGGTGAAATTACGGCGTAGTGCTTCTGGTTTAGAGGAAGTAATATGTCGACTTCAGGGCTTTCTCATCACGACAAAATTGCTGGTGGTATTGATGCCACTATTAGCGCTCCCCACAGCAGAGACTCGAAGCATTAAAGCCTGCGGTCAGCAGCTCGGGATGCCGCTGAGAGTGAGAGAGATTGGCTTCATTAGAAAGCTGCTTTGAGACTGTTGGAGCTCAGTGAGGTTCAACCGTCTGTTGCTGCAGGTGAGCTGAGGGCGGAGAGCGAGTGCTGCACAAAATATAAACCTCAAAAGTTCATGCAGGCTTGAGCTTTTGAGTTTTTGATTGTGGATATGAAGTATCCAACATCTTGTATTCAATTGACCAAAAAAATCTGATCTAGTGTTTAGAGTTAACGACATACCAGCCAGCTGAAAACCCAACAGAAGCGCTCATTAAAGACTGTTTACGAAGCAAACATGCTCCGACTGTGTAGTTTAATCCAGTTTTATTTTGGTCTGGGGCTGACATATCAGGAGAAACTCAATATTTAAGGAAGATATATGGTATTGTTGGGCTGCATGGTGGTGCAGCAGGTAGCACTGTTACCTCACAGCGAGGAGGTTCCTGGTTTGAATCCCCGTCTGACAGGAGCCTCTCTGTGTGGAGTTTGCATGTTCTCCCCGTGCATGTGTGGGTTCTCTCTGGGTACTCCAGCTTCCTCCCACAGTCCAAAGACATGCTCGTTAGGTTAACTGGTGACTCTAAATTGCCCGTAGGTGTGAATGTGAGTGTGGCTGGTTGTCTGTCTCTATATGTCAGCCCTGTGATTGACAGGCGAACAGTCCAGGGTGTAACCCCGCCTCTCTTCCAATGAGAGCTGGGATCGACTCTAGCTGCCCGTGACCCCGAATGGATAATGGATGGATAGTTTGGTCAGTAGTTTGTAAACTTAGCAGGCACCTATAAGGACTCTCTGACTTTCCGTAGCCTATTCTGATCTGGACAGCTGATGATGCATCTGAAAGTTCTTCAGGCTGGCTACATATGTGACTCAAGGCATCAGGCAATTGATAAAAATACCTGAGTACGGTAAGTTTGTGTTCACACTGATCAACTGAACTGGACTTTGGAGTCAAGCGTGTTCAGATACGGGCCCGGGTTTCTAGTGTGAAACCACCTTTAAGGCCTTTGAACACTCAGTCCGTTTTTTTTCGTCTGAAATTGACGCACTTTAACACCACCCCTTCAACAGCAACAGGTGAAACTCTCCTCGCTCTTGTCTTGTTTTCATGTGGACAGACCACGATGTTTTTTTTTTTTTCAGAGAGTGAAAGATTCATAAAATCATCTTCACTGCTTGATCACTCTGCTTGATCGGACTCAGTGTGCAAGGTGTCTGTGCGTTACTTTTTTTTTTTTTGGATTAAAGATCAAAAAACGCATTGGAAAAACCGTAATCAGTGTGCAAATGTATTTAGACTGTGAGGTGGGAGACACTCACAAATTAACAAAGAAATGTATTTACAAGGAAAATTATGAAAACGTGTAGATTTGAAGATTCTGTAAAGACAGTTGTGTCAGCTGTGAGTGTTTGGAAATGTGCTGTAAAACCAAAGACAAAGATGTGTGATGTTAGACGAGTCTCTCCTCAGGTCTCTCTAAGACTGACTGCTGTTCTGACTTAAGCATGAGGCACACCGGGCCCAGGTGTGTCTCCTCTCCGGCTGCCCGCTCACCACGTCTGCAGCCCTGGAGACGACAGAACGCAGACACCAGTAAACTCAGAGGGGCCGTCACATACCCCAATGGGAATAACTCCTCTTTCCACATGCACGATAATGTTTACTAATATGAATATGATTTTCTGTTGCAAAACCTCCCTATCACTATCACAGCCAGCTGTTTGTGTAACTTGCATTACAACTTTTGGTGCTGAGATTTCTTGTGTTTTTTATCTTACACATACATACTGTTGCTTTATCAGCCACTGTTTCTTTGCACAACACTTTAAATCTCACATATTTTTGATGCTCTGTCGTGCAGCTCTAGTTTCCTGATCATAAGAAAGTCTGAAACGATCAACATACCTGCAGTCTTCTTCTGCGGTGTGAAGTTATGAGTTTTGCGGTTTTAGGGGAAACGAGGGTTGCTAAACGATGATGATTGCCCCTCCCTCGCTCCCTCCCTCTGCCCTCTCATCCTCTAACCCCCTCCCCTCTCCCCCTCCTCTCTGCTTTCCCTGCTGCCTGGCTTAAACTAATCCCATTATCAGTGAGGCGGCCTGACGCTGATGTGGCCTGCTAACTGACCAGCTGCTCCGAGTCTGGCCACCACACGCACGCTGTAAAAGATGTCAGTTTGTGCAAGGAGGCAAGACGTAGTAAGAAGATAAAAAGTGTGAATAAAATAATTAAGATACAAAGACAAATGTTGGGATTTTGAGACGATTGAATTTGATTTATTGAGTTTCGTTGTAATCAGGACACGAGGTTTTACATAAAGCTGCAGGTAACAGAGGTGATGCTTCATGCTACTGTACCTTTAAATTCTTACTGGTTAAAATAAATCAAACAAGGTACGTTCTTTTCCTAAGTGCTTCATCTATACCGTAAATTCAACTTTAAAACCTGAGGTGTCCAGACTGGATAAAAAACATGAACGACATGACGGCTCCAATAAAATGAAGCATAACCATTTAGAGCTCCCCCTACTGACGGTCTGCAGTATTAGTCATAAGCTCTGCCTCGTCCACGTTTAAATTTTGTACTTTTGTTACGATATAGAAGCCTCTTCTCCGCAGACATTTTTCTTTTTTAGTTATTTATTTTTAAGATTTATTTTTGGGCTGTTTCGTCGTTTTTTGACAAGACAGTGAGTGGATAGAGTAGGACATGAGAGAGAGAGAGTGTGGGGTAAGGAGACGCAGGTAGGACTTGAACGCAGGCCGACCGCTTGGAAGACTGCAGCCTCCGTTTTTCGTATGATAGCCGTATAGTTCTGCTTAGGTAGGCAACAGATTAACAATCTTAAAACTAAAGACTTCTCCAGCTTCTCCAATGTTTTGTATCCTCTGTGCATATTTGTGTTTTTGCATTTTGGACTGAACGATGTCTGGAGCTGTTTTCACTGATGTGACCAACATTTTTCACCCTGTCATTAGCCAGACTTTTTCCTGCCAGCCCACCTAGTAACATTTTCATTTAATGTCTTGATGACCTGATATGTGAACACAGCAAGAAATACTCAGGGGAAATATTTGTGGATGACGTTTATACGCTTCAACCTGTGCACGTAATAGAGTTCTGCCATTCTTGACTTTATTGGTTAGGCCAGCTGAAGAGAAACAGGAAATGTTGGAAAGAGAGAGTGGGTGACGACACGCAGCAAAGAGCTGAGGTCAGACTCGAACCCACGGCCGCTGCGTTAAGGACTACAGCCTCCGTACATGGGGTGAGCAACATAACCGCTAGGCTGTAAGGCGCCCCATCATACTCATTTCTGATTGTCAGTATTTTCTTTTCTACTCTTTTCAAAATCAGCGTCTCAGTGTCCGACCCTGTTGCTTCATTCACCATCTTGAAGTGTCTCTGTTATTAAATGTCTTTCCCCTTCCAACAGGGAAAACTTCCCGCTGTGAGGGACGTGTGTGAAACTTTCAGGGGCAGCCTGTCCTGAAATTTTCTACAAATTTTCAAGGATGCATGTGTGAAAAGAGCTGAGAAGGTACGCTTCCTTTGATGAACTCACCGGAGAAACTGCCTTTGAGAGGAGATCAGCCTGAACATGTTGCAGTCTTCAAGTGGGATCCTAAAGACCGTTATGGGGCAGAAACTGTAAACATGTGCGTCGACCTTTTAAATGTTTAAAATGAAGGAGTCAGTAAACCCTAGAATGATTAGAAAACAGAGCATTCACTCTTTTTTCCCCTCACAAAATCTAAGCAATATACATTTCATTTTTAGGGGCCAATTGTTGCCACAGGATGAGAGTTTCATTCCCGAAGAGATGACAGTTCTGCTTACTCGGTCAGGTGAGTCAGACTGTATAGATTCAACGTATTCATGTAATAAATCTATCTATGTTCAATTGTAGCGCCTAAATTTACACATCACAGCCCAAAATGTGTTCCTCTCTTGTTCACTTCTTGTAATGAGCTCATTTTTTGCAGCGTGCTCTGGCTCTGAGGCCCTGCAGCCTGCCAGCCCATCAGCCATGACACCGGCTCTCCTGCCTGCTAGCTAACGCGCTAACCCTGACAGCATGTGCCGTGGATCCCCGAGGAAAGGGGACGTCGCAGTTCCACAATAATGCAGAGTCACTCTGAGCGTCTCTAATCCAGCTTCTCAAACAATGTGAGGCTCCCCCGCGGTGTCTGAAAGCAGGTAGAAGATTAAAGATACACCTGAAGACGTTTTCTTTGAGCTCAGGGAGACGGACCAGCGGAAATATCAGTTCTTACAAAGCTTTATTTTACTCTGGAGGCAGCAAGAGGCACGGACAGTTTGAGGAAGGGATGTAGGTTTACACAGCTCGGGTGTTTTTGGAAACTTTATCTTAAATCTTTCTTTTCTTTTTTTGTCAATGTATTTGAATCAAAATATTCATTAAGAGGCTAATGTGCTGGTTAAAGGTCCAATCAGTGAGATGTGTAGTGAGTGAAATGATAAAGTGACCTTACTCTATGATCAGACATTGAGGAAACATGCTATGTTGAAGTGCTGGCTTCTCTGACAACAATGCAGCAGCCAGTATGTCCTCCTTCTAACTTTAGATTCTGGTCCTGAATGGTCTGGATTTGTTTGGACCAGAGAAGGTAGGCGGTTTCAAGGCACCCCCACACGGCCGTTTTGGACGCCCCTCGGTTTGCCAGATATCAGAGCAGTTATCAGGTCAGGGGTCAGTCTGTGAAACCTTTAGGAAGCTTTGCATCATTTGCAGCTTAAATAACCTCTGTATTTATCTCATACTGGCGTCAGTAAAAACCTTAATTTCAGCCTCTACTTAAAGACAGCTGCTGTCTCTTTAAGATCCCCCATCTGAGTTTTAAAATGAGAATAAGCAGAACAGGTAAACCTTCCTGATGGGGGGACATGGTGTCCTTATAAATGTAAATGACTTTGCATTGGAACCAACGTGACAAAACATTCACGAAACACGAAACCAAGTCCTTTAGTTTTCACTGTGCTGTCTCAGGTGTATCTTCTCGTCCTCAGTTATGTCTCTCAGCCCCACAGAAGTATTCAAATCATTCTTTGGTCGTGTTTCTTTGTGCAGCGCTGATGTCAGCCGTCCTGTGGGCTCGTCTCCAAACCAACACTGATTAATAATTTATGGATCATCCCATTATGCCAATTTACACAGTTCAAAGGCTGCACATTTGCATCCCGATTTGTTCACTGTGCTATAAAGACACGCTCAGCCTCTTTGCATCACTATTTCTCTTAGAAATGGAATTTGGGACGCTCTGTCCTCACATCAGCGGATAAAGAAGATTAAAGTGCGGGCATCCTGCGTCCCCTCCTCCTCCTCCTCCTCCTCCTCCTCCTCCTCCTCTCTCGCTCCATCTCCAGCTCGGCCTCGGGGCTTTGATGTGACTCATGATGCTTCTGAGGAGGACAGACATGAAATACAGTGGAGTTACATCCAGACACACGTAGAGCAGGGATTGTGAAGAGGGATCACTGATGTAGCACAGTTTTTAAAATGACGTCTTTCTGATTTCTGACCCTTTAGATGGAGGGTAATGGAAGAGTTGAACATAAGATTTATAATTCAATCAAGATAACTGTTTTTTTTTAACTCCATGCATGGGATCAAATTACCTTCAATACAATTCTAAATCCAAACTGACAAAGGATGTATTCATGCCAGCAATTTATATCTATTCCTACTTGTCAATCATGCTACAATTAAACTTATAGATATACAGGTTGCTATATATGATGAACTAATTTGATCGTGCTTTTTTAGACAGTATGCCAACCTGCTGCACGGCTGGTACCAAGCAGCATTAGTAGTTTCACACTTGAAGAAAACTCCTGAAAAACTCCTTTTTATTTCCAGACGGAGCTGTATGAGTTAGCACAAACGGACACATTTTTCTCTCAGACTTCACCCGGAGTTTCTCCTCCAGCCTCCTCGTATTTATTCTGCAGAAAGTCAGAGTGAGCTGATGTGAGAACGCAGCAGGATATAATCAGGAGAATTCACCTCGAGCGAGTGGGAGAGGTTTGGTGACGTTTATATCCTGTGATGCAGGATAGACTGTCTGCACGCCACCGCTACGATCTCCGTGCTCTAATGAACCTGCTGCATTCTGTTTCCTGTTCTCCAGTATGTTCTTCTCCACTCTTTAGTTCAGATTGTGATTCTGTTCAACTACACGTAGCATTGATAGAAAGACAAATATTCTCATTATAGCGTCGTATAGAGGACTCTGTTGCTTCGTGCGCTACTTCCACCCTGTTTTTACGTCACGTCTTACCTCAGGAGACCCCCCGCCCCCCCTCCTGTCTCACAGAGATTGTCTCCCGCTGTGAGGAGCATGTGTGAACAGCCAGGTCAGGAGTATATCCGGAGCAGTCCTCCCGAAATTATCTAGATATTTTCAGGGGTGAAAACAGCTTATGGTTTTCTTGGACAGATGTTGAAGTGTTTTTTGTGTCTTGCTGCTTTTTCTCAATATATTACATTTGCTTACTTATCAACATTTAATGCACCGGGGCCTCTAATTGAGAGCTGCCTCTATTTGTCAAAACATGCAGCTACACCAGGCTAGTCAAAGGGACCGGGCTTTGAAATTGGGATGAGCTTTTATTTGAAGATTTACGATGTTGTTTTTTTTAAACCCCCTGAAACTCTTCTTCATGTGAACAAACAAAGGTATGTTCTTCAAACAAGTGAAAGCATAAATATCAAAAGGACAAAACTGTTTTCCAAATCTAAGAAAATGGAGAACAACAAAGCAACAGGAGGTAAAACGCAGCATTAACATCCTGCTGAAAGGAGGCCGAGCTGCGTTAAATGTCACCGCATACATCTGCTTTCTGCGCTCACAAATGACTATTGATTGAGACACACTCGGCCTGAACTCCTTTATTCACACTTTTTTTGTTGTTTTTTTAGGACGGTTTTAGTGTGATAACGCTTCGAGCCGCGGCGAGGACGAACAAAAGACGCCATTGCCGCCTGCTTGCAGCTTCTGGCTCCCCACTTGTTTTTGTGAATCCCTCCACATCGGCGGTATCCGGGCAGATATGTACAGTCCGCCTGCCCGTCTCATTTCAATTGGCCTCCATCTGTTTTGTCTATCCATGAAAAGGTCTATTATGATCCTCTGCTCTTTGTACAAATGGACTACTAAGCGGATAGGGAGCCCGAGCCCCCCCTCCACCCTCCACCACCCCTCTCACTGAAACATTAGATTCCAAGGAGCTATTCCTGCTCTGCTTTAATTACCCCGAGCCGGCAGAGGGGCCTTAATTTTAACGAGTTTTAAAACGCTCCTTCTTTAGATCCGCTGCAGAAAAGAAGCATCAGAATAGGAGGAGGGAGGGGGGAGAAAGGGAGGTGGGGGGTGAGTGGGCTCTTTATTAACCCTACAGTGACTAGCTAATGTGATTGAAGTGGAACCACCTGGCGGGGGGAACTGTATCGTCAGCTGCCAGTGAAGGCCGGCGAGCGGGGAGGACCAGGTGCTGCGCTCCAGCCTCTTTAATTGTTGCCGTGTAATAGCTTGCTTCAGTGCACAGTACGGCTTGGGGCTAGGATTAAAAAAAGCTGTTGCTGCTAGCTAGCACACAGAAGTCCATTTTCTTTCACCACACACACACACACTTAATCTTGAAACCCCCCCCCCCACTAAGAGACAGACACACACTCCTTCAGTGGTAATGAAAGAAAAAAGGGAAGGCAGTGAGGGAGGAGGGGATGAAAGGAGGCCTGAGGAGCTAAGTTTATTTGGCTGCATGGCTGGAGGAGGCTATCTGAGGCGAACAGCCACCGTGTCCGGAGGTTTGGAAATGTCTCTGTCTGCTCCTGGATGACAAAAAAGGACTGAAAAATGCTGGATGGAGCAGAACATCAGCATGAAGGAACTCCAGTCCTTAACACGTAATCCAGAGGAGACCTAAGGCATCAAGGTCCAGATCCCAGCCTGGGAGGAGATTCTCTGCTGTCCTCTAAATTCAAGGAGCGTAACCTCCCGCGACAAAACATTTCTCCTAAGCTGTTTTCATATTATGAGGAAATTTCAGATCAGCCTTCCACTGGTATTTTTCCTACGGTGTTATTCACACATTACCCTAAGGGTGAAGTTTTCCCTGTCGGACGAGAGGGGCATCAGGAGGCAGGACATGAAATAAAAAGGATCCTGAGGTCGTAGTGTTTAAAGAAATCCAAGCTACCCGCCGCTATAAAGACAGTTCTTGGCGAGTGGCAACCTCCGGTGTTGCAAATGAAGAAAATGCGGCTGCAGTTCCTCAAGTTTCCACTTGAGGGTTGGCTCCAAAAGACCCTTTATTCCCACACACACCCATGTTAAAATGTCTGTTTTCGACAGCAGAAATAAAGATGTTTACAGCCTGGTTAAAAAAAACAATGTTGGAGCAGTGTGAGCCTAGTGGTTGGTGTGCATGCTCCATGTGCAGATTCTGTGGTCCTCCAGGCGGGGGGGGCCCGGGTTCGGGTACGACCTGTGGCTCCTTTCCCGCCTGTCTTTCCCTACTGTCTCGCCCAGATTTCTGACTATTCACTGTCCTATCTCTAAATAAAAGCATAAAAAGCCAAAAATAAACCTTAAAAAAAAGAGAACCATGTTTGTCTGAATCTTTGATTCCTGTTCTTCGGAGTGGAGAGGGTATCGATGGTTTGGTTCTTGATGGTATGTTACTAAAAAAAGAAGTAATTAACATGTTCACATATTGACAGGTGTTTTCTATGGACACACAGCTTGCCCTGCACTCCCTGTTCCTCCCCCCCATCCCCTCAGACACACCTGTTGTAGACCTGAGTGCACTTTTCCTGCTCAGCTCAGATTCAGTCAGAGTGTGAGTGCTCACACAGACTGCAGATGTAACGTAATCTTCCTGAGTGTCAGTTGGGCCACAGATGGATCAGTGAGAGGAGGCTGAGTGCTGCTGCGTTCAGGGACCTTCAGCCTCCCCGATGCACTGGCTGCCAGGTAACCGTCCACAGGGCCCCGGCTGACCTGAGCTCCTGCGGGGGGGCCCCGGGGGCCGGGAGGGGCAGCTGAAGGATTATTGTACTAAGAGACAACAGATCAACACAGAGAATGTGCAGGATGGAGGATAACCTGTAAGTTGAAAAACTTACCTTAAAAAACTTGTACACAAGCTTTTATATAAACAACACTACAATCTTCAAAACCTCAATACTACAAAACACACAAACTACAAACAAAAACTACAACTTCTGCCTGTTGCCATGGTGCATTTAGTGCCGGTGCAACCAGGATAAACAGTCCTGAAGTTAAGGATGATTCATGGCTCTGCTCTTACTCTGCGACAGTATGAATGCAGGTAGTAACATTTATAAATTTGCCAGAAATTCATCCAACTGGTCGAGGCCTGATTGGCCTTTGTACCTTCATGTACGCTGCACAGAAGCGTGCGATCAAGCTGGAGACGCAGATTACAGATCAAAGAATCGGGTTAAAACGAGCCTGAAATCAAAACGTGTATGACAAACTTTCAATGTGCAGCAATTCATGGCCTCAATATTTTACATACATTCTTTCTATTCGACATTGGTTAGGAGCAGAGTGTCAGTGCTGGTGAATTCATACTTTGAGATGGAAGCACTTCCTTTCAGAGCCTCACAGTTTCTATAAACATCAGCAGGGTTGAAAATCTAATCTTCAGACATTGAAGACGCTCTCTGAAGCTCTTCTGTCATGTTATGCAAAGTGTAACCAGGAATTCATTTCCTCTCCTGCTTTACGACACACGTGAAAGCTTTTAATCAGAGAGCGCAGGGGGGAAAAAAACACCCAGGGGAGAATCAAATAAAGAAATAACAACAAAGCACAAAAAAACAAGAAACTTGAAATCCTCTCGTACGACCTCTGAGTTTTCTGTCTGTCGTATCAGTGCGTGTTTACAAATGGATGAATGGAATAGTTGCAGCTTTAATACTCTTGAGCCCGCTTCATCCTGCTGGTGCTCAGCTGCCTTTGAGGAGAATGTATCCATAAAACGTCTCAGGGAGCCGTCTCTCCATTTGACAGCCCGCCGGGAGAACAAAGGCTCAGCACTAATGCAGCTCGGATCAACCGCCCGCTTTTCTATCGAGCAAGGTGCCAAGATGCATTCGCTTTTAGAGCCGCAGCTCTCCGAACGCTGGCCACCGGGGACCGTCTTCAAAGCCTAATGCAAAGTGAGTCATCCTCCGCCCGGCTCATGTTAAGTCCCCCTTTAATTCAGCCCCCTTTGGTTAATTATTTGCTATTCTGTTTTACCCATCTGAGCCCGTGTCAACAATCAAAATATTAGTTGGAAAAGGACGGTTGTAGAGATGGAGGGCGGCCTGAAAGCACAGCAGCCTGGAAAAATGCGGGGTGGAGCTGGGGGGTTGTGCAGCCATCTGTGACCCCTGCCCCCTCGCCAGAAACACCAACAAGCAGCAGGTCCCATGTGGGCGAGCGGGTTCTGCCGGGTGTCACCCTCTTGTTGGTGTTTAGTTGTTGTTATTTATTAACAGAAGCAGGCGGATGAGATGATGAGAGAGAGAGAGAGAGCTTTGCCTCGGGTGCCAGGGAGATGTTGGAGGAGACGTTGTTTTTTTTATGGGGGGTGATTTGGCACAAACATGGCGTCCAGCGGAGAGTCGGTCCAGCCAGAGGACAGAGGGAGAGCGAGGCCGGGCCATCTGTGGGACAGACATGGTAGACGGGTCTCAAATGCTGCCAAGAAGTAATGGCATGGAGGAGGATTTTTGTCTTGACAAAAACTGTATTTAGCCCCACTGTCCTGAGGGATGCAGGGAACAAATAACACAAAGTGAAAGACGAGAGAAGACTAAAGGCAGAGTGAAAATATGAAATATGGTGCATTTAAAATGTGCAAAATCTGTACAAAAAAAAGTGAATTTAATCAAAGTATAAACTGTTTGTTTCCAGAAGGTCAAATATTGCAATGTCTGTTCACTTTAAATAACGTGCACGTGATCTAAGCGTGCACATCTATTAGAGGCCACGACAGAGAGAAAGTTTTAAAGCAACTATATGTTACTCTTCCACCTAAAAATAGTAGACAGCTCAATAACTTTCAACAGGGAGAATGGCGTCTTTCCCGTTTCCACAGAGAGCCCGGTGGCCTGCTTTCAGCACTATTGTCGGTTGTCTTATGATACGGTACGTAATATTACGACGACGCAGTCACACTCAAAGACCTTTGGTGGGCGCCGAATTATTTTTTTACAATCGCTGAATTATGCACTCCTGAACTCACATTGGCTGGAGGAAACACACCAGCTCTGCCCAGAAACGTCCAGAGTCAACCAAAACTAACCACAACAGTAAAATCCAGTCAGAGGACGTCTCTGCAGACACAGTCACCACCACACATGTACGGAGGCCCAGAAGGGAGGATGGAGCAGCTTCACTTTAGGAGAAGTCTGTCTTTTATTTATTAGGAAAAAGCTGCTGACTCTGTCTTTAAGAATTAAGACTGTAACCCTCAGAAGTCTTTGTAGTTCAGTTTAGTGCCATGAAAACAGTTTCCTGGGAAAGATTATGATTCCAGTCAAATGTCGAGACGTATGTCCCCTCTGGTGCTTCTTCATCTTGGGTATGTTTCTGTTTTAGAGCAGACCCCGCTCTTCTTCTAACCCCTAACAAAATAACTTTGGTCGGGTAAACAGAATGACAGAATGTGTGAAAATGCTGTTGTCATGTTGGTATTGTATTGGAAGATCAGAAACATCTTTGCAGAAAACAAATAAAATACAACTTCAGTCAACGGAAGGGAGAAGTCCCCCTCCCAAAAACAACATAATGCTTTTGTCCCCGCACACAAACAGCCGTGAGCAGCAGCACCTTCAGGAGAGCAGGATGCTGATGTAGAGTGAGAGAATGTCCCCGAGGTTCAATTACTGAGCCTCCACAGGTCGTCTCAGCCTTCATTAGCTGCCTGCTGGAGCAGACACTCCTTCCTCTGCTCGGTGTGCTGCTTGTATTGTGCTGAACCTCGGGGAGAAGCCTCTCTCTCTGCTCTCTAATGATCACACAAACAGCTTTCGCAGAGAGCAGGTCTCTGCTGTGTGCTGTTATGTGCTTTGTTAATGCAGCGGGGAGGGTCTCGTCAGCCACCTCTGAATCCCCCTGCAGCCTCGGCACGCTCTGTTCCTGCCGCTCCCACCTGAACGCCTAACTAGACGCCCGGGTGTTGGCATGCCCAGACAGGGTGGAGGCTGATCAGCGCTCTGCAGGAGGGGGGACGGTCACACAGACTTGAGCTTCACCTTTTGTTTTTGAGAAATGGGTTCACAGTCAGCTGATCGGTGATGATCAATTCAATCAGACCTTCAGAGAACACTTTGTTACTGCCCTTTGATCAGCTATCACCTATCAGCAAACTTTTGAATCATTTAAATCGGCCTACTACGGAGCCCCCTTGGTCTCAGCTGTCCTCTTGGTCTACAAATCTGTGCACACTGCAGTTTACTACCTGTGCCCGCTGATTTGCAATCTGATGCAATGGTTTAATAAACTGAGGGCATGGATTTGTTAACACAATTTCTTTTTTCAGAGAACAAACACGAAACCGTTCCCAGAGTTTACGAAACCGTTCCCACAGTTTACGAAACCGTTCCCACAGTTTACGAAACCGTTCCCACAGTTTACGAAACTGTCCCCTCAGTTAATGAAATAGTTCCAACAGATTACAAAATTGTTCCCAGTGTTACGAAACCTTCCTTACATATTACAAAACGTTTGCCACAGTGTACAAAACTGGTCCTTCAGTTTACGAAACCGTTCCCTTAGTTTTTGGAACCACTGATTTGATATTAGCGGGCACAGATTGTGAATCTATGGGGACAGATTATATGGTGAATCGTAAATTGCTTGTTTATTTCTTTTCTAGTCTTCTGACGTCTCAAAGCTCTTTTACACCGCAGGTCACTCCTACACATTCACACACTGATGGTAGAGGCTGCTGGGTAAAGAGTCCATCAGTATTAACTCATCCATTCATACACATTCAAACACAGCCGACAAAGCAGCGGGAGCAACTTCGGGTTAAGTGTCTTGCCCAAGGACACATCGTACATGTTGCTGCAGGAGCTGGGGTTCAAACCCCTGACCTTCTGGTTTAGAGACGACCGACTCTACCTACTGAGCTACAGCTTTATAAACTTAATCATAAATGACTTTAAACTGTTACAAATAGGAGGAGAAATAAATTGCACTGACTAACCTCCACCTCATAACACTTACTTAAAGTTTAAATAACAACGTATGTGATGTGGTAATGTTGGGAAAGAGACCACTCTGTATTCATGGATTTAAAATTTGAAAGAAGATAGTTTCATTTTATTTGAAACTCATCTGAAGTTTTTCTCCAGAACATTTCATAAGAGGCACACACACAAAAAATCCCAATTTTCACCGTCACTGAGCATCATCCATGAGAAACGTGCGGCTCACAATCACATTAGGCAGCAATCAGGGCTCCTCTCTGTTACAGCAGCGTCTTAATTTCCTAAACCCTGCATGCAGATGAAAATTTAATCTGCTCACTTATTCTGGTAATGGAGATGGAAATTAGATTACATCGTATCTCAGCTCAGAGCCATCTGGGACAAGACTCGTGCTGAAAACTTTCAACACTCGGCTTCTGAGGAGAAGATGGAGAAATTAGCCATCCGATTTAATCGATAGATTTCACCTGTAAGCTCCCTCACTGACTGTTTCCAAATCAAGAAGCACAAAAGAGTCCCCTGAACTTTTACCATCAACTGTTCTCTGAAGAACGTACTAGTTTCTGAGCATTTTTTACGTTTCTTCACACAATAATTCCACTGTAAGGGAATCGTGCTCTGGTATTAGCAGCAGCTCTAGATCTGGATATTGTACTCACGAAAAGATTTAGTTTTTCCTCCGCCATTGTAATTGAAGACGCTGATTCCAGAAGTCCTGTCCCTTTTGGTTTTGATTGTGACATTTTTGATTTTGAAATGTCATTGACGAGCATGCCAATGTTCCAAAAGTTAAATTATTTATAGCTGAGAGGGTCAAGGAGGTCAAGGAGGATGGGATGTGTCAGACACACAAGATGTCACCAAGTCGACTTCTGTTCTGTTACCAAACACGTTGACCTACCTGACCTTTATTTAAAGTGCATGCATAACTTAAATGGCATCGCCAATAGGTGAATCTGCTCTTCACAGAAGTTTACATTCATGAAGGAAAATGTTGCACTGCGCCAATTTGGAGAGTAAGGCCTCTTGTCTACCTAGTGTTTTTTTCTCAGCTCCAGCGTCTTTTTACAGTTGTTTTCAATGGGTAGAGAGAGTTTGCAGCAGAAAGCGGGCCACCTGGATGAAAAGCGCAGCGCCTAGCGTCTTTTCAACAAGCGCTCTGCTGTTTTTGTGCGGCCGATCCGAGCGCTCAAGTTGAAAATCTTTCAAGTTTTCAGACAGGCGCTGTTGATGTCACCAACGCTCTTTTCAAAATGTATGATATTCCCTGTATTTTAGCCTCCTACGGATCGTATCTTGTACCCACATCCTCTTTGCTCCGTGTCCGATCGGGTAAAAACGATCTTAAATGTGTCTGTCAGTGTCGGTCATACAGCGGCCGTTGTCAACACACTGTGGTCATAGAGACAGGACTGACGTGCAGCACTTTTCTTCACAGCATACAAACGCTTTTTGCAATCGCTCCTGAGCGCAGAGCCAGCACTTTTCTGCTCGAAAAAATGCTAGGTGAACACAGGGCCTAAAATGTTTATCATAGTAGATTAATGTAATCTGTGTTTTGAGACATGAACGTTTTATTTCTCTATGTTACGCCGTGTTTCACTTCTATCTGCATCTCCCAAAGTATAAAGGTCGGTTCGTCTGTACGCTGACGACTCTTGGGTTTATTTTGATGTCAGTTTTGGATCGTTGCAGGTGATCATTGACATCCCGGTTTATTTACTGATGCAGGAAGAGATGTGTGCTGTTCATGTGTGTGTCTTCATGCTTTTAAAGCAGCACCACACTGAGCCCCCATGTGAACAGCTTCATATTTACAGGCCAATTATCTCTCTGAGGGAGGGTCGGCGTGACCGCAGGCCTCTTGAGTGTGTTACAGGAAGGTCAGCGATGCCAATGGGGGCTAATTAAGCAACCAGCGCTCGAGAGGTAGTCGAGTGTGAGTCACCCGCTACTTTAGCCATCAGAGGAATTTCTTATTTCTTTAATTTCAAGGACATTTCTGCTTCTCAAAGCGAAGATGGTTTCCTCAAGCGTTTTGACCTCTTGAAAACACTTGAAGCCCCCTGGTGGATCTTCTCCTGGGTTCGGATCACTTCTATTTACTTGTGTTTACAGAAAAAAACAAGCTGCAGAAACACGGGATAATTCAAGGTTAAAGAGAACAGAAGCACTCCTCCCACAAACAAATGGTTTTCAGGGATAATGACCCGTCAAAGGCCTGGAGATCTTGTGTCCTTACATCATCTTTGAGGTCAGAGACTTCTCGTCATGGTCTGCCATCGCAATAATCCTCTGGCCTGCAGCTCCATTAGGCAATGAAACACGTTGTCCGACTGTGCGGTTGGAGGGGGTTAATCCTCCAGCAGCTCGTCTGTAAAAGGCCTCAGCTGCCACCCCACAAACCTTTGAAACCTCTGTCAGTTTATGGGGACTTCAGACGGACCTTTCTCCCTGACCCTTATTGATTCAGGTCTACACCGCGCCCTCTTCAAGTCCCCAACCACCCACACACACCAACACACACAAATACACACAGTCTGCCTCCAAAGAGCTCAGGCCCTCGAGCTACAACACTGGGGTGCCGTAATGTTTCAATTACTGATGCCTGTCATTGTTCAGTGACAGGAGGGATCCATCTCAACGGTCTGGCCTTAAGAATCGATATTTTAGGGGGGAAAAGGAGGCAACTTCTGTGTTTCAATCATTGGTTATTCTTTTCAACTTTACAGGTCTACAAAGTGTTTGGTCTTTTAGCTCATTGCGTTGATTTTACGTCATATAGTTTTCTAAATTCACCTGCTGAATGCTTCTTGTGGAGAATAAAGCATCAGACTGACTCAGAGACTAGCAGGTGGAAACATAAGAGACAATCATTCAAGTGACCCTAAACTATAAAGCGAGTACATTTTAAGAAATCGTCTCTGGGAGTCATGCCAGATGAGATTTACACAAACAGAACTCGCAGGGTCGGCCATTATTGTTGTAGTCCAACTACTCAGCACATGGCTACTGGAACCTGTAATGTGCATGTGCGTGACGTCTCCATTTTCAGTTTATACGACGACTTTAAAAAACTGGAAACATCTGCAGATTAGTTTCTTTTCTACATGTGTATGTTCATTCACTTATGACACACGTTTAGGATGCTCAAATCGCCGTTCTTGACCTGAGGTCTGTCAGCAGAAGTGAGTGAGTATGCACAACCTGTCCATAGGAAGAAAAATCAACATCATGCCATGAATTTTCTTTCCCTTCCTTTCCAGGTTGTGCATCTCGCTGCTCCTCTCACTTCTGCTGAGGGACCTCAGGTCAAGAACGGCGATTTGAGCATCTTGAATAAAGACACGACATCGGAACAAACACATGGTTGGATGTTTTGTACCTGATGTGTCTGTAAACGTGTAAACAAACCTCCACAAGGTCTCTAGCTTGAACTGTTCCTTCAAACCGCTGTGAGAGCAGGAATTCAAACAGATGTATGGGACCTGAGTGCTTCAGCGTCGGATCAATACTCGTCTGTGTGTGCGTGAAACATACCGACTGCTCGTCCATCAGCGGCTCATTTCTGTGAAACTGAATGTGAAAAGCTCAGTTTCTATGGAGATCAAGGACCCGGGTCAGTTTTAAATCAATTACCGCTGTAGCATGCGGGCGTTTTGGGAGGACTGTTTTGTAAATTAGAGCGTATCTGTCGTTATTTTTATAACTGAATGGTTCCATGCCTGAGCTTTTTTATTTATTTATTTTTAAACAAAGCTTTTAGGATGACTCATTCTGATGTGTTTCACCATCATTTTGTTTGGAGTGGGCATCAATTTTCTGAAAATGGCAGTGTGTTAAGTCCTCATTTAGGCTTTTTATATAATTGTCATAAAATGCTGTAATTCTTTACATGGTAAAAAAAAAAAAAAAAGAGTAGTAATGCTGTGTTATATGATCCTTAGCTAATCCTGAAGCTTTCAATGCAGCTAACACACCCAAACGTCAGATACAGATATGAGTACAAGAAGCTCTAAGTATTCAAAAGGTCTACGTCACACAGCTGATTCTTTTTAAAGCGGAAACATATCCATTATTAGACACAAACGTTCAGGTTCTCTTTCAGCCATTCAAATTCAGTGATGAAATGAAGAACTCTTACACTTACATACACAACATTATACACTCCCGCCCGCCCACTACGCTCTGCCAATGAAAGGCGTCCGATTCAACCTTCACAACAGGGCCCTAAGTCTCTAACTAGACTCTTCTCCTCTGTCGCCCCCCGGTGGTGGAACCAACTTTCAAACTCCATTTGATCTGCAGAGTCCCTTTGCACCTTTAAGAAAAAGATAAAGACCCAGCTCTTGCTGAACACCTGATGATGATGATAGTGATGTTTGTCTGTAGTCTGCTTTAATTATATCTGTTGTTTTTCTGCTCGTTTTCTGGAAGTTTACGGATACAGACAAAATGTCAAAATACAGTACCTCCAGGAATCATGGGGGCAGTGTGGAGCAGTGAAGCCAACAGTTCAAACAAGACCATCCAAACACAATGAAGAAGAATACTTACTGACGTAACCTTTTAAGGAAAGAGTTGGAGCTATACACATATGATTTAACCTCGCCCAGCAACAAAGACAGACAACTACAGCAGAGAGTTGGGCGGACATCGGACAGGAACTCAGTGTCAGTAGGACGGCAGGAAGGAGAAGTGCAGGTCAGAGCAAGACAGCGCCCTCTGCTGGATGCATTTTTCTATGTCCATCCCAACGTAGAATACACGTGGGAGAATATGGGTTGTGACAGTTCCATCGTTTGATACAAACACTTCTTTTTTTGTCTGAAAGGAAGCATAAATGAGGGGATATTGGAGACACGATTTCCATGTCTGTTGTAGTACATTTTTCTCACATCACAGTATTCTGGCATCTGTGTCACCAGACCGTTAGACCCCCCACCCCTCGGTGTCTCAGGTGTTCCTCTGCACAGCCTTGTGGAGTTTTCTTTCACTGATTCGTCATGCCCCGGCCGGGCTGCTGCGCCGGCGCGTGCCAGCTCACCGAGGAGGGCCGGGCCGGCCCGCCAGACGGGCCACTCAGCCCCGACAGCCTGCCCCTGTCAGCGAGGGGGCCCAGGAGCCGCCCGTCGGCCCTGGCAACCGTTCCCAGACTCCGCCTCTATCCTGTTACAAGAATAGACAGCGAGTTCATCCCCCTTCCATCCCACCTCCTCTTTACTGTGCAAGCTTTTCATTAGCTGCAGTCATCAGGAGGTTAGACTGAATGAGACTCGAGGAGGGGTTTGAACACTCTCACACACACACACACACACACACACACACACACACACACACACACACACACACACACACACACAAACACACACACACACACAGTGTTAAACTGTTAGGTTCGCGGTTCTTTTTCTGCACAAGCTAATGAATCATTTTTTGACATGACTTATACGTTACTGCATGCAAAAGGAAATCTTACTTTGACTTCATAAATTGATGTTTGCGAGCATCAGTCAGGTGTGCCTGCAGCTTTTTGTCATTAAATTGAAAACACTTTATTTGCCTGCTACCTGAAAGGATATTGGATTGTGCAAACATTTCTTCATAATTTTGTCCAGTCTTAGAAGTAAAGGTAATGTAGAAGTGTCTTAAACCTGCATTCTTTCCAATGGCCAGCAGGGGCAACTTAAACAGACACGTAAAGAAGTCGGTCAGGAGTTAGAGGAGGCTGTGAGAAAAAAAAAGAGCGTTCTTCTCACATGGAGTGAGAAAAGCTGCAGTACCTCAAGTAGCCACTTGAGGCTGGCTCCAAAAGTAAATCAACTCCCATAGAGCCCCTATTAAAGAGTCCACCTAGCGGATATGTCGAGGGCCACATGTATGGAGGCTATCTGTGAGATCTCGTGTCTGTGGAATTACTACTGTGAAATCTTACTACAAACAGCAGGTGTGTTGTCTCGCGGTCTGGCTAAATCATCAAGTGTGTGCGTTCAGCGGATTATAATGTTAAATATCTGTTGAAACTGTTCTTATTTTTGTGGTCATACTCAGCTGACCAGGAAGTAGCGTAGGGTAGTGTTGTAAGATCGGTTCTCGTCTCAAGACAGCTCTGGAGACCACTTTTAAAGGTGTTGGTCTCGTCTCAGCATTAAAAGCATTTATACTCTGTCTTGTACTGGTCTCAGACTGGTCAAACCCTGGATTTTAAATCAAGACTGGTCAAGACCACCACTGATCGGCTATTTTTCCACATCATCACTGTGATTGGAAGGAAAACTTGTCTTGGTCTCACCCTGCCTTCGTCTTGGTCTTGACTCTGTCTCGATCCCTAAATGTCTTGGTCTTGTCTCGGCCTCGGAGCTCTCTGGTCTCACGTATGTCTTGGTCTCGGTTAGTGTGGCCTGACAACAACACTAGCGTAGGGCCTTACTAACTCATATCTATGCTCCTTATGAACAATGCTTCTAAAACCAGAATCTGTTGATTTGACTGGTTGCACAGTAAATACGTCCCCTTGTGTCAAGCTTCTCAACAAGTGTTTGGTTTCATATTTCACCACGCCTGCTCGGTAACCAAGAGCTGGTGCAAGAAAGAAAGGGAATAAATCTAAAGTAGAAGAAGTAAAATATTTAAATGAACGTTTAAACCTCATCTGTTGCTTGACTCCTGTGTCTATTAGAGCAGCATTTTTTGGGATAAAAAGATCTCAAATCCTTTGTCCTCAAAGAAATGTTCTTTGTGTGAAATCTGTTCCCTTAAATCTGTTCTTGTTCATTGCTCGGATTCCTTTGTAGGCGGGTTGTCCGTCTGTCTGCACCCTGCTGCTCTGTTGTTTATGTAACGCTATTGGTTCACCGTATAATGCACACATCTCTGCATAGATGCTAAACAGGCGCGTTTGTTTTCGTGGCCGAGTGTGAAACAGGATCTGTGCTGAAGCAGAATCAGGTTTCCAGAGGAGAGCCGGCTTCGGTCTGCTCATTAGAGATTCATTCTGAACAGCTTGTTATTATCTGTGGCCTCTGGATGTGTGAATAGATTTACAAGCATTAGGGCCGGGGCATTGTGCGGGGCATGTGTGGAGGAGGTCCTGGCCCCCTTTGTGTTAGCCAGGGCCCTCAAATCAGCTGCAGCCCCCCCCCCACCACCACCACCACCACCACCCTCCATCCCCCTGCCCCACCCATTACCTCAGCCCTGTGAACAAAAGCTTACAGAACACACTGATGTTTTGCAGGATTTTGGGAATTACAGAACAGACGTGTTCTTTCAACCACAGCAGATGCAGAAATCTGTTTCCCAATTACAATGACAAGCTTCTGCACAGTAATCACGGAGCAGAGTGAGCATTTCCCAAGATTTTAAAACCTTTGAAATCAGTAACCCCCAATAAAATGACTTTGTAGTCAAAATACTTAAATGATATGTTAATGTTTTGAATAGTCAGAAACTTGCTGTAATAGGCAACCTTTTCTGTCAGGACAGAGGCATGGCAACGCATTTCAACCCTCCAGTGAAAGAACATTCTCCGTTTTAACTTTCTGCATAAACGTGTGAGACCATTCCTGTTATCAGAAGTGTTTCGGTTTCAGATTGTAGATCTGCTATTGGCCCTAAGCATTTCAGCAGCTGTAGGCTAGATGCAGTAAATTAGTGTTAAATGCACATTTGGAAATTCAACCACCAGGGGGCTCTCAACCAAAACAATAACAAAAGATGACGTCGAGGCTGGCGGGGGAATCATGGGAGTGATTGGGGGGGAGTGATTCTCTCTGCATTTTGGGGTTGCATTACACCTCTGTCATTGCCTCGGATGGCGGATCAGGGCTGCAACAAATTTGCCCCACCATTCTGTAAATATGTGTTACACACTGCATGCAACGCCTAACAGGGACATGAGTATTGCGCTTTCAAATGGCATTCTGTAAGCGCCAACTCTGCACGTTTGAGCAGACACAACAAGGGAAGAAAGCCCTGAAGTCAGGGATTGAGCTTGTGGCTCTGCTTTACCTGTGTGAGAGTATCAAGTCAAACAATCACAATTTCAAACATGTGAGAAATGTATCCTATAGCAATTGGGATTGGCCAGTATCCTGCACAACAAATTACACGCAATCACTCGTGTGACTCAAAAATCAGCTCAGAAACTGCCAGAAATCACAGTGTACGCCCGACCTCAGACGTCGTCTCACCTCTGACTCCTTCCAAGTTGCTTACTGGACTGCAAACAAATGCATCATACACAAAAAAAAAGCCTTGGTTTCTTTTATGGCTAACCGCTGGCTGCGTCTGAAAAACAAACAAACTCTGCAGTGGCTCCCGGAGGTAATAACATTGTCAGACGATATCTGATGTGTTCAGAGATTGATCAAAATGTCGTCACTTTCTGTCCTAAAAAATCAAGATGATGGCGACTAACATACCAAACTAGAGGCTTCAAATCAATGCTCCACAAACAAATGGGTGCCATTATGTCTGTACTCCTCAGTCTTTGGTACATTTGCTACAGCCTGAATATAGCACCATCCAAACTGCGACCCTGATCCCTGTTGTTCTCAGGCAATCTTTATCAGACAAACAGCTCCTCCCTCGTGCATATAGAGAGGGACAGATGACTCCTCTTGTGACTGAAATAGATATGAAATAGATACATGCAGGCTTCTGCCGTATCAAAGAAAGGAACAAGTGTCAATCAGAGTTTTAGTACTTGCTGTCTTAACGTTTTGTCTCAAGTCATATTTCACTGTTTGTGGACCCTGCAGCCCTTTTTTCACCATCTTATTTTCTCATTTTACAATAAAAAATAAGCCACTCTCCAACTGACCCTCCTCCCTGCCTCTGTGCTGTCGGTAGAGTTAATTAGCTTTCCCACTTTGAGAGCCTTTCAAGTCAACAAGGCGATTAAGGTTTGAGTTGAGCCCTGCTAATCAGACGGGAGATGGGTATCACAGCCAGCTGGATCCAGTAAAGCTGATCAGCAGTCATCTGCAGACTCTGACCTTGGAACTGACGTCAGACGTCCAAACAGAACAGGCTGAACTTACATCCCACCGTGTTCATTGTGTTTTTGAGCCTCAGATTAGATCAGGCGGATGACATTATGTGGAGAAAAAAAAAGGGTCTTCAGGTAAAGTGTTTTTGAGTAGTAGCTCAACAAGAGATGTTGTTACAACCCAGCTCTTAGGCTGCAACAAGAATAGGAGTTGGAGACGAGGTATATAAAAATAACACCAAAATGTATTTACAACATTGTTGTGGAACAATAAACAAACAGCCAAGACAAGATGTTCACACAGGATGTGAGAACAAGAGGAGAGGGAGAACACGTCTGTCCGGAGAGGAGGAGTATATGGATGAGGACTATACCGGGCCCAGGTGTAGCTCATCCCCTGATTACGAGCCCGCCTTGACCGGAACCTGCAACAGACAGAAAAAACAGCAACACAGGAAAAACTATAGGTGTGGAGGAGTCGTCACAACATATCCACGGGTACCTTCCTGAAAAGCCACAGTTCAGTATGCAGTGTAGACTTTTCATTAGACTGAACCCTCGTGGTCATTCAGGGGGCATTTTTTTGGTCCACCTCAGTAGACTGAACAGTTCAGCATGGATGCTAACTTCCAGGTTTTGTGCACGATGGTTTGGATGCATCCTTTCAGGACATTAGTTGTATTTTAACACCCACAATGCTGTGGGAAATTAAATGTCGAACGTCACTTCACAAGCTCCCACTGAGTGTAGAAGAAAAATGCTTTACTTAATCTACATTTACCTGTAAAACTTACATTCTGTTTAGCACTTTTGGGTTGTTTATCAGCTTCACTTTCTCTTCAGGTTTATGCTCAATGTAACAACCAAGACATTTTTCTTTTACTTCATGTTTAAGGTCACAGAGGATGTTCAGTTGACGCTTGAAAACACTAAAGTTGTGACATTGAAATGTGAAAACAAATATAGAATAAGTGCTGTCGCAGATCTGTGCTTTAGAAAGCACGGGAGTAAAGGACATAAAGATAAAAAGCAAACCTTTTCGTCGGCGCTGGAAGCAAAGCAGAAGTTTTATGTTTGTTTTTCAGACGGAAGCAAAAAAGGATTCCTGTATAGTATAAACCTCTGATCACCCTCCCACTTCAGCTGCACACATTTAAGGAATTAAATCGTGGCCAATTGTTGCAGACCATGATTGAGGAGTATGTTCTAAATAAGAATAAAAGAAATGGATCAAGTTTGATCAGGTTTTTTATTGTAAGAAGACGGTTCGTATTGGGAGACAAAACCCACGTTACCACCAAGCGGTCTGGTTTGGTTCAGTACAGTTTGGTACGGTAAGCCCTAATCATTTTTGCGTTTTCACTGCACTCTGTTCCACTGTTGGTGAAAACAGGGCTAAAGTGGCCGAACATGTGAGCTGATATACAATCTAGAAATAGTTCTACAGTGTCATTAAAGCTTGGTATCAGTCTTCATTAACAGCTGTATGTTTATAAATGCAAATAAGCCTAGCAGTCAGGTTGCCCCCCCATATACGGAGACTGTAGTCCTCCGAATGGGCGGCCCGGGTTTGAATTCGACATGAGTATCCTTTTCTGCATGTCACTCCCCGCTCTCTCTCCAACTTCCTACTCTATCCACTGTTCTATCAAATAAAAGCAAAACACCCAAAATGGGTCTCAGCCCTCCTTCATTATTTCACCAAATATCCAGTGTTGAAGGTCACATATGATGCAACATACACTTCAGCATGTTTCTCTAACACTAACATGTGTCTCTAGTCTGTCTACAAACCCCCCAATGATGAGAAAAGTCCATCCTCTCCGTCTTTTACCTGCTCCACTTTTCAGAAAATGTGTGCTCAAATAGGCCGATTGGAGATTTTCCCTTCATGACATCACAAAGGGCAGTAACCCCTCCCCCAGGTGGGTGACACTCCCACAGCTAGGTGTTTGTTCTGCCCTCTGAGTCTGCCTTCTCACCGTAAACAATAGGGCATGGAGTGAGAAAGCCCGAGCCGCCCAAGCCCTTCCAGAGAGGGGCGTGGTCAGACACAGCTCATTTACATTTAAAGCTACAGACACAGAAACAGCCTGTTCTGAGCAGGGCTGAAATAGAGGGGTTTATAGGCATGATCAAATACAGGATCAGAGTGGATTTAGTGAATGGCCGCCAGTTGGCCTAGCGGTTAGATCGCACACCCTATGTGCAGAGGCTGTAGTCCTTGAGGCGGGCAACCTGGGTACCACTCCGACCCTCAGCCCCTTGTCCACTTGTCATTTTCCTTCTCTTCCCAGTTTCCCTACCTATCTACTGCCCTATCTGCCAAAAATTAAAGGCAAAAAATCCCCCCAAAAATCTAAAAAAACATTCAGATTCTGTGAATGAGTCAAGTGGTTGTCTTGCACCTAAGTGCGTCAAGCAGTCACTCCTGAAGTTGAGATATTGCGATCAGGATGTGCGTGATTAGCCAATTAAAACATATAACTTTGTCAAAGTTGTGTCGAAGCTGTAATGCAACCACCCGCCACTAGCTGGGGCTGTAGCTCTGGTTAAAAGCTACTGTCATAATGCTCTACTCAAATTGTATGTAGGCAGGTATACAATATTACCACTCGACCAGAGCAATGTGTTCCCATCACAGAAAAGTGGACGTTAACCTGCAAGGAAGACCGAAGACAACCGGCGGTGCTAGCACTGCTAACGTTAGCCACACTCAGACAACCAATTTGACATATCTTACCCCCAAAATTCAATCCCTTCCCCTTCTTGGCGACCTTGCAACTTTAAGCCAGCCACCCCAATTCTTTCAAAATTTTGACCATCGGATACAAAGAGCAGAATGAGAACATCAAAGTAAAATGAATGGAAGACGGAAAAAGTCCCACTCTGTGGTGATTTGCAGGAGGTCTGTTGATTGTGCAGCGCAGCGACACTACAGTTTAAACTGCAAACATTTAGATTAACCACTTAAACTCCAGCACCTGCATGTAGAGTGAACAAAAGTCAGCGCAGGCAGCAAACACTCAACAAGGATCAACATTATAATCTGCACTTTAAACACCATGTTCCTGTGTTTGTGTTGCCGTCTTCTTCTTGTGTGTCTACACTTGTTGACTCACGACGCCACGCTCGCCTGCCTCTGACACCAACACCTGCCAGCCTGGAAAATGCCCCCGAGCTTTGTTTGACTTCCCTCGGCCTACGCAGCGAGGCAGGCGGGCCATGTTTACTCTGTCTGCTCCTGCCCTTTCTCTTTCTTTCTTTTTTTCTCCTTTTGTTTGAGCGTGTTCGAGATAAGAGGAGACGTGTGCAGCAGCTGAGTGAGGGTGGTCATGAGTGAGTGGAGGAGGAGGAGGAGAAAAGATGCAAGCTTATGTCAGAGGAAATCTGAGGGAACTGATCTGCTGCAACCATCTACACATCAGGAATGTATATTCAACGACAAAAGGTGATTTCAAGTAAGAGCCACTCAGAAGGCAAAGGCCATCTTGGAAGACCCTCAGCACCCCCTGCATGCAGAGTTTAGACTTCTGCCGACAGGGAGGAGGTTCACTTATGTTAGGAGGTCTAAATCTAACAGATACCTGAGGTCGTTTGTCCCATCAGCTGATGGGTTTTTATATAAGCTGTACGCATTGTTGCCTGTACACTTTTACGATGTACTGTTGGTCTTTGTGTCCCTCATCTCACTCACGTCCATCATGATGATTTCCATGGTAGTTATGTTTTGTATGTATTTATGTCATTGTGCTGTTTCTATGGATGTATTGCCTGTATGGACCTCTGCTGCAAACCAAATTGCCCCTAAGGGACAATAAAGATTTTCCAAATCCAAATAGAGAATTTATATTCTGCACCTAAAAGCAGAATCTGTAAACAGAGAGCGCATGCATGGATAGTTGGATGAATTTTTCATCTTATTGTTTGTTTTTTTACAGATGAATGTCTTTAAGAACCTGTCTACCATTTTCCATACAAAGCCAATGAAGTTTAGCGTTTTCAGGTCTCAGCTTCCTGAGCACGAAAACACCCTCGACATCAGCTGTTTGTTTGTTGCTGCACTCAAAGCTCTCTCAGTTAAATAAAGTTTACCTTTTGGAACAGCGCCGCGCTCGTCCATGTCACTTCTCCCCCACTGACCAATCAAAATCAAAAAGAGGCGGGACTTCTGATATCACCTTTGACAACAACAATGGGAACAATTCCCTCAAAAAGACGAGAACTAGAGCTGCTGCTGATGCCAGGACAGGACTCCTTCACACTGGCGTTCATGTTTTCATGGTGACATTTCCTTTAATAAATAAAGCAATATTGCAGGAAACAGGAAATGCTCTGAAAAGTTAGGGGGAAGTGGAGGTTAACCTTCGTAACAATGAGCGCTGGAGAAAAGATCTATGAAAAATTAGGTCGTGGGCGCTGTCAGCGCAAAAAAAAAAAGTCTTAGTGGACACAAGACCCAAATCTACCGGGCTGTAAATATGATCAACATGAACACAAACAGCGCTCGTGTGAGAGAGTGAATGATTAATAATTTCATATTTCATCAGAGGGGCAATAAACTATTAAAATGTAAGATTTTAATCAGGAAAAGATTTATTGTTTGTATGTACATCCACATACTGCTGGTACACAAATACATTTACACACACACACACACACACACACACACGCACACACACACACACACACACACACACACACACACACACACACAGGTTGTAACATTACTCCCTGTCCTGGACTAACCGCATTAGAGAGCAGCGACTGTCTGATTAAACCGGACAAATTGAATCACATCGTGTTGCTTTCGTGTCCGATAACAAGTCTGACGTGATAAAAAAAAACACACCAACAGCAGCAGAAACTACAACTGATAGATCTGCTGAGGAGACGCATCAACACACACTGACTGCAGAACATCTGACGTCTAATGTTTGAGGAATCATCTGTTAGGCTTCTGCATAAATAAACGTGTTTATTCCTTCCTCTGTCCGAGCATTGATTCAACCTATAAAGACATTTTTCACTTTTATTCCATCGCCCCTGCATGTGTTTTGTGATTTAGACGGGTTTATAATTGGCTCACGTTTATCGGGCGCAAAAGCAGCACAATCCTTTTGTGAATCAGGCCCTCAGTGAACACCATCAACAGCAGTTGCAGAAGTCAGAGTTCAAAAACAATTTTTATTTTACAAAGCACCTGTCACCTGTTGAAATGTCTCATTATGGTCTGTTTAAGCTCAGCTGTGGAACATGCTTTATGTTTACAGTTAAAGTCCTGCAGCTCCAGCAGCTGCTGCTTTCTGTTCTTTAGACTCTCTCCTCTTTATTTCTGCTGCTGTGCTCCATTATATGCAGAGAGAGAGAGAGAGAGAGAGAGAGAGAGAGAGAGAGAGAGAGAGAGAGAGAGAGAGAGAGAGAGAGAGAGAGAGAGAGAGAGAGAGAGAGAGAGAGAGAGAGAGAGAGAGAGAGAGAGTGTGTGTGTTATCTGCCGCTCTTATCTGCAGTCTGCTCCCCAGCTGGCTTACACCTGTCAGAGCCACACCAGTAGGCAGACGCAGACTGATGGCCTGCCTGTGTGCGTGCGTGCATGCATGCGTGTGTGTGTGTGTGTGTGTGTGTGTGTGTGTGTGTGTGTGTGTGTGTGTGTGTGTGTGTGTGTGCGTATGTGTGTGTGTGTACATAGTGAAAGTGTGTGTGCTAACAGCTAGAGACAGGGAGAAAGTGCCACCGTGTGATGGAGGGGTTAAGGTGAAGGTGAGACTATAGATATCCAGCTGATGCTGTGAAAACTCACAATACTTTCTCCAAAGAGAAATACAGTTGAAAAAGAAAATGTTTCTCATCTCAATCACTTCATCACTTCCTCTAACATTCGGTTTTTATGGAAGTCCTCGAGTGTTACCGGAAGGATAAATGCATTTTTTCAGCAGGTAAAGGCAGGGTTGGTAATTTTCTCCAGATACACTTTGTAAGATGTTGGTTGAAATTGTCTTTAGGTCCTGACAGAAATTAATAACTCATGTGCTCTGAAAAAGGAACAAAGAAAATCCATCATCTGTAGCAGTTGTAAACCTGTAAAAACTTAAACCAATGTCTGCCACGAGGTACCAATCTGATGAACCAATCACGACTCTCTGTCTCCCTGCTCGTTCTCTACCTCTTGCGTGCTCTAGCCCACACTCAAAGCACGTCACCAATGATGGAGTTTATACTGTGAGTTTACTTAACGCTGAATGAGACATGAGACGACGTAGTTTCTACACAATGCAGGCGATGAGCTGAGGTCCGCTTCTGGAGCAACGGCGCTCGTGCATGTACGTGAGGGGCGTGGCTTTAGAGGGAGTACAGAGGGGAGGGGGTCGGTGTAAACGGAGCACTGAGGGAATGCTACTTTCAAAAATCATGCTAGTTTACGAAAATTACCAACCCTGCCTTTAACTTAAGTCGTACAAACCAAAAAAAACAAAAAATGCCTGTTGGATTAAGACCAATTGACATCTAGCTTCTTCTCCTAACATACAAATGTGTAACTGAGATCTTTATCAGCTTGTCTGCAAAGCTCTGATTGGCTTAGTGTTCCTCTTGGCTGTACACCAGACCACCGTTAAAAGTCAGAGGTTTCCCCTGAAAAAATACAGTACGGTAGCTGCACAGAGCGTGATCCCTGTGACGGGTGTCAGCCATATATCGATGTTTTGTAAAGGCTCAAAGAGAAGCAGAAACAAAGAGAAGAAAGACTGCAGGAATGTCTTTCAGAAGCACAAATGTTTTGTTAGTGTTGACCTGCAGAGGACCTCTGACCTGACCTTCTGACCTCTCATGAAACTCACAGTGGACAGTATATTTATTATTGCTGTAAGATGCCAAACAGCATCAGGCAAAGGGACTGAGAGCAGAAGGGGAGTACACATGAGCAAAAAGCAACAGCGCACCTCGCTAGGTGACTCAAACAATAGTCTGGAAAATATCTACTTTTTGGATGCACAGTATGTTTGTATCTGTCCAGTATTCAGTAGATAGCTCTGACCTTTCTTCTGCTGAGGAGGAGGAGACGATGAGGAGAGGGTGTATGTGCATGAACTCCTTAGGGCACGACAGGATTTGGGAGAGTTTAGACTCGTCCAGGAGATGCAGCTCTATAACGACTGCTTCACAAGCACAACACACATTACTGCTGCTGTTTTAAACACACCTGGTACGCTCAAACTGTCGGACATTTCTTTTCAAACTAGAGACTTCTCTCCGATGTCCTGAGAGGTCCGTAAACTAGAGCTCGGGAAAGTGGGACACTGTCTGTTGTGATCAGATCTTCCCTCTTTATCGGACGTGCGGAGGTGACGTCACAGAGCGCTGCACCCAAGTTGAACATATTTTAATTTCAGCGCAGAGCAGTGCAAGGTCTCGCTTGCAGTTTTTGTGCGCTGCGCTGAAATTAAAATATGTTCAACTTGGGTGCAGCGCTCTGTGACGTCACCTCCGCTCGGCGGGGCCCAGATACACTCTTGTGCGGAGCAACACATAGACAATGAATGGGCTTGACAGCGGCTCGCAGCACCCACCATGTCCTATCTGAACGGCCTTAAGTCATAACTGTTATCGTAAAACAATTTAGATGCTACTTCATTGAATGTATTTGGTTAGATTCCATCACCAGCAACATGTGTCATAGATATCGGCTCCATGTTAGAGCGTCTTCGGATCATTTAAGATAGAGTTTCTGTATCGTTTGACTTCTTTAAGCTGCCATGATTCAATACAAAGAAAAATGTCTGCTTCACAGTGTTGTTGTATCGTGTGTGTTATTTCCTAAAAGGGACAACGACTGCAAATTAGCCACAACTAGAAGTCTGACACACATCATTGCATCGGTTGCACTTTAATGAGATGTAACAATGCCTGCATGTTTTATCCCTGAAACAAATAGAGGATTGTTGTCTTTTACTGGTGTGTTAGTCCTTTGGATCATAAGGGGGTTTAACTACTGGGGGGATTTTGCTGGGAGGGTTGGACGTCAGTGTTTCAAAACTTCTCTCTACGGCCCTGCCACGTTTTTTTGTTTTTGTTTTTTTAAGACCATTCAAACAAATCCAGCCGCAAAACCGAAACTGCAAATCCAGCCGTTAAAACGTCCAGGAAACACACGAGACAGAATCAAAAACTGTTTCTCAGTTTGGTTTTTATTCTTTTTGGACATTTAGCAAAATACTGCAGAAACATCCAAAGCAGTGTAAGAGCTAACAGTTACAGATGAAACCCAAACAAATAAATACAAACTGTAAAAATCATGATTGCATTCAGTTATTATTATTATTATTCAAGAGCGTCTCATAAAACTCATTGATTGCTGTAATGACACTTGAACACACCGTCCTCTCACACACACACACACACACACACACACACACACACACACACACACACACACACACACACACACACACACACACACACACACACACAGTTTTTAATATAAATTAACAAAAAAATCAATTTGGCTACATCGTGAAGAAACACAGCAACAGATCACTGAGCACACAGAGCAATAATTTACACAAATAATTTAATAAATACATAAATAAATAGAAAAACAAAGAATATACTGTATAGTGGTAATACAGAAGGCTTTGTAGAAATAAATCTTACACCCAGCCAGTGATAAATAAGTGATCAAAAAAAACAATCAGTTCAGTTTTAAGGCAGTTTTACAGCAGGAGTTTCTAATCCAAAGGCATTACCGGCTACACTAGTTTTTACTCTGGTTTGTTTTCAGGCAACAGCTACTGATCCACGGATCCACGAGCTAGTTTAAAGCTAATCAGAGTGTGAGAAAAGGTCGTCTCAGGCCTGTTATTTCTGCTTTTTATCGGCTACAGGTCGTCCCCTCTCTTAGGTCTAGAAGCTAATAGCACTTGTGCAGAGATGCTAGAAAAATAAATTAACAGTCTAATGCTTTAAGTGTCGGAAATATGACGTCAGAGAGGCTTTAAAAGGAGGGGAGGGGAGGGGAGGGAGGGGGCGTTTTTATAGGCCAGGGTTCAAACACACAAACACACCCAGAACCTGCTGAAGTGTCCTCAAGCAAGGCACTGAATCCCTGCCAGCTGCAGGTGATCTGCAGGAATCTGATGATCTACACATGAATGCATGCGAGTCAAAGTATGTTTACAGGAGGATTTACACTGCAAAAAATAAACTCCTTATTTTCTACTTTCAGCCCAAGGAGTTGTTAGAATATCCTTTTTGAATCAAAACATTTCATTATCTCTTTTTACCCGATGAGTTCTGAAAAATGTGTCCAAAAATGGTGATTCAAGAAGCAGCTCGATGTTTTTCGTATTAGTGCAAATTGTTCCAGATGTGGTTTTAAGTAAATGACAGTTTAGTGTTACACAATTTAAAAAAAGGAAATTGTAAAAAAGAAATTGGCTGTTTGTTTTTACCAAGTTGAGCTGAAAGTCTCAAATCAACAGGAAAGTCAACAAGAGGATCAGCTTCTTGCAAAACTTCATTTGTTTTTCTCTTGATTTAAAAAAAGACTTTAGGAGCCCAACATTCTCAAAAATCTTTCTATGTTGGATATTTTTTGCAGTGTAACAATTAAATCCTCCATCATATAAGGCTGGTGTATGTTGCCTTGTGATCTGACAGTGTGAAAGCAGCCCAGAGTCCCAAATCAGCAGGCGGGGCGGAGCGGCATCTGCAGCAGGATCACCTGCCGGTTCTCGGACGGATGGCATTTGTTGATGTGTCTGGTGAGTCCCGGGGAGCTGTAAAAGATGGCAGGGCAGTATTTGCAGGGATAGACCTGTGAGGAGTGCAGCAGGCGGATGTGCCGCTCCTGGCTGCCTCTGTTGGAGAAGTTCTCCCCGCAGACCGGGCACAGGTGGCAGTTGGACGCGCTCAGGTTGAGCGGCGCCGCGCTCTGCTCGCAGACCGGCGCTTCCTCGTCCTCCGCCGGCTTTGGGGAGCCATGCTGAGACGCCAGGTGCTTCCGCAGGTACGCTTGGCGCTTAAACTTTTTCCCACAGTGGTTACAATCATAAAGCCCTTCCTCAGAGCCGGACTCGGACGGTCCTGGGCTGGGTGTGTCCCTGTCACTAGAATCCTTCACTTCATCAGTTTTACCGGATGCAGCTGCAGTCTTCTCGTTCTCCAAACTGTGCGCAGCCGCTCCGGTCTGCTGCTTCGGTTTGTGCCACCGCCGGTGTGAGGCGAGGTTCGCCGGGCAGCTGAACACCTTTTCACATTCGGGACACCTGTACTCGACCCGGACTATCCTGGAGCACTTGTGCTGCGCCAGAGCGAACGGGTCCGCGTACGCCTCCCGGCAAAGCTGGCACACGAACTCCCCCAAAGGGGGGTTGTCCCCTCCGGCTTGCTGCGGTCTGAGAGGCTTCTGCTCCACCGGTGCCTCTTTAATCTTGAGCCCGAGGACCGGAGACGTGGTGACATCATCCTCAAAGTGCAGTTTACGGATAGCTTTGGTTTTCTTGGATGCAGGTTTGCCTTTGCGCTCGGTGTCGCTGGAGGGTCGTTTGGCCCCAGCGGTGGGGAGATTACTGGTGGATGATGCGGTGCTGATGGTGCCGGTGCGGCTGCTGTTGCTTGAGGCGATCTTCAGATCCACCGGGGCGAAGAGGTGATCCAAAGCCGTGAGTGCTGCTGGTGTGGGGAAAGACTCCGCGGTAACCGGTGAGCCGAGGTTGAAGCGTCTGTCGAAGTAGGAGCGGTCGTGATCCTGGCTTACGGGGCGGGTGGGGCTGTAGAGCGGCTGGTACACCGCCTCTGGATTTCCAAATTGCACCGGTTTTGCATCCTTTTCCGGAGCCGCCGCCCCGCAGGTGGGCGTCGGCGTCTGTGAGCGCACCGGGACGGAGGGAAGAGGCGCAGTGAAGGACCGAGCTGGAGCATCAGCCGTTGCTTGCCCCACTTCTTCCTCATCAGAACGGACCCGGTAAGACACCGGGTTGGGTTTCTTGTTCCGCTTTACCAAAAATCCTCTCGGCATGTTCGCGCTGGATGGAGAGCTGAAGGCACTTCTGACGCTGCTGCTTTGAGGAGGAGAAATCCACTTTCAGCCGCGCGCGGACACAATCATCTGATGCGTCTTTTTGTTGTTGTTTCCTTTCTGCTACTGATCCTCTGTTCTCCTCCCGAGGTGCTTTCACCACAACATAGCTGCACTCTTTTTAAGGCGACATGATGACATTGTTCCCGTCCCCCCTTGTTGCCTCATCCCCAACCAATCAGAAGCAGCCGAGGTCCCCAGTGGATTTGGGGAGTGGGTGTGGGAGGATGGAGAGGCTGATGGAGAGGAGGAGGAGGGGGAGTAGAGGGAGGATTTGCAGATTGCAAAGCAGATGTACCTGAGGGTTTTTATTGTATTTCACCCCCCTCTACACTCACATTCACTCAACTCTCTCTCTCTCTCTCTCTCTCTCTCTCTCTCTCTCTCTCTCTCTCTCTCTCTCTCTCTCTCTCTTTCTTCTTCCTCCTCCTCCTCCTCCTCCTCCCCGTCTCGACCCGGGCACACGCCAGGAGCCTCCTGCTTTTACGGTCTGATGAGTTTGAATAGAAATCTACACGTGCCTCGGCTTTATGTGTCTCTGTTGGGTGGTGGGGGCAGTGATTTGTCCAAAAAAGAAAGACATCCGTCCACATAACGGCGTCGAGAAGAAGTCTTTGGAAAAAAATAACAACAACAAAAAATGTGAAAATGAATAATTTAAAGCAGGTCATTGAAAAGGGAAAACGCAGGAGAACTTTAGCGACAATTAAAATCAATTTATAGTATTAAATAAAATAGAAATTTCGCTGGGAAGAGCAGTGGCAGCTCCAGGCCTCAGTTATGCCGCGTAATTGAACTGTTTAAGACCGTCAAAGACCTTGGGTTCAGGGTTCAGATTTGAGATTTTAAGATTTTCAAGGACTTTCCAGGTCAACAAAAGATGTCTAAATCCAAAATGAAATGCTTTACGCTCTGAAAGTTGGAGATAGATTCGTCCACATACATAAGACAGATAAACAAAAAGCGAACACTCCAAACAAACATTTGAAACCACTGTGTCCCTGCAGCATGTGCGCTGGCGTGACAGTTAACTCCGGACATATGAATCCGTCATTTTACGCATACATAATTAATAGCGAGAGGAGGGTTTCCTGCTTTGCATCACAATGGCTGCGCTTGTGCATGCTGTAGACCCGCAGTGATTGAAAAGGAAATTGCACAGTTGAAGAAAAAAGAAAAGGAGAAGAAGAAGTGGGGGCCCCCCAAAAAAGCAATCTGGCCCTCAGATACCGTCGGCGCGTGCTGTGCGTAATCAGTGCGCCTTTTTCTGGGTCTCCAAATGGGGCAAACCGAGATTATCTGCGAGTTAAAAACACAGAAAACCCAATTCCTGCAGCTCACATCTGACCCGGGTCAAACGGATATGAGTCTGTCCATCGTGACGGATGATGGGATGTGTGGGGAATAATCGGCGCTGAGCTCGAGGACACCTCGGAAATATTTAAATGTATAGGATGTTTGGAAATCAGCAGGTGTCAGATGTTGATAACTGTTGAACTCAGGATATGAATGAAAATAATTTACTCACATTTATAACATTTTTTATTCCAAATTATTTTAATTTAGGCCTACCCCTATTTGTTTATTTAAACTCTAAAAATCTCAATGTGTTTAGTTGCTTTTTTCAGCTTTAAGAGTGACTTTCTCTTTAAACATGTCCATGTGTTGAGGTCTATTTATCTTGTTTCTTATATAAATCAACTTCTTCCAAGAAAACCCTTTAAATAAGGATCATTTTTCTGTGTTAAAAAACAGCAAACTGCTCTATCCTGTCAAGTATTTACACTGATTTATTTTGTAAACGCAGCCTAAACTGTTTTTTTAGAAGGTTGAAATAATCTCAGTATGCCTGAAAGGCTTTTCAGTTGTTTGAGGAAAAATATAAGGAGTGAAAAAAGGAAAAAAATGACTTAAAAAGAACATTTCTTTAATTGCAGTGTGAGTTTGATTTCATGATGTTTGCTTACTGCTGCAAATAAACAAACAAAGGAGTTTATAAAAGACTTAAATCTCTATAAAATGTCTCTTTAGCACGAGGCAAACTCTAACAAGCATCCCAATAACAGAAGGAAGGTTATAGAAGAGATGATCGATAAGTGAGAAACGTTCCTGTTAAAGTTATTTCAGAACGACTGCTCGGCTCATATCTCAACATCTTACAAAGATAAATTCATCAAAGGGAAATGAGCATTTTATTTGTGTATATGTTGAGTATGATTTAAAAGATAAGAGGTTTAAAAGTATGAAAGCACGTTCAGGATAATCTGTTGATCTCTAATGTTAAACGTATAATAACATTTCAAACCTGACTGCTCATGTAGGAATCCTCTAACATCTGACTGTATGTGGACCAGCAGTGTGTGTGTGTGTGTGTGTGTGTGTGTGTGTGTGTGTGTGTGTGTGTGTTTTGTCAGCCTGCAGGGCGTTTGTAGGTGCAGACATATGTCGTCGTGTGTGTGTGCGGTTATTTTCCTGACAGGCTTCAGCTCAGCCTCATTAACATACAGCTGTAGAGTGACACCCTCCTCCTCCTCCTCCTCCTCCTCCTCAGAGAGCTTTCATCTCCAGCCGCTATACCGAGCCCTGTGATTGGTCACGCTGCTGCAGAGTCACTGAGGGGAGAGTTCATGCTCAGTTACAGTTGGCACATGATGGAGGAGACGTCTGTGCAAATTAAAGCAGAAGCATCTGAGTAGAAATGTCAACTTTTTAAAGATTATTTGATATTTAAGTACGAGTGAGCATAGATTTCTAGTAATCAGATTGATGTAAGAATGTAAATGATCATGTGGCTTTAGGGCCAACCAATCCTGACTCAAGTGACATCACTTGAAGACAGTTATTAGACAGCTCCCTCTGGAGTCATGAAAGACTTTATACTGTTCCATTCAAACGTACAGAACGCCACATCTCGTGTAGATATCAGCAGTCAGTGCGGCTCTTTTTTAAAGGGACTTTGTAAAGCTTTTGACCACTTGTAACAGGATTGAGGATTCAGAGGTCCTTTTTGTTGTTTTTATTTCGCACAAACAAGCATGATGAGGGCAAAGAGATCGACATTCCTGGCTTTGGTTTCACGCACTGCTACTCAAACTTCAGTCAGAGGTTGTAACATGAAAGGAGTTGAGCAATTCAGCTGCTGAGTAAGAACATTTTGATGATTCAGAATGCTTTATAAGGTTTGGTCAATGGAGGGTCAGACGCATTTTAAATAAACAAAACTACTCAAGAAAGCATGTAATGACATCACGATCTGACACATTCTTTGCAGTTTTTCTCAGTTTATTCAGCACGTCTGATAAACGTCACTAACTTGTGATGTCACAGCTGTCCCGGGTAGGCGAACATTGACAGCAGGTTCCGGTTGTAGGTGAGATATTTCACAGCGCTGCTCCTCAGAGCAGCTCGAGTCTCTGCATCTTTGAATATGTCCTCAGGAGGAATGATTAAGTCGTCGTCGTTCACCGTCTGTCTCAGCTCGTCGACCTGCAGGCACACAAAGATGGAGAGTATAGAAATACTCGACCTGCTAAGACTTCAAACTCAAACTTGTTTAATCTTTTGGATGAAAATAAAGATACCTTAGTTGAGGTGATCTGCTGAAGCTCCTGCTCAAAGTCGGAGAATCTGTCGTGATAAATGGCCAAAGACCAGCTCTGTCTGAAGAAACTGCAGGAGACACAAAGAGTCACATTGAGAGTGTTCACGACTTGAGTCTCCCGGTTATGAGTCTCGTCCCAGTTTTCCATCATTTTTAGGATATGGCGTTTACATGCACACAGAGAAACCGGGTTCCTCACATCCCTGTATACATGATACATACTAGTATCCTGGTTGCTGTTTGTTATTTGTGCAGGCGTCCATTACGTTTAGAAAAATGAGACCACTGTGGCTAACTGCGGGCTTAGCTCTGTTAAATGCCAACATTGTGTTGCAGATATGACGTATCCACCTCATTTCCAGCAACAGGAAAGACAAAACTCAGATCTTCATCACTCCAGAAGTAAGACCCTCTCGTTGCCGCCACTATGTTTGTTTATCCGGTACGTCACTTGGCTAAGGCTGCGCCTGCACAGGGAGTATAGGCAGCTTTCAGAAACCGGGCTGCCACATAATCCTGTTTTCTTTCGGAGTTCTGCAGGTAGGAAAATTGTGTTTCTTAAAATCTGGATAATGGCTCATCTTGGTTTCTGAAATCAGAATATGATGTTTACAAGCACAAACACAACAACAGGATCAAGCACTGATATAAAGCCCCCGCTGTGAACAACCTTCTTGTCTTTGGTGGGTCAAATTTCATCACATCCCTCTTAAGAGTTAGACCAAATAGTTAAATACTCATACAGCACATTCTGTTAGTCTAGAGGTTTAGATAGAGAGTGAATATGAACTAAAATCACCTCTAAAGAACAAAAAACAAGAATGTGGCTGTTACAGGTGAATATAGAAGTATCAACTTAAATAAAGAGGATATTTCAGTGTTGTGTTTGCAGCTCGTTTCATCTGCCCTAAAATGGCCAACAAACAAATCATCCCTGGTTCTAAAGTTTTTAGTATTTCAGCAGGTAAGAGCAAGTAATAAGGTCATGAGCCGTATAAATACATTAAATGGAAAGAAATCTGCCAACAGGTCTAAGTTAGTAGCTCTGTCTGCAAGGACTTGGGTTGGAAACTGGAGGGTCACTGAATCGAGTCCCGGTGAGAACCAAAGTATGGAAGCTTGTCTGGTTGCTGGAGAGATGCTGAGTACTGCCGAGGTGCACTTGAGCAAGGCACCGGACCCCCACCAGCTCTGGCACGCTCCCTGAGCAGCAGCCCCACTCTGACATCGGGCCTACGTGTGTGAGAAGCATGTCTCTCAATAACAGAATAAGTCCTTATTTCAAGAAACTCAACAAGTGTGGCAGACTTCTTTTTTTTACTTATAGTAAGAATTCAGGCCTCATTTTTTCATTTCATCAGGTGAATGTGTCAAACTCGTCTAGACTCTACATTGCTAGACAAGAGGAAAGTGAGAAACTGTCTTTATTTGTATTTGGGTGAACTGACCCTTTACATAACACAAAAACCCTTAAAGGAACCAAACACACACAACTACACACCCCCTCAGCAGCTAGCGCTAACTGTTGACTGAATAATCCCAAGCCGCCACACGGTCAATCAATTATTTTAACGGCCCACGACGCTCCGTCAGCCTCCACAATGACTTTACGAGTCAGCTGAGTGAGCGGTGTGACGAGGAATCCGTCTCTGCAGCGGGGAGGCTCCGGCTTTGTCTCGTCCTCGACCGGCCACAAAGACAGATTGGGGAGCTGCATAAACAGATTAGGAGGCGGGGGACAATAGACGTCCATATCTGGGGGTCATTTGTGTTGAAACCTCAGAAGCAGGTCACCCACTGTTTGACAAACACACACACGCACACACACACACGCTGCAAAGTCACACCAGCTAACACACAGACAGAACGAGGACAAAAGACTCTGAAGGCCTAAATCTCTCCTGCCTGCTCAGACCACTTATGTGTTATTTTGACGTGCGAGGTCATCAGTCAACAGATGCATGATGAGAGTTTTTACTACCTGCAGATTTCTGAAAACATTTCCTCTTTCAGACTCAAGTGGCTCTTATTTTTTACTGAAACTTGTTAAAAATGCTATTTTTGAAACCCAACCACCTGCTGTTAACTACATTTCTGCACCAAAATCATAAATCCAGCTAAAGCAACATGTTTCCCTGTTCAACAATCGAAAGTGCACAAACAAATTATTCTGCTACTCCTTCTAAGAATGAAGACAATGTTAATTTGATAAAGCCAACAATTGTTTTGTGGACAACAAACGCAAACCAGACATCATGTAGCTCACCAAACTGATCATCTGTGAGAATCTATTGTCCGAGGAGTGGTCTGTTTTGGTGTCTGTTTACCTCCTGAGTTTTTGAAGCTTATTAAAGACTTCAGTAAAAGAAGACAGCAAAGAAAAGTGTCTGAAAATGAAGCTGCATGTTGTGTTTTTTTAGTGTAACATGAAGTCAGGATGTTTGCACACAAAACTTAGACAATGAAGTATTTTCTTCTTTTGACTCAAACAGTTTCAAACAGTGGTTTCGTTCTGAGTCGTGTTTGTCTCTTTTCTCATGTAAGTTAGGTTGTTTGCTAATAGGAACAATACAAATAAGAATCCTCCTGGCTAGCCAATGGCTTTATTTTGTGTGTACTTATTATATTACACACATGTTACTGCTGATGATTGAGAGACACTTCTAATTAGACCAAACGTCCCACACCTGAGCACACAGTAGGCGGAGCATTGTCTACTTGAGATCACGGCGGTGGAAACAGTTTGAGAGCAAAGGTCCAGAGGGACTGAGACATGGAAAAGTGCTGCTGACAAAGAGTAGTGTGCAGGATTGCCTCTTCTCTGTGTGTACAGCAAAGCTAATGGTGTTTCCCAAACGGACTAAACTCCTGAAGATGTCTTAAAATGTTCCGGGTGAGCTGCATGTGTGAACACAAACGTCCAAAGTTTTCACAAGACTTTACCTGGACTGTTTGCAGCCAGTCCTCCGTGAGAATCGGGGTAAGATTGTGTAAGAACGCAGCAGGTAGAAGTCAGGAAGATACACCCCGGGTGAGCAGTCAGAGCTGATGACATTTATATCACGTGATTGGAGCGCGTAATGAAGCTGCTTCATATTCTCTGTGGAAACTGTGGATATGTCCAATAACACGTAGCATTGATATAAAGGCAACAGGACTGGTTGAAGATCTTGAAGACGTTTCATCTCTCCTCCAAAAGGCTTCTTCAGTTCTGGTGGCTAGCTCCGTCCACCAGTTAGCCTTTCGGAGGAGAGGAGAAACGTCTTCTAGATCTTCAACCAGTCAAGTTGCCTTTGGATCAAGCTTCGAATTTACCATGACCTGGATGACTGAGAACCTACACAGACATCTTGATATACGGTAAAGACAAAAACTGTCATTTTATAGCAGATTTTGCTTTGTACGATATCTTCGATATCTTGTAAACATTACGACACTGCAGCGTTCTTTTTAGGTCATGATGTCCTGCTCCCTGAGACGGCCTCTGTCTGAAGGGGAAATCTTCAGGTTGTGAGGAAATAATTGAGTAACAAATCTGGAAATTTCTGGGGCTTTCAGGGTAGTCTCTGGAAAATGTCAGGAGTGCATGTGTGAAAACAGACTGACCTCACACTTAAGAGCAGTCTCAAACAAGCCGCAGTCTTAGCATAGAGTATAACTCGAAGGTATTTATGGGAAAAAACACTGCCATGAATGTATGTAGATTTGCTTCCTTCAAACTATGTGCAGACATTTATGCATGAATGATAAGTTTCCTTCTTTGCCCTACCTGTACAGGTCGGGGATCAGGCTCTTGTAGTAGTAGGTGGACAGCTGGCCCAGCAGCTGCTGGTGCTTCCCGTACAGACTCAGGTAATTGGAGACAGGGAGGGGCTTCAGGGAGAAGCAGGTGAGCTTCTCCACCAGCTCGAAACAGTCGAGACGCAAACAGAAGTAGTTTCCCGTCTCAGCTCGTCCGGTCGCGATACCTTTGTCCTGTAACTTTAAACGGATAAAAACACGTGTTAGTGAGAGATTTTCAGTCACCTTTTGGTTTGCAAAATCAAACCATAATGTGACTACTGTTGTTTAAAGCAGACTGTGTGTAACTTAGAGGAAACCACTGATGGATGTGTGGTTAAAACCTTACATGTTTAAGAGGAGCACCTGGCAGGCTGGCTGGAGATGGTTTGGTAACGTGCAGGTAGTTAAAACCTCCGGGCAGCTTCCCACCTGACGACGGGGGGGAAATATTAGTGGTATATAAAAATACAGGTGTGATGATAAAGTGGCTTAAATAGTTCTGTGCACAGACAGCTACCATGACCAGCTACCATTTTTTCCATCTCCTCTGTTTCAGCCATAATTAGCCTGAGAGTTATTCATTGTGCACTTTAAGGGCGCGTCTGAGTGGACTGACAGGTGGAAGCGTTGTAGCTGCTTGTCAGGAGGCCGCCGCCTCAGCTCCAACTCTTTGCATGTTTGTAGACTTTTTGAATTAAATGTAAGTCACAGTCATGCTAATAAAGCCATACAGAAATAAGACTAGACTCTCCTCTGTCGCCCCCTGGTGGTGGAATGAACTACCAAACTCCATTCGATCTGCAGAGTCCCTTTGTACCTTTCAGGAAAAGCTAAAGACCCAGCTCTTTATGAACATTAATGACCTTAACGATTTCGATGATGACGATGATGATGATCATGGTTTTGTTTGATAATGACGATATTTAGGATGCTTTTGATTAGAATTCTGAAGAACAGCTGTCGATGTTGTGCTTTGCCTCTGGTCACTTCCTGCCAGCTCCTGTGCGTCTGTTCGGACCTAAAGGAAGAATGTGCGACTTTTTGATCCAGTAGATGTCGCCCTTGAGCACCAGCATGGCTGATTTATTTATGCGCACATTTTTCCTTTAAAGCCGTTGTTTCCTCCTCTCTACATGCTTGCTTGTGTTGTTCTTACTCTCCGATATTTGTCACTTTGGATAAAAGTGTCTGCCAAATGAATTGTAGAAGAGAAGGTATTGTCATACAAATAATATTCAGATATGGTACATGTACTTTTCAGTGCTGAAAGATGCACTGGCAGAAAAACTGGATCAACAACATCATAACATGCATTAACATCCACGCTCAGAGGAAAACAGGGCTGAGGTGATGAACTCAGATAGCAGGCGGTGATATGGCTTCTCTGCTCTCCCAGAACATTGAAACGCCTGTGAAAAGTTCATGCGTGTTTCATTTCAGAGAGAAGGGCGCAGCAGAGTGGCTGCTGTGTTTATGTAACCCGTGGAGTGGCCTTGGTTACTCCGTGAATACACGGCAGCACAATACGGCATTGTTACGGCCCGCTACAGTTTGAGTGTACGCCGCAATAACATCGACAGTGGGTGGGTGGGTGAAAGATTGGAAAATGTTCCACAAAAGCATAATGACAAAAAGATATTGGCAGAGCGAATTCTCTCAGAGAGAAGCAGACAAAAACACGGACAGCAGGAAGGACACAGATGACTGTGCGGAGGTAAACTGACAGACCCTGAAAACATATCGATCAGCAGGGTCTGCAGATGTATGTGAAGGAATTTTTTCATGACTTACCAAACACATATCCAAAATGTTACTAAACACAGAGATTTAAAAAATGGACTTAAGATCAGCTAAGAGAGACTACAAGGAGGCAGATTTCTAGGAGCCCCATTGTCTCTCCTGACTGAATCATCATAGATCAACACAAAAGATGAACTTGTGAACGTCTGAGGACAGTGTCTGTGTTTTCTGTCTAACAGAGCTGGAGTCTTTGCATACACTTTAAAACAGAGCACTTAGGTTGCATCTTTTAAGCTTTTGTTCTTGTGAATGAAAAGAAGAATATGTTTTGGGAAAAATGCTGTTGAAGCAAGATTGTTATTTCTGTGTCACTTTTTTCAAGTTGATTATAAGTTCAGAAGATGCTCAGTGTTAGCCTTGAGGCCGCTGGGGAAAAATAACTTGCTAAACCTTTGATATGTTCCAGTTCTGGGGCTGCAGCCTTTGGAGGGCACAATTAAAGACCGATTACGTCACAAGGCTTTCCCATTTCAAAGGCTCCTCCAAAGAGGCGGACCAATGCGTCCTCCTTTCCCCGACCAACAAATGATTCATCTGGTGCATCCTATGAATAGCGCTTTATAAATAAAATGTATTATTATTATTAATGCGTGGCCCAACATATCCCATGATTCATTGTGCGCCAATTCAAAGCGACTGGTGGACTCTGAAGCAGGTGAATAATACGCTTTTAAATGTAAGTAATTGGATTCAACTCAATCTAATTACCAATACTAAAGGTCAAACGGGGGCCTTGAAACTTCAAATGAACTTTACAATCATAGGCTAAGTTACAGTTAGTTATGTCAGCTAGCACAGCTGTGGTTACCATGTGATGGGCGAGGACAGCTGGTGACGCAAACATCCTCTGTAGACCAGACGCTTTAATGTCACTTTGACCTGAGCGGTCTATAAAGGCTACGAAGGCTGTGGCGTTCAAAGGGTGCTACCCCTGAATATGGTATCACAGGCTGTTACATAACCTCCGGCCTTAGGGGGGCGCTAATGAGCACATGATGGTTTGGTGCACCTCAATGGTGCTAATGAGAAAGGCTACCTGGAAAAGCCACATAAGGTGGGATCTGTTAAAAAGTTTAAAGGCAGGGTTGGTTATTTCCTCCAGATCCACTTTTTAAGATGTTGGTTGAAATTGTCTTTAGGTCCTGACAGAAATTAATAACTCATGTGCTCTGAAAAAAAAACAAAGAAAATCCGTCATCTGTAGCAGTTGTAAACACGTAAAAAGTTCGACCAATGTCTGCCACGAGGTACCAATCTGATGAACCAATCATGAACCTCCCTGTCTCCCTGCTCGTTCTCTACCCCATGCATGCACGAGCCCACACTCAAAGCATGAGCTGAAATCCGCTTCTGGACCAATGGCGCTAGTGCATGTAAGTGAGGGGCGTGGCTTTTGAGGGAGCACAGAGGGGAGGGGGCGGGTGTAGACGGAGCACGGAGAGAATGCTACTTTAAAAATCATGCTGGTTTTCGAAAATTACCAACCCTAGCTTTCAGTCACACACAGACAGAATTTTTCGAGACTAATGAAGAACTGAAATAATTTGTAAACTATCTTAGTGCTTAAATATGTTTTGTAGACTTGAAACCACACCTTGAATCTTGGCCTGTTTGTACATCGGTACCAGACAATCTGTTTCAGGCTGATGTTCGTCTGCAGGCTCCAGTGTTGGGTCAAAGAGAGGCAGCAACATGGCCGCCAGGTCCTGGCCCACCTCCTTGGAGTTAAAGTTGGCGTGCGACCACTCGTCTGTGTGGTAGCGGCGGGAGAATTTGGTGAGAGGTCCAGCACCAAAAATGGCTGAATCACTGGTTTGAAAAGCGGCGTTTATGACGAGTCTGCTGTCAAAGACCAGGAAGGAGCTGTTGATGCTTTTGAAGGCGTCGTAGTCGACTCCTCTATTGGAGAGATTAATGAATACCTGAAAGGAGAAAATGAAAAACTTAGTAACCCACTCTTCCCTGTTGGGAATGTCTCTGCAGGTCCTCTTCAATGACCCTGATGTTCTAGTCTGTATAGCAGGGTATCAGGGAATCACTTTGTGTGGGTAATAGTTTGGTTATTACACTTTGTTTCAGCTGTGGAGAGGTTAGCTTATCTTAGCTTATATAGTGGGAGCAAATGGAAACAGCCTTAGTCTGTCAAAAGGTTACGAAATCCAACATCCCTCAGCTCCCCCCTCCCCTCCCGTATCCACCCTTCCTGTTTCACTTGCAAGTTTCTGTAAGGCAGAGACAGCAGCACATGAGTGCTCATAAACATCTGAAAACAAGAATCAATTACAATTAACTGTGTTGATGTTCTAGTTGTTCTAAGTTTTTGTCTTTTTGGGCCAAAGAAGATCTTTTCTTCAGTTTGGAAGATCTGTTGGTTCTCCTTCAGTTGGACTCTTGCGCCAATGCTGTAATAAGTCCTCCAGAAAGAGCTTCCCTGAGTAGGCGGGGCAGTCTTTCTTCCCCTACGTGTAGGCAGGGCTTACAGTTGGACAGGGAAGGGTTCACTCGAAGAAAAAACATGTATGAATCAAGTTTGAAGGAAGCTGAAGGAAGCATCGTCCCATCCACGTGAACACAGAGCCGGGAAAAACAAATCCAGAGGAAGTCTGACTTCCCTCTCTTTTGAGGAAGCCATCACTCAACAATATTTACAGAGGGTATATTGGCTTTTTGCAATTTTCAAATTCAGAATTTCACATATTACACCATTAATTTACCCTGGGGCTGTTTACTGACTTGCAGATGTGTTGCTTATATTTTCTTGGTAAAGAAACACTCACTAAGCGGGGCGACTCCCAGTCCTGACCCTATTTGGTGCATGTCATTCCCAATCTCACTCCTCATATTGTCTGTCTCTCTAAAGCTGTCGTATTAAATGAAGCAACATCTCTATAGGCCACATTTCTGACTGTTTTAAATCCTGCATGGTCTGTCAGCACATCAAGTACTCAAATGCAGAAGAAGAGGACAATAGTGCATCATCTACAGGGTGCTTCTGCTTTACACAAAGAAATACCAAAACAAACGGAGCCAGTCCGTAGAATCCTCCACTCTCTGAAACAATGAAACAGGAAAAACACCACAATAATGTTTTGTTTGACAAACTGAGGAGGCATTCAGGAGGGAAATTAGCACCCAACCAGCAGCTGTAGGCTGGTGAGTGTTTCAGCTCTACCGCACAGCCTGGCCAGTAACCAACCATTGTTTGGAGAATATGTTATAAAAACTGACAACTAACTGGGGAAGCAGTGGATTTTTTGAAAGGCATTGGAAACTTACTCCGCACTGCAGGTGCAGAGGCTCTGCATCCGTTGTGAATGACACAGATGTGAGAGGATCATGGTGATCTCCATTGTTCATCTGAGCCAGCACGCAGTTATAATGGACCTGGACCTCGGCCTTTTCCAAGAATGCATAAACAGCCTTCTTAACCGGAGGCTCGCTGAAGCAGGGGACACCGGGGTCGAGAGGTGGATGAACAAGATGGATACGAGATCCCTGAACGCCAAGGCCGAGCAGAGTCTCTACGGTGGTGAAAACATCGATGCTGTTTCCAAAGACGATGGCGTTATCTGGAGTGAAACAAGGAAGTGTTCAGTTAGTCAAATGAACCAAAACAGTATTCCAGTCTGTCACTTTTTATGCTGTAAAATAAAAAGTACAGAAGAAAAAGAAGCTCTATCATTTGGAGGGACTGAATACTGACTATCAAGCAGCAATTTGAAAAAGAAAAGGGGAGTCATGGTACCATTTATTTTCCTTTTTTAATCAAGAATATGTTTTCCAAACATCCTTGGAAGAGGACTTGAACCGCTATGCACATTTTACAAGAGGCCCTCAGATTCCTGAACCACGAGCCGCTGAGGCACGGAGAGAAATCAGACAATACAAGTCTGAACATCTGCAAAGGTTTGTGCTATGTGAATGCATCCTTTGATGCGTGCTCTTCAGGAGGAGCCTCTTGATGTTTTACAGAACATACAGTCTCCTATATAACAAGAGTGTGTGCTCTTTATCTCTCACTGATTGTATTAAAGTTAGAGTACAGTCTCCAGAGCAGCAGGGTCATCATGCCGACAGTATGTGGGACACAGAAAGAAAACAAAACCTTTTAGTGTACCTTCATGTTGTTTTCTTGGAGCTGGAGTTAACGTAATGTTTGTCCCTAAAGATTCACGTACTCAGGGGTTATTTGATTTACGTTTTAAAATCTAAAAATCTAAATTGAAATACAAGCAGTTCATGTTCTTTTTCATTGTCAAAAACAGATGAGCAAGGACGCCGGTAGCCTAGTGGTTGATGCGTGAGCTCCTGTACAGAGCGTGTGGCCTGGGTTCAAATCCAACCTGTGGCTTCTTTGCCGCATGTCATTCCCCACTCTCTCTCTCTCTCTCTCTCTCTCCCTGATTTCTGACTCTATCCGCTGTCCTATCTCTACATAAAGGCATAAAAAATGTCATGACCGGGCTCTTACCCCCCCCCCCCCCCAAAAAAAAAGAGAATACAGAGACAAATAAAAGGTCATTTTTTTGATATCTTGAGACCAGAGGTCAAATGGATCGGGATGTTTCAGAGGTCCTTGAGCTCTAAATTAAATGTCTTTGCAACTGGACTCTAATATGATTATACAACAACAGGAGGCTTGTCGCAGCCTCGCGCAGTTCTCAGACATTATAGAGCTCGGTCACACTTCCTGCGTACCTTTCAAAGTAAAAGCCTGCTCTGCTGCCATTCCTGTTAAGAAGCTCCCTTTGTTCGTACAGCTTTTTAAACTTTAGCTCATCCGTTCTTGACCATTAAAAAGAACTTCAACTTGAATTTCCTGAGGTCATGATTTCTAAATGTTTAACACATCACTAAGTCGTGCCATTTCATTCACAAGCAACCATCGTCTCTTCTAATCAGACAAACTAAAGTATAAACAATTGTTTCCTCTGGATCTGGCACCATGCTGTTTTTTTGAAGCACCGTTCTCGAGTCCCCAGCTCAATATGTTGTTTTTTCCTCCTGAAACGTTCTCTCTGAAGGCTGCTGAGGGTCTCTGTCCGTGGTGCTGAATCAGGGAGCAACGCTGCAACTGAAGCATTCACGGCCAGCCGAACACTAAACCCCTCAATGGTTTTTATCTCTTTTCTGTGAACTCTTTCTACTACCATTAGAACTAAAACTGATACAGGTTTTTCTGTGAAAAGGGAGAATGTCATTATGAGGGTCTTCAGGTGGTCCAGTGATCTTGTTTTTAATCATGATGCCACAGTTCCTCTCCTCACATTTTAAATCCAGTGGTGCTCCTGCTCTTGCAGTGGCAGCTCCTCAACTATTCTTCCCCAGAACTTCAGGTCTGTTTTAAAAGGCTGCTAACAACTGACCTCATTGCATTGTTTCTTTGACTGTTGACTATTTCAGTCTCAAACGTTATGAACTGCTCTTTGAAGGACTTTGGAGCCACATCTTCACACTTGAAGATGTCCTCCTGCAGTGGGAGGCAGTGAGCTTTGACAGAGTTAGGATGCAGTGAGAGTTACAGACACGTTGTAAGATTGAGTATTTAAATATATCAAATATTATGTAAAGCTGGTAATAAGACAGTCTGCTTTAGTTTATTCTTACATTTACATTCACTCTGTTCTCTTCAGCCGATATTATTAAAATATGGAAATAAACACGCTATCTTCTGGAGTGAATTAGCATTTATTAATGGATTTTCTTTATGACTGGGATCAACTAATTAGTAAGTATAAAAGCCCCCCTCTGGTTCCCGGCACAATTCCTTCAGAGGGCAGATTAATTTCGCTTAATGACACTGTGTATGCTCTCCTGCTCTGAACAGCCCGGCTCTCAGAAAGTGATATGATAATGGAAAATGGATGGAAGAGGCCGACCTGATTCACAGAGATGAAAGATTTCTCTGCAGCTAATTAGCAGCTAATTATACCGGGGCACTTCAGCGCTGACTGTGGCTGAGTAATGACATACTACTACGGATTAATTTCAGGTTCTGTGCATGCGTGTGTGTGTGTGTGTGTGTGTCTTCAGTAATCACTCACCCTCCAGCTCCACAAAGTTGGCAGTGAGCCAGCGGTGAGTAGCCCTGCAGTCGTGGAGGTCGTTGAGGGTGAAGAGGTTGGAGGGGACGGGCTCGGTGTATCTTTGGTGAGCTGTCTGATTCTGCAGCTGGCTGTTTGTGACCGGCTTACTCAGATCCACACCAGACGGACGGGGCACCTTCAGAATCACCACACACACAGATAAAGTACGACGGCTCGAGAGAAGCCAAGAGGCAAGACATTAAGACATAAGCAATAAAATATTTGAAATAAAATGCTGAGTCTTATTTGTTTTAGATGGAGACAAGATTGAGTAAGAATGCTGTTAATTTCCTGACAACCACGGCCTGACGCCCAGCCACCACCATTGGACTGTGTCGACCCACAACCACCGCCGTCCTCATTCATGCACGGCCTGCTGCGACCTCCACCTCAGCGGCGAGGAAGTGTGGACAACAGGAACGTGAGGAGTACAAAGGAGAAATCCTTCCTGCATCTTATCCCATATGCTCTTTTGTAAAGCGTCTCGAGATAACACTTGTTTTGAATTGGCGCTATTCAAATAATGATTGATTGATTGACTGAAAAGTAACAGCCATTACCTCTTAATCCCAGAAGAGACCATGTGATAGGCAAACAGACGGGGCTGGTGGTCTCACCTGGTACTGCAGGCCTGTACAGAGGATGAGGTGATCGTAGGCCACCTTCCTTCCATCAGAAACACGGACGTACTTGGACTTCCTGTTGATGCCCACCATCTTCCCGGTGACCACCGTGATGCAGGATTGAAGAGGCAGCTGGGCCAGGTCTCTGCAGCTGTATGCATGACTGCAGGAAGTGAAGAACAAAGGTCGGGAAATGTAGATATAAACTTTGTCACTGCTGACTGTAACAAGCATTACAACGTTATGCTGCATTGCCTGAGAGATGCTCAGTCTCTAAGTTGGTCCTGTGACACTCTTAGCATCACACCGTCACCGCAGCTCCTCATGCTAGTTTAGTTTTACACCACACAACAGCCGCACATACTCAAACACTCACACAACAGCCGCACACACTGATTCACTGACAAACACACCTCACCCTCTGTGTAAATGGTTTTTATGTTGGTGTATTTTTGTAATGAAAAAATAAGACACCGCTTAGTTAAAACCATACGTTTCCCGTGCTTTTGTCAGGCCTTGAGAGTTAGATCATGGTAAATGGACTTGAGCTTGTTTATTTCTTTTCTAGTCTTCAGACTTCTCAAAGCTCTTTTACACCTCAGGTCACACCGACACATTCACACACTGATGGTAGAGGCTGCTGAGTAAAGAGTCCATCAGAAGTAACTAATCCCATTCATACACATTCACACACCGCCAACGAAGCAGAGGGAGTAACTCGGGGTTAAGTGTCTTGCCCAAGGACACATCGGACATGTTGCTGCAGGAGCTGGGGATCGAATCCTCGACCATCCAGTTGAGAGACGACCGACTCTACAAACTGAGCCACAGCCATCATGACAGTCCCCTGCTTTAGTCGAGACCGAAGTATTTCATCATCTATTCTATGAGCAGAGGTCTTCTTCAGGCGATCATTTTAAAAAATCGTCACATGAAGAAGAGCTCTAGTGTCGTCTAATGTGATTATGATTGAATAAAAACTTTTTGTGGCATCTGAGCAAGCAGACGTACTTTATGTGCATATAACCACCCCCCTTTTCTTCTATTATCTATTCTATGGACACATTAGTTACACTGAAATGTCCTTGTTATGTTTTCCATGTTATAATCTGAGGCGTTGCTTGTGGTCCGCTTCTGGACCAACGGCGCTCGTGCATGTAAGTGAGGGGCGTGGCTTTTTAAGGGAACACAGAGGGGAGGGGGCGGGTGTAGACGAAGAACTGAGAGAATGCTACTTTCAAAATCATGCTAGTTTTTGAAAATTACCAACCCTGCCTTTAAACCAAACGTACAAATTTTGCAATGACAGTAACCTCCCTAAGGCGGCCCCATCTGACAGCACTCACTCTCGTTGCCTTGCTACGCGTTGCATTCATTAATGCTGTGAAAACCAAAGTTTGTCAATGAAAGTCAACAAAGAAAAATGAAGAGGAATTATCCGTCTATAGGAGAGAAAAAAGAACGAGGGGAAAAAAGGAAGAGTAGTAAGCATCGGGACTCTGGCAGACATGATGGTGATGAATGCTGGTCGGAGGGCCCCCTTATTGGTTCTTGCTTAGGGCCCTAGAATCGCCACTGGTTATAATCTTCATTTAATTCAAGGTTTACTTCATCGTGTTTTTCGTAGCTATGAATGGCGACTGAAGCTCACTAAGACATAAAGCATTAAAACAGGTCAAACGCTTGAGTCGTTCAACCAGAGATGCCACGACACATTTTTCTGCCGTTCCATTGACTCACCTTGTGGAGAGAAATCCAGCGTTGTCGTCGTGGTTGCAGTCGGGTGGGAAACCATGCGTGGAGACGAGGGCCAGGTTGTTGAACTTCAGGTGAGGGCTACAACGAGAACAAACAACACTGAAAAGCCTGAGTGCTTTATGCTCAGAGCGCCGTGAAAACATTCAGGGCCACGGAGCGGAATGTCTGCTGTGGGGGGCATCTTTCATTTTCTTCATCGTTCATTCAGAGAACCAGGTAATGTCAGGAGTGTCAAGAGGAAAATGATGAGCACTCTGAGCATTGCTTTAGGCTCCAGGAAGGTGAGTGGTAAACATGAACACTTAGATTCTTCTGCAAAGACGCTTGGACTTTAAACTCTCTTTATGTTGACGATAAAATAATAGGAGCTGATTTAAAAAGTCTCCAAAGAGGATCGGGGGGGGTCAGCTCTCCAGATTGTTTTGATTCTGAACCAAACTCAGATTTAGTGAGTGATTATCCTTGACTGTTGATTCAAGTGTTTTTATTCTCTGCACTGTCAGACAGTAACATAGCATTACAGATCCAGGGGAAGGTGAAAAACAGACACTGTCATATTTAGAGTTCAAAACGAGAAGGCAGATTATAAATCACAGGGCTCCTGGGTGCAAGCATGAAGATCCTTGAAGCCCTCGTCCATAGGAGAGAGATTCTTATCTGTGTGGCGAATGATATTTAAATCCTTTTTGTTCCACGTCATATCTAAAGTTGTTTTGTGTCTCTTCAGGGTTGTGTTTAGTGTCTTTGAGGTTGATTCTTGTGTTTTCTTCTCCTTGTTTGGCCTCTTTGAAAACATATCTTTGTCTTTATTACTGCTTCCTGTCTTTTCCCTGTTATTTCATGTCTTTGTTGTGATTTTGCATCTCTTTTTGTTATACGTAGGAGTTGTTGTTGGTTTTTTGCACCACTTTGAAGTTGTGTTGTAGTTCTGTAACTTTATAGGGTCCTTTAGTGGATCTGCCTTTTTGTGTTTTTTTCATTGACTTTCCAATAACAACTGTCAACACTTAAAGCAGAGGCTGTGATCACTCTGGCCCTCACAACTGTTCCCACCTAAAACTAAAACACACTTGAAGGTCCATGCTGGAATATAAAGATGATCAAATCCATTGTAGCACAAAAGAATCTTCTCAGGTGGATGTTTTCAAGCCTCCAGTTTACAGATGCATATGTGATCGATGAGCATGAGAAATCCTGACCTGCCCCTCGGCCTCTTGTGTGTTTACTGTCCACAATATACAACATCTTTTGTGATGCAAATGAGCTCCTTTGTTCCGGCCTGCAGGACATTATGCAGCTGATAACAGCAGCTCCAGCTCCTTGGAGCAGTGAATAGCAGAGTGTGTACCTCGCAGTGACCGTCCTTATCAAACTGACGCCTCTGATCGCCTCCTGCGCTGGTCTTATCTCAGCTTCCTGCTAAATTAACGCCCACCGGCACAGATCTACAACACCAGACATCCAGATCTGGTAAACTGACCGGATGGAGGATGAAGGGGGTATGAGTGCTGAGTTATGTTACTCAGCCGTAGTAGCACTAAGCAATTTGGGGATTCACTCTGTGAGGGATATGATAGAAATATGACAACCTGCAGAGCTCAGCAGGTGCATGTATAGGACAAATTCAGCAAAGAAATAATAAGTTAAACTTTTGCAACATGGCTGCTAAAATCAACACAGACTGAATTTTCTTTACTGGAGCTTTAAGTTGGAAGCAAAAACCTTTGAGGCATTTAGTTTGATGTGTAACTGAAATGGTTTTACAGCTGTGATCAGTCTTCTATCTTTCTAGTAATGTTTCACTGGTAAAGAAAAGATATCTTCCAAAACAGTTTTCAGAATATTAGATCAAGGCAGAGGTCACAGACGGATCAAGTAAATGATCTGGAGCTTTCATTACTGACCCTTGAGTTTGACGTAAACATGCAAATATTAATAACAACAGTCGTGCACCAGACAATGAGTGCAGCCAAACTTTCCTTGTTAATCTGTGCCAGAAGGTGGATTTACGGCGCAGCACTGAGGCATTAAGGCCTATTATTGGTGTCTGGATGTGTCTGAATCAGAAGTCCTGGATTTGCAGCGTTATCAGGCGGTGACAGACGGCCGTGGTGACCCTGCGGCCTGACCACAGCGAGCAGAGGGCCGAGCCGCAGCAGAGCTCTTTATCTGTCTGACCCCGTCCCAAACAGTAATGGAGTTTGGGGGGGAGGGCTGCTGGGCTGGAATCAATGAGCACATGGAAAGCTGTGTTGTTTTGGGGGGGGTTAAGGGGGATGGACGTTTGGGCAGGGCTGATAAGGGGGGCCCCAGCAGGCCGAAACTGACCCATCATTCACCCTCTCAATGCGTCGCCGCCTCACCATTAGTCCAGCGGACACTAACTGCCTCATTAGTCAACTCATTAGTGACAGCAAACACAGATCGCTGCAGCAGATCCCTGACGGGGAAACAGTGGAGTGGCTAATTAAAGGGGGCCAGCGCTGGCCCTGCTGAATGCCAGGCCTCGGACAGCTGCGTGCCCCCGCCCCGCCATCATCACCGTGCCAGTCATTGCCAGTTTCAGTGAGCTGTGAGATCTCGCTCGTACAAAACAACGGCCGCGGTTGCCTGGCAGCTATCGGCAGGTTCTGAATCAGCAGCTCGGTGCTTCTTATTATCTGCCGGAGCGGTTAATCTCACAAAGAGAGGACGAAGGCAAACATGTGAGACGTCCGACCCGCAGTCAAGTGACATTTGCAGAGACTGGATTCCTGGAATAAAAGGCGATAAAGAAATGAAAGAGACGCTTCAGCGTGGGGCTGCTCTCCTTGGGTTCAGGGTTTCTGTGGAATCTGGAGTATTTCTCTAAGAACAAAATCTTTTTAATGCATTTCATTATAACAGCTGCCAGCTAACTCTTTTACCTCCTGCATCATTTCTGCTCACGTCTCAGCCACTAGACTAGAACTTTGTTTCCCGCCTGTGTTTAACATGCAGACACTGGTGGACTTCATTCTTTTTAAGACATAGACAGATTGTTTGTTGTGTATGCTTGATGAAAGTGCGAACGAGGTTCATTTTCTGCCTATATTATCTTATATACTGTATATAAGGGTTATATTCTAAGTAGGAGCCATTTGAAATTACTCTCTTGAAATCCACGGGATATTTAAATCAGTCAATCAATCATTATTTGTGTAGCACCAATTCATAACAAGTGTTAGATGCCTTACAAAGAGCAGCTTGAAGACCTTACTCATTGTTAAGACAAATGGGATTGGGGGACATGGGATAAGATGCAGGAAGGATTTCTCCTTTGTACTCCTCACGTTCTGTCGTCCACACTTCCTTGCCGCTGAGGTGGAGGTCGCAGCAGGCCGTGCATGAATGAGGACGGCGGTGGTTGTGGGGACGACACAGTCCGATGGTGGAGGCTGGGCGTCAGGGACGTCAGTTGGTAGAAGTGCCAGATCACCTCGCTGAAGGTTGGGAGAGCTCCGTCTACCGGAGAGCACGGCCTCTGCTGCCCGGGACCAACATGGCGCATTTAGTGTTTGTCGGTACGTTTGGCACGACAGAAGGGTTGAAAAAAGTAGGACGGTACAAATCGTTTATTTTGGTACAATTGCCAACTTTGACAGTGGAAACGCCAATAAATGGGAACCGTAACGAATCGAACTGAACCTGACCGCATGGTGGAAACAGGGTTTCATGAGAATGATTGAGGAATAGGATTGCACTTCATTGTGTATGTTAATTGTAATGAAGGAACTTGTCATCCAGTGCAACGGAGCGGCTCATTTACGTGTTTTTGAAGGTTTCAGGAAACACTGGATCTTTATGGATGAGAGGAAAAAGTGAGATCAGAGCGATGTACACACACAGTACTTTTTAAAGAAGGACCACCATAGGAACACTTGTTGGTATCAAAGTGTCATAGCTTATAAGGTTGCCTCCATGTACAGACCTCTGTGTGTGTTTTGTTCTTAAAGGGGACTTGGAGACGACTGGGTGCTTACACACTGCACAGATGGTGAGAGGTGTGTGTGGGGGGGTTAATAGGGGCTCAACAGAAATTGTTTGCCCCTGGGCCCCTTAAGAGGTTAATCCTGTCGTGGTCTCAGAGGATGACATGTGACGTTATGCGTCACTTCTGCTCCTGATGTATGAAATGTCATTACATATATACAGTCGACTGCGGAAGAGTCTGTGATGACGAAGACTCACCAGAAACAAAGAACCTCCAGGAAAGATAAACCTGTGTCTGACGCCCCCACCACCACGATCCGAGCGTTAATAGTGACCTTTGGCTCCATGGTTAACTTCCTGCTGATGAGACTGAGAGCAAACGGTGCCTGCAAGAGAGAGAGAGAGAGAGAGAGAGAGAGAGAGAGAGAGAGAGAGAGAGAGAGAGGGAGAGAGAAAGAGACAGCAGGAGAGAGAGAAAGAGAGAGAGAGGGAGAGAGAGAGAGAGAAAGAGAGCAGGAGAGAGTGAGAGAGAGAGAGAGAGAGAGAGATAGTGAGAGAGAGAGAAAGAGAGAGAGAGAGAGAAAGAGACAGCAGGAGAGAGCGAGAGAGAGAGAGAATTGGAGATAGAGAGAGAGATAGTGAGAGAGAGAGTGAGAGGGAGAGAGCAGGAGAGAGCGAGAGAGAAAGAAAGAAAGAGCGGGGGAGAGAGAGAGAGAGGGGGGAGAGAGAGAAAGAAAGAGAGAGATTTAGGGAGAGGGAGAGAGCGAGAGCGAAAACAGTCGATTTAAAATCTGGAGGGAATTTTTTTCACTCTAAACGACTGGTGCCATTTTCTGAAAATTAAATAAACCATCAGCTGCGGATTCCCTTAATTATTAACCCACTAAAAGCATCACAAAAAGATGTGTCCAATTTGTCACATTTGAACATCACAGGATGAAACAGGAACGCAGCTTTCATTAAAGCATTTCATCTCCCTGCTGAACAGACCGGCAAGCTTTCAGGCACACCAACACTGAAGCTTTCAATTCTGAAATCTGTGCTGAGGGAAACTTTCTGAATAACATTTCTTTTACAGGTAGTCGGCAAATTCAGGTTTTCAAAAAGACCAGTGAATAAGAAAAATACTTGCAGCCTTTGCAAAAAAAAATCTAATAGTTGGTTGTAGCATAAGTCCCGCCTCTGACAGGGCAGATATCCAATCATTAGGATTTTTGGGGTTGCACCTCTGGACACGCCCCTGAGTACAACAAAAGCAAAGTTCTAGACAGGAGGAAACAACGCCATTAAGTGCTGACAAACAGCCTCACTGCCTTATGGAGTTTAAATGTGCCGTAACACCTTTAACCAAACTAAACAGAAACCTTTGTGTCCTTGAAACAGCAAGCTAACATGTTAAACAACAAGATGTGAGCAAAGCGAGACTTTCAGGTGGTTTTAAAGTAGGTTTTTTAGAATGCTTTTCTCTCTCTGGTGAAGGGAAGTGAAGCTGCACTTTAAGATAGAGACGTTCAGACATTCAAATTACAATGTCCAACGAGTTAAAACGAATTATTGTTGCTTAACTCATTGTCATTGTCATTTTGTTCTTGTACTTAAATTCAGCTCCTAACTCTGCCGAGGGGGGAAAAACAGCGGCTAGCAGACCCCGAATAACGGCTACCTCAGATCACGATGAAATCAAAACACCGGGATCAAACATGTGACCTGCCGGTTAAGAACACTTTTCCACAATAATTACAAAAGAGTCCCGCAGGAATTACAGGAACACTTTGTTCTAATTTCCCGACTCCTCCCCCTACTAAGCGCCCGGGGTCTCCGCCCTGTGATCTGACGCAGCTAATGGCTCCTTCATCATCTATAATTAGGCAGATTGGCCCCACAATGCACCTTGTTGGATGACAACAGAACGGAGCAAAAAAAGAGGGAAACCCGAGGGTGAAATTAACCTTTGTGTAAAATTCAAATAATACGGCCGCATGTGCGTGACATCTGTCCCAGACTGGGAGGGTTTGATTAGCGGGAAAACAAAAGGGCATATGGTTATTTATGAGTGCATGTATTAGAAATATAAGAAGTCGTATAAATAATTATAATTACAGGATAAAACTAAATTAGAACAGTAGTCATTTATGTCTTTATATTTATGCTCCATTGTTTTTCATTGTGAAACACGGCCTTTCTTCGTTGTTAGTGTTTTCTAAGTACTCAAAGACGCTTAACAAAGATTATAACAAAACAGTGAAGAAATAATGTCAGAGAAGGAGGATGAGAATAGTTTGTTAGTGGTTGTAGGCGATGCTGAAGAGGTGAGTTTTTAAGGATTCCTTGAAGGCGGAGATGGGGGGGGGGTGTCTCTGATGTTTGACCTAGAGTACCGTTCAAACATTATCACAAGAGACAGAGTTTAGGACTGTACCTAAAAACAAAGTACTTCACCTGTGACGTGCACGCTCATGGAAGCTCTGAGGCCGCCATGATTAAGATGTCATAAAAGAGAACACTGAGTCTCCTGTTTAACCAAACAGAAGTCTGAGACTGAGTAAAGATCAAGTCAAAATGCCTTTCGAGTCCAAGAAGAGACCGAGACATCCAACAAGTGGTCCCAATACCAAGACCGATCTCAAGTACAACAACACTAGTGTGTGGTCTAAATCTATAGATTTATTTCAGCATACACATCCTCCATTTTTGAGCTCATTCTGTTTTCTGGATAACTATATAATAAGTCCATTTTATCTCACATGCATTCTTGCATTATTGGGTTGTACATATTCTGCAGTTTAATGATATAATAGTCAAGTTAAGAGTTTAAAAAATGTTGCAGGATGTCAGGTCAGCAGCTCTGCTTTGTGCTAAAATGACAAGCTGAAGCTTTGAGATTTACGTTAATGCAAACGGAAAACAAATCATTTTTAGGATTCTTTCTCAATGTTAGATTTAGTCCACATTTTCCCTCTCGAATGTAAAAACGAAAAGCTCTGAATTAGCTTTTGATTGGAGCAGACAGTAGGGAGCTGGATTGAACTACAGCGGAGAAAGACTTTAATTTATGGGAAAATGTTTAACGGTTATCATTTCTGATATAAGTCATCCACTCACAAAAGAATATATTCAAAACACATTATAATAACAATGATTTGTAATCCGTGTGTCATGCAGACGCTGCACCGTGACACTCATTGAAAACGAGGATTACTTTATATGTAAAAATCCTGTATGTGTTAAAGGCAAATTAAATGCCTTCATGCATCCGTCTGAATACTGCAGGAATTAACCAGATGAGGCATTCACGTGAACAAAGCTGCTTTCTCATCTGCTTGTGCGGTGCAGCAGGTGCAGCAGCTCTTATCACGCTGGAGACGCCTCACCTTCCCTCAACACAATGACGGCCGCTCTGTGTCATATGATCCTGTACGTATTGACAGAGAGGGAACAGGTGCTTTAAATTTGATTAATCATCCCCAAGGCGAGGCTCTTATCTGCACGGGAGTCTGGAAATCATGGCTGCTGTGTGAGCGAGGTGAAAAGGGGGGCGGACTGAGTGTGATGGAGTGAGATGAACATGTGAGTGTAAACACGGTGTTACCGTAGGGTTAAAGAGCGCCGCTGTACATGTGGTAAATATTTAAAGTGACAGATAAATCACAGAATTATTTAGATCAGCATTATCCACCTGCCACTTTCCTTCTCACGTTGTTATCAAAAAGAAAACAAAAACAGTTCAGCACTCTCAAAGTGCAATCATTTAACATGAATAGATAGAAATGGGCAACTAGCCCTGAGGGAGAGCGACGTTAAACACTTTAAAGCTTAAAGGTCGCTGCATACTCAAAACAAACTTCAAGTCAAAAGGTTTTTCCTGAGTAGCTTCTCTGCCGTAAAGTGAGGAGTGTGATACGATCTTCCATAGGGGATAACATTGCACACAGAAATTGATCAATTCCTGCAAAATGAATGAATGCTGATGCACACAAAACACTGACAGAACTGAACAATTACAAAACTGCTGAAGCCCAAGGGGCAATTGAGAAAAAATACAATTTTCTTTATTCAATCCAAGCAGCAGCCTGTGTTGAAAACTGAAGCCAATAAAGAAGTGCAAAAATCTGCAGAACCTCAAGTGTCCACTTGAGGCAGGCTGCAAAAGCCCAAATTAAAAACTCATTAAAATTAGTATTTAAGGGCTTAGAAGGCCTAGCGGTTAAATCTCAAGTGGGTAGCCTGGGTTTGAGTCCAACCTGTGGCTCCTTTCCCACATGACTCTCCCTCCCCAATTATTATCCACTGTCCTCCCAAAAAAAGGGTCAAATAAATCCCCTTTTGACAGCAGAGTTTAACCCGTTTACAGCCTGGTTCAGATGACATAATCTACTCATTAAGCAATACTGCAGGTCTGTTGGGCATCTTATCTGCTTTGATTATATTGAGGCAGAGAGTTATACATATATTTGCATAATGAGGGGCTCGCTGAGATGACTGACAGGTTGGTTTGCTAGAAGGCTAAAAGCACGCTTCAGCTCCATTTCTTTGGTTGTTAGGTTTGAATGATATAGCATTTTATAACAACCGCCATCACTGGGCTTCTAAGGTCTGCTTGAGAAACCGATGGGTGACGTCACTGAGACTACATGCTTGTTTTATACGGTCTATGGTCTAAGCCAAAAAGTTACAGGAACAGACAGACAGCGGGATTACAAAAACATCCACTTCCTTAACAATTTTGTACGTATCACTTAATGTTTTCATATAAAATGTTTTTATTGCCGTTTTCATTGGAGGTGATAAAATTTAGCATTTTTTAATTTTACTTAGTTTACTTTGGAGCGGCAGTAACTGAGTCTGTAGGGACTTGGGTTGGGAACCGGAGCGTTGCCAGTTCAAGTCCCGGTGCAGACCAAATGTGGAAATTGGTCTGGTAGCTGGAGAGGTGGCAGATCACTTCCTGAGCACTGCGGAGGTGCCCTTGAGTAAGGCACTGACCCACCGCCACACACACACACACACACACACACACACACACACATCAGCCCCCTCGCTCTGACATCCCTCCATTAGTGCATGTCCACAGGATCCTGTTTGTGCATGTGTGTGTATTTCAGCCTATGTGTGTGTAGCATGACTCAACATAAGAGTGTAAAAATGTAACTTCCTCTTGCGGGATCAATAAAGTATATCTTCTTCTTCTTCAAATGCATTTTGCGTAGATGAGCTTTGTTAAAACACTGCATAACTTTTTCACAGTTATCAAATACATATTAGGTTGAACCCTGAGTGTGCATATGACGTGTCAATTCTTGGTCGACTTGTGTATGGCGTATTTGTACATATATTATAAGGGAATACAGATTTGTTTGTTAGCAATGTTTGAGTTTCCCATCTCTGTTATTGTGACACTATTATGAATGGCAATGGATACGCAGGTCAGGAGCACAAAGCTACTTCCTGTCTGTGAAATTATTCAGCGTTCATTCCATCATACTTTGTTTCATACATTTCTCAGCAGGACTCTCCCTTCCATACCTTCAAGTAAAGCATGTCCTGTCCCTCTTTCCTTTTGAAACAGCACCCCCTAGTGGTCACATCAACACCCTGCTGTTCACTCGCTTGTCAGCAGCTAATCTACATTCCCTGGCAGGCTGCGCCCTGTCAGCCAGCTGCTGCCGTGCCCACCTGGTCCTCCGTGATCTGCCTGGAAGGGGCGTTGATGCCAAGCTCCTCCAGCGGGTAGATGATCTGGCGTCGCGGCCGGACTGGGACCGCACAGTTGAGGACGGAATCCAGATGGTGGACGCAGGAATTCTGGGTGCAGAAGAAGAGGGCAGGAAGTCAGTGAGCTCAGAGAAAGAAAATATGAACTCCTTAGAGGTTAAACAGCATCAGTGTGAGGGCCCGGGAGGCGACAGAGTGATAATGAGGTTAGATGATGCAAGCTTTACACTGGAAACCATCACACCGTGCTTTTTCCACTGCACGAACACAGCTAATTCTCTGGTTATCTTCTGCCATTATTCTATTTGCACATCATCATCTTCCAATCTGGTGCTTGTTTGTGGAAGGTAATTAGCAGAGGAAGTGGAGGCCTCTACATGTTGAGGAAATGTCTTATTACAGAGTGGAGAGGTGGAGCTGGCAGCGCGGTCGGCACCTGCTGCCCTGACCCCGGGGACGGAGGCCTGCAGAGGCCAACACTCTGCAAAAAATAACCTGCTAGATCTGCAGCTTCTTACGTGAGCGATGCAGTTTGTCTGATCAGAACAAACAGCTGCTGAAAACTGTTGAATCTGCAGATGATGTTTCACAGGAAAGCAGAGTAAATTTAGTAGCTTAGCCTCTTGTGTTTGTTCTTCTTTTCATGCTCAGGCAAAGGACAAATCAGAAACATAATAATGGCATTACCTGCCTGTCACTGTGAGAGACGACACATACAGTGGTGAGAGTCTAGAGTCTGTTGGGGCCCTAGGCAAAAAATAATTGGGGGCCCCTCCAACCAGTGTCCCGACGCTCCTCTTTCTTTTTACACACACAGACAGAGAATTCCTCTTCATTGTCCTTCCTTGAAAAACTTTGTTTTTCACAGCAATAATGCTCGCAACACTTAGCAGGGCAACGAGAGTCAGGGCTGTCAGAAGGGGCCCCCTTAAAGAGGTTTCCTACAAGCTGCCCCATGACCCTGATGAAGGCCCACAAGCTGAAACATGTCGGTCTGATTCATTAATAAAATTGATCTTCATACTACAAGTGTTGCTGCAGCTCTTTGACGTCTACAATCAACCTCAAGGAGTTGCCTGGCTTGCCTGTTGACAAGCAGCGCCTCTGGACACATAAACATAAACTTTTCTTCTTCTTTGTTGGTTTTTAAAGGCAGTTGGCGTCCAAAACTTTGCATTAGGATCTACCTCTGGAGTAAAACCAAAACTACAGTTTCTTTACTACTTAAACAATAATTTAAAATAGATTAAAAAGAGAAAAGAAAAAGAACAAAACTTCCAAACCCCTCATCCCATCCTCTAATAACGCTCCTCAGCCGAGGCTCCGAGAGGTCCTGAAAGCCTCCCTCAGCAGGCCATGCACTTCCACAAACTTTGTAGTAACATCCACAACGATTTCAAACCTGTTACTTTCTGTCTGCTTCGGCAGCACAGTTTATAAGCATTTCAAAAACAGCTAAGAGCTTAATCTTATCCTTACAACAACAGTATTACTCGTGCTTTAATTTGAAATCCTCTCCCTGTTGGTTTGACCTTTTCTTCTCTTTATAACGTCCCCATGTTTTTGTCTTCTCCTTGATCTCATTCTGATTGTCTCTCTTGCTCTCTTTAGGGCAGCCATCATGTTTTAAACTTACAGCAAAAGAAACAAGCTGCTTCATATACCCTCCCTGCTGCAGGTGATCGAATGGAAAAGACCACTTTGGAAGGGACCAGAATATTATGAAATGATCCTTTTTCACACTAACACAAATACCACATCAGAAATAATGTGATGAATCAACGCTTACACTGATACAATTAACGCTCCATGACTTAATGACACATGAAGTTAACATATTGACATGAATCAGCATTTTTTGTAGCCTGTGCTTCCCCTCCTTCCCTTAATGGTTTACTCCTGTAGCTCTTAAGCAGGTGCTTAGACACACCTCACTCTTTTGACTCCACCCACCTGCTGGGGCAACCAGGAAGAGGTGAGTACTGCCTTTGTCTGCTTTCACTGTTTGGATTAGCTTAATAACCAGTTTAATAATGTAGTGAGACACCCTGAACTGTGACTGAGTGATTGGGGTTTCTCTTTAAAAACAGGCAGGATGATCAGTACGCTGGCTGGGAAGTGCAAAACAATATTACAAAGTGTGAAACACTTTTAGACTTGGCGGACCGTGATACAAAACATCTTTCTGTCACCACAAACTCTGTATCCCTCTATATCACTGTCAACCAAGTCTCTCCGCCAAAACAAACAAAGTGACCCCTCACTCGATCACTTCCGGGTCACTTCAGACATTTGGTACATTCCCTTTCCGTCAAGATTCTGTTGTTTGTAAATTTGTTTTGGGACTGGTAAAAGTGTTTCACTCTTCGTAAGTTTGGTTTGCACTTCCGAGCCAGTAGGATCAGTCCCTCCATGAGTCCTCAATAACCATCCGAAACTACCTCATCACAAGAACTCTACTGCTCACTTGAGTCCACATTTTCCTCAGGACTTTATCTCTAGTTTCAAGTCTTTCTCAACACAGCATGGTGTTCCTTTAATAAAGTATGGTCTCATGAAGAATAAAACGGATGCTAAAGCTGGATATTCTTTAGAGAAGCCAAGTACTTCATTTCAAAGGTTTCCGACAGAAAGAGATTTTAATTTAAAGCTCCTGCAAAGAACTTTAGGTTTGTGCTGGCTTTGGTTCCCCCTGTGGACAAAGTGTCAAATCTTATCTCGTTGCTGATCTTCTCAGGTATACGTGTCTGTAGTGTTTTTCTTGCAACAACAAATATCTGATTCTACTGCATTGGAACATTTCTTTAAAAGGTATCCATATGATTTGGTTTTTGACTCGGTTACAGGCTGCCTAACGCTCTCAGCAGCATTTTTAAAACTGCAGTCGCTACATAACCCTTCAATAATATTCTTAAAAAGTGCTACTTCTCTGAACAAGTGAAATCTACGATATTTTTTGCAGTGCATTAATTGATGATCATTGCACTCATTACAATGTGTATCAGAGCAGACATGCACAGAGGCTGGAGGGAGTCCAGTGAAGGGGTGGGCCAGTGATGGTCCCTGCAGTGCACCCACCTCCTGGCTGTGGTCCGAGAGGTAGATCCGGAGGTACAGGCAGGATCTGTGAGCCAGCCGGAGGACCTCCTTAAACAAGTGTTTGCTGAAATGCTGGAAGGAGCGTTCCAGGACAAAATGGCGAATCTGAGCGTGCTCCTCGTAGCGGTGGTGGCTGAAGTAGATGAAGCTCTCGATGTTGTAGCGGGCACGAATGTACTCGATGTCCTGACGGAGACAGAAGAAGTGGAATCAGATCAAAAGGAAGGTTTGCAGGACAAATACTTAAAGTGATTCAAGTAGAAACAAAAGGCACAGACGTTTGAACAGTCAGGAATACATTGGTAAGAAGTAGATTGTATTTAAGTTTTTCGTACATTATAACTTCATTAAAACTACTGTAAGAAAAAAAGCAAGATAAACTTCTTCCTAATGTCCGACTCATATTAAGCCGAAGAACATTTCTAGAAACATTTATTTATTACTACACCTTTTTTTTGTTCTAGACAAGATCAAGTTAAAAGATCATTTTATGCCCGGCTGGATTTCAGGGAAACGAGGCCGCCCATAAGGGGGGGAAAGTTTTCTGGGGCCAAGTCCGATTTAAAGTTTCTGTTTCCTTTCATCTTGATGCTTTGGATGTCTTGTTTGAAGCACTTTGAATTGCCTTGTTGCTTAAATTTGCTGTAGAAATAAACTTGTTACCCAGATGTTTTAAAGACAGTTTATGACCTTAAATTAAAAACACAATCAAATGAAGACATTTGAAGGATTCATGGGAAGCCTGTGAACTTTTTGAAGAAGGTGCATTATGACCCTACATCAAACTAAGACTTGTTTTTCATTTCCTTTTGCATCATTGCATTTCACTATTCATGATAGTATTTGGACTGTGCAGTGAAGAAATCTGTCTGAGAACCAGATGTTTTTTAAATGTAGGAAGTTTTCAGTGTAATCGAGTACTTTGTGATGATGGGGGACAGAAGCAGATGAGACTTTCAGGGTCATCGTCACACAGCGACTGATACTCTTTAGACTTTATTGTCCCCATGGGGAAATTCTTTTTCACAGCACCGTTACTGTCCAAACACACAAGTCCCACCAAAGAACGTACATACACAAAACACAGAGTATAACACAAACAAAGTTAGACAACAGTCGCTATAACCGCAGGGATCAGGCTCCTCCCGAGGCTCTGTACCTCCGTGCTGAGGGAAGTGGGGTGAGGTGAGTGTTTAGTGGGTGTGTGACGATCTGTTCTATTGAGGTTGCAATGCGTGTGATGGCCCTGTTGTTGAGTTCTGTTAGATTTGGTGTGGGGAGACCGATTATTCTGGCAGCTGTGGTTGTGATGCGTCTGAGTTTGGCCTTATTTTTAACAGATTACATGTTAAAGAAGCAGGTGGAACAGTACATTAGGGCTGGATCATGCTCTGATATAGCAGCAGGAGGAGATGGGGGGGCAACATAAAGTCCTTTCAGACTGTAACCTACCTGTTCATCTCTGATGATCAGAATCCCCACCACCTGACCGTTCACCTGGGCCACAAAGGCCTGCAGCGTGACCCCGCTCTGACAAACACAAGAACAGAACAGATGATATGTACATTTACACGTGTGTGTGTGTGTTGAATTAAATATGGGCTTAATGCATTGTCTGCTAACAGTCCAGTGCCATGAATACACATGAAGTGGATGCATCCTGTTTGGAGAAGTAATTATCAGAGTTGGAGCTGCAGCAGTGACAGCTGGGGCGTCAGTCAGAGAGGAGAAGCCGTTCAACTGAGTTCTCACCAATCTGTTCTCTGGCATACGTGAGATGTTCCTCCTTATTCCCAGACAATCACCGTCAGCAGCTCCAGTCACACTCGATCGTCCAAAACAATCAACATTTTATTTTGAAATCAGAAAGGATCCCAGTTAGAATTTCTAACCTTGATTTTTATGCAGATTAAAATAATTTCCAAATATTGGCCAGTTGGTCAGAATTGATTATTTTGGAATATAATATTTTGCATACTTACAGTTACCAATGGAAAAATGACAAACACTCAGCATCACCGATAAACACAAGATGCAGCTAAATCATAACAAATATTCCCTCTCAGCTGGAGGTCCGCAGATATTTCCTGCCAACGTTTCTTTTATGATTGGAGGGGGGAAAGATAGACTTAACAGGCATCCCTGCTGTTGCCATGGTGATTTCAGACGCTGTTGGAAAAAAAGCCCTGAAGTTGGGGAATCAGCTCGCGGCTCTGCTCTCTCATGATTATGTCGCTAACAGGGTGTACGTAATATCTTCTCTCTATGGGAAATCAGGTTTGTATCAGACTCATAAATGCTCTCTGAACAAAACACAAACTTTCACTCAAACAGGTGTGTTGATAACTCTGTGTGTACTGACCAGGTCCCTGCGGGTCTCGTAGAAGACGTCCAGATCCTGCAGCAGCGTCTCACTCAGTCTGAGACCTTTCACCAGATCACAGACAGCCGGTCGGTCTGCAGCCACAGCCTGCCTCACCTCAACATTCCTGCAAGAACCAGCACAAACTAAACTCATCAAAGCTGTAACTTGCTTAAGTGAGAGGGATACTAAGACAGAAACAGTGATCAGAGAGGGATACGATTATGTTTCCTTTAAGAAGGAGGCAAAATGAACCCACGACCCACCTGAGCCCGTCGCGGTGGAAGATGTAGAGTTCATTTTGCAGTGAGCTGGTGGAAAGGCGGGGCACTCTGTGGAAGCTCTGCAGCAACGGGAACTCAGGGGACAGTGACGGTACAGTGATGATGCAGAAGTCCAGGTCCTGATGGACAAAAAGGGAGACCAGAGACTTGTATGTAAAGACGACATGGCCATAGTGAAGTCATTTTTTACATTTGAAGCCTCAAATTTGATATTTTGGCTGAGCAATCATGTTTTGTTTTTGTTTGTTTTTCTAGCCAGAAGTGACCAAATGTGACGAGAGGACGTATTACCACGCCTCATATCCTGGTTGACAGGGAGCTAGGTAGTGAGTTATCAATCACAGGTAGAAATGTTCTAAATCAGGGGTTCTCAAATCGTGGGTTGGGACCTCAAAGTCTGTGTTCTGTTTCTTTGTCATGTCACATGTTTGTACCCTCTGAGGTCCAAACTACAATTGTTTCCATTAAATAAGTCTGATTTGTTGAAATATACCAGAAATTTGGGTCGTGATTTTTCATGAAGGAGTTGGCGGTGGGTCCTGAGACTGGAACAGTTTGAAACCACTGTCCTAAATCCTACCCTACTTTATCACATATTTGACTCTTATTTACTAAATGAACATCTGGCTGTACTGAGGAAGACTGAAAGCTAGAGATTGAGGCCATAAACTTATTTGAAAAATGATAACTGAGGTATTAAATCACAGATTTCTATACTGTCAGATTACTTTCTTCAACCTTTGGAGTTGCCCCCTGCTGGTCATTAGAGAGAATGCAGGTTTATATACTTTAGGGGAAATTACTTTTACACTTTGTTATTGAGACATGCTACACCATACACACGTAGGCTGAAATACACACACACATGCACAAACAGGATTCTGTGGTCATGCACTAATGAAGCGATGTCAGAGTAAGGGGTGCTGCACATGAAAGGGCGCCCGAGCAGTCGGGCAGGAAGTGAACTGGCACCTCTCCTGGTACCAGACCCTGAACCTATAACCTTCTGGATCCCAACCTAAGCCCCTCAGAATGAGATACTGCCACCCATCTAAGTCACTATGTGTAGATTCAACGCAGTATGAATCAGGCAGCGTTAGGATCACCAGGAGAGATACTAGTACAACAAATACTGACATGCCCACTTCACCAGAAACAGATTTTGCAGTATATAAGGGGACAAATGTCTTTTTGAAAAGAATTCTACTAAATATTCAGCTTTAGAAACGTTCACCTGGAGTCCATGTGATGTCTATTTCATATTCAGATATCCCAATCAATATGTTAAAGAACCTGACACAGACACCTTCAGTAAATATTATCCATCCAAGGGTTCAGGAGTCTCTTTTTGATGTCTAGCTCAGATACGTTGATGGTGCAGCTGCTAAACAAAGATGTATGTTCTGGCTCTAAACGTCAGCTGCTTGTCGTGAGTGTAGCATGCAAAGATGATACTCACAGCGAAGAGGTTGAATATATATGGAATAAAGTCCACTGATCTGGAAGAGAGGAAAAAAAAAAAAAAGGGAGGGTAAGTGAAAAAATGTGTCAGTGCCAAATTGTGAATGAAAGCCGAGCTGTTGATCTCTGTGTTGGAACAACTGGCCGACCAATCTGCCCCTCTGCTTCCAGCTCGACTTGTCGCCTTCAGCTCCGTCACGCTGTCACTTTAAGCGCGCCTCTCATTAATAACATGCTCACTCTCTGCAGGACGCCACTCGACTTCATATTCAGCAACAGCTGGGAGGCAAGGCGGCGGAGAGAGGATCTCAGCAGGAGCCAACTAACAGTCACTCTCTCTGCTCTAACACGGCATATGACTGATGGAGCTCTGGACGGCTGCCATCCACGCTGCGAAAGCCAACTCTGAAATATGTGTGGGACTAATGGTTCAAATAACAAGTGACTTTTATAACGTCTATCATTCTTTAAATACAGCATCCCTGACATATTGCATTACTGTGGATTTAACTCGGCATGCCTTGTGTCTTTGTGTCTTTTTGATGTTTCAGGCGTGTGTTGGCATTTTTTGTCACTTCATATCAAACCTCTTTACTCCTTTAATCACTTTTTATTCCCATCTTGACCAGGACTGTTAGTCAGTAGATAAACCCCATCTCATCTGGACCTTTCTGATTAAATAGAAGAAATGTTGAGTCTATCATTCTGTAAGAATTTCAGTGTAGACTGGAGAGTTAAAGGCAGGGTTGGTCATTTCCGAAAACTAGCATGATTTTGAAAGTAGCATTCCCTCAGTGCTCCGTCTGCACCCACCCCCTCCCCTCTGTGCTCCCTCAAAAGCCACGCCCCTCACTTACATACGCTGTTGGTCCAGAGGCGGACCTCAGCTTATGCTTTGAGTGTGGGCTCGTGCACGCACGGGGTAGAGAACGAGCAGGGAGACAGGGAGGCGTGATTGGTTCATCAGATTGGTACCTCGTGGCAGACATTGGTCGAAGTTTTTACAGACTTACAACTGCTATGACGGATTTTCTTCGTTCCTTTTTCAGAGAACATGAGTTATTAATTTCTGTCAGGACCTAAAGACAATTTCAACCAATATCTTCAAAAGTAAATCTGGTGAAAATTACCAATAATAATTAATAAAGAAGTTTTGATTTAAAAGGTGTTGGCTTGACATGTTTGTTATTTTGATTTCTGCTTGTAAAAAAACACTTTTATGGGACACTTGTTACTTCCTCCACCACACAGGACTGGATCGATACAGCAACCTTTTTGTTTTGTGTGAGCACTTTCATCTCTCCCAAACTGACTTTCATTCTTATTAACTTTCTGAGGGCTGCAGCGTGAATTAACATATCGTTAGTCTCAATGCTCTGAGTGGTTTAGCAGCTTTGTCATTTCATTTTGCAAGCTTGCCCATGAATACTCTCACCCAGATTCACGCTGAGTTTACCTCATGTCATACTTCTTGTCAATAGCAAAGAACTGAATACAGAAAGCGTTGGATTTCTCAGAGATACGTCCAGTCGACTGCGTCTCCTCCTGCTGAGGGAGAAGTGATAACAAAGAGGACACAGTTAGAAGTTTAAGACTCATACAGACATCAGATCTGATGTTCACATCATAATCACGGCTTTAGTGTCTACATGGATTAACAGTAGCAGGGGGAAACACTTTCTTCTTGTGACTAAGCTTTATTGATTCTTTACTTGTATGATCCAAACAGGTGAAATGAGTAAAACAAATCTGAAGGACTGACCTGCTGTGAATCGGATGTTTGGGTCTCTGTTGTGTTTTCTTCACCTTCTACGTCAGACTGAGCGCCAGGTTCATGGACTTCTATCTGCTGGTTTTTATACAAACCACTAAACTCTCTTAAATCAAAGTTGTGGTTCAAACATTTCACATCCACATCAGAAGTGAGGCTGATGAATCCAACGGCGACTCTGCCACTCTGTGAAGAAAACACACAGTCGTCAGTTCAGAGTCATTCTCATGTCTCCTCTTTTATTTTGAAATATCTGTCCATAGCTCAGCAACTTCCCTGAAGGCTTTAGTATTTTAAACTCTTCCCCCTGGTAGGTGTTTTCTCCTTTAAGATTTTTACGTATTTCAGGGTCAGATCGACAAACAGGTGTGCAAAGCTTTGGGATGGTTTCTGTTAATAACTTCTGCCAGCACACAAGAACTCTGGGGAAACATTTCCCAATCAAAATAAATCCTCTGACAGAAACTGTTTATGCCACATTATCGTTGAGACTTGCAAAAAACCATACAGCAGCTCTCTTCAAAACAAGTGTCCCGTCCAGCAGAGGACAAACGGCCTCATGTAAGATGTTTTCTCTCATTCAATCACCTGTCCGCCATCACCTGGAGCCTTCGCTTTAAGCACAGCACCAGCCCAGGCTCCACATAGTGCCCAGTAGAGGGACCATCAGACACAACCACAGGAAAATATAATGGCAAAAATCAAACCAACATTCAGGCTCCATCACTAAGTGCTGGACTTAAATAAATACATATGTAAATGTATGTTCAAATATCTCTACAGCGTGTTCAGTTCAGTGCTAGCAGCAGGAAGAAGCTAAAAGTCTGTAAAGAGAGGTTTGCAAACCTTGTCTCTTAAAATCCTGAAATGACAAATTCTGGAGCTTGACAAAGGTTTATTGAATTCTGCAGAGGGAGAAGCTCAACCCTCCAGGGCAATGTTTGACTGTGTGTCCTCCCAGTGCTAAACACATTCAGACAAAAAGCCCAAGATGCTTCAGATGTCTGGACACAATATGTTCAGTGAGAGCATGTCTTGGCCGAGTATCAGCTCGTATCTGCCATATGCTGCCATGAACACATGTCGGCCCGACTGGCGAGGAGGAGAGAAGGTCTGTCATCTCTCAGATCCCGAGGGAACGGACCCCAGCAGGGGGTCTGACAATCAGTCAAAGCATTTTCAGATAGCTGCTTTTTACGTTATGTTTCGTACTGTAGGGGTGGATTAGAATTTGCTGGAAACAAATCACATAGGTCACAAAATATGTGACAAATCATGATGTTATGAAACAGGTAAGATCAAGAATAAGACTTAAACATATTATTTCTGTGTGTTTAAGGGAGAATAATGATTTAAAGTCTGAACAAACCTCACAAACAACAGTGTGATTTTTCTCATTCTGTGCCTCAATGAGGTCTGCCAGGCAGTACGGACGCTCTGCAGACAGCTGCTTTGTGTGTTCTGCTAACAACGGCGTGATGTCATCATGATCTTCGACCCTGTGACATACGAGAGGAGGAGTGGTTCGTTAAAGGGTTTATTAAAAGTGTTTAACAGCTTTTTATTTTAACCAGTTTAGCAAGCGTACAAGATTCTAAGCCATGTTCGGATCATTGTTTTGATTTGCTGCACATTTACTGAATTGTGCGTTCTCTGGACTCTCATGACTTCCAACAAAAGCAGAAAACAAACTGTATCAATGATAGTCAAAGTTAGCAACTAGCTACTGATGAAAGGAACATAGAGCAGCTAAAACAGGCTGATACTCTCATCAGGAAGGGATGGAAGTTTGAACAGAGCTAAAGGAGATTGAGTTTGTTGTGATGGTTTCTTCTTTTCTGTTTATGTGAAGCACGTTGTGTTGCCTTGTGTATGAAATGTGCTACATGAATAAAGTTTGACTTGAGGACTTAAATTTAAAAGTGGAGACAAACAGGACGGCATATGGTTAATCCATGTCACCTTAATGTTTACACATTAGGGAAGAGAGGGTGGGAATGATATGCAGCAACATGCTGAGGCTGCTTTGAGGACTCTCAGTATATGGGGTGTGAGATTTAACCGCTGAGCTAAACTGGTGCCGAAACTCTGACCATTTTTGGACCTAATTAGTTGCTAATATTTTCAGACTTTGGGGGACTTCCATTCGTATGGGCTACTCCAAAATGGCCAGAAAAGGCGATGAATACTGCTTTAAATTTACAGCACAACAGATCCACTGTTACCGCCCTCGCCATATTGTTGTCAGTTCAGTATTTTGTGGAGATTCTGTGTTCGTGTGTGAGTGAGTCCTCTGTCTGTCGTGTGGATCTTTGTTGTCGGTCCACTGGTGGATCTCTGTGAGTGGTTGGAGGAGTGGGTTCTACAGGAAAGAGGGCGCCTGCTGGATTGGTCCACACTCAGCATCAGCAGCTTTCAAACAGACCCGGTCTGCACACAGTCATGAGTTTCATTGTCTTGGATGAAGATACTACGTGTGTGTGTGAAGGAATCACCAGAAACTACCTGGCTGTGCGGATCTGAAGCCTGGGATAGTGCCCTTGTCTGTGGCAGATTAAGGCTAAGCACTGAGGGCCGGGGTCAGTCAGACGCTGCAGTGGCTCAAACGTGTCCTCCAGCGCTGACTCTGAACAAACAGTAATCATAAATTCAGTTTCTACAGAGAAGTGTATGAATTATTGATCAACTTAACCAAGAATATGATGCATCATTTTACCTAAAACACCAACATGCGGACTGACCAGGCAGATGTGCTCAAGCTCTGCAACTGCATTAAAGACAGCCCTGCCAAGAGAAACACAATAAGAAGGAATTCAAATGTGCAAACGTTCCATAAACCTTCATGATAAACATCCTCTGCCCTAACCATGGACTGGAAAATGCCTAATGATGCCACCCACTGGTTTGTAGACGGCTGCATGAGTTTGGTATTTAAACTGTTGCCATCTCATTTTGGAGGCAGAGGTGACCAAAAACAAGAGGCTGGCTCTATGCTGTCTGTTTCTAACTGAGTGGATGATCTTCTTCATCTCAGCTGTTCCTCCCCTCATTCACATAAAGCACACATAAAAAGGGATCACCTGAGGCTAACACTTAATTGTCACCTTATGCTATCATTGATGTAGTTAAGGTAGCAACTTATCCGTCACAGCAACTTATCTTATCTTATTCCTCATTTCTTATGGCATGCTACCACAGCTGAAACATCAGAAATTATAAGAAAACTGCAAAACCAAAATAACAAAACGTCTTACTTCCATACCTCATTATTTCCTTTAAGCTGGCTGCGGAGAAATCCGGCTGTGACAGAAAAAGGTGGAGGAAGAGAGTGTTCCAAGGCTAAAAAGGAAGACATTTCAAATGAACATTAGTGTTGTTGGGGCCGAAGATGTGATGCACTGAATCAGAAATGATAATCAAGCAGAAAGATTCTTTCTTCCTGAAAGCAACTTGCACCATATCAGCTGCTCTAACAGATTATACACACTGTGCATTTTTCAGCCCTGAAGTGTTTCTGCAGAAACGGTTCCCAGCGAGTCTGATCCACCAAATCTCCAACAGGGTGATCGAAGAAGGATGCGTGGGCCAGAATGTCCTCTTTCTCATTGGCCAGAGTCACGGCCAGATTTGCTTTCTCTCTGGACGGAAACAGGAACCAGAAAATTGTGTTAAGATGAAATCAAAAAATTCACTCAATTACTTTTTACAACAACAAAAAAACAAGAATACTAATAGTATGTCATCATTACTACAATAACTCACACGCTGAGATTTAACTGAGAAAATTAAGAATTAAAAGGACACTTCAAAAAACTCTTGAATCATCGCTATCAACATGCTTAAATCTTATACATTGGTCAAAATGTAGAGACATAATTTGCTATAATGATCATTTTCAAAAGACTGAGCAGCAAGAAGAAGACCTTTAAGACTTTGGATCATGTCAACCATCTAAAGTTGTTGTTTTTTTCAAAATGTTTATCTTGTTTTTATAATCTATTTTTAACAGACTCCTGAATCTGTCACTAAGGATGATGATGATGATGAAAGAATCAAGTGACTTTTCATTATCTCAATACAAATTAGGTATCTTGTGATGGAGTTATATCTTTGTTTTTCACAGCTGAACACAAACAACACGTGTTTTAGTGTCGCTCTATTATTATTAAAAGCCTGTTGATTACTCCTTAAAGGCTACTTTATAAGAAGTAAGAGATGATTTTTCTTACAAAAGATGTATTATGTTGACTTTTCCAAAAACCTCCAGAGTTTGGGAGCTGATGAGGCTGGCGATCCCCTGAGCATCCGCTGATTCACTTCTTCTCACGGCCACAGCCTCCTCCTGGCCACTGGCTGAGGTTACGGTCCTCATCTTTACCTAAATTATTCAAAAAGGATGGTACATGGTATCTCGTCAGGGACGACATTACTGCCAAAACAACAACAACGACGACGTCTTAAGCTAACTTACTGAGTTGTAGTAATACATTTTAAGTAGAAAGAAACATCTACAACAATTGTCAAAACTTATCCAAATGCTGAGCTTTGTTACTTACTTGTTAAATGTTGCGTTACAAACTAAACACGTTTTATTTCTCCATTATTTGCGCATAAAACCAGCCTACAAAAAAACGATAGTTACCTGTGGAGGTTGACGTTTCAGCGTAGTCTTAGCCAATTTAGCTAACAGAGTCCATGTAACCATAGCAACAGAACGCTGCGATTAGAATATGCTGCATTCAAGTGCTCTTTGGATGCTCGGAGATTCCAATGTAGGATGTCGTTCTTCACACTCGCATGGTGTGATCACGATCCGACTGCAAAAAAACTTCCACGCAACAAATAACAGGAGTTGTATTTAATTGTTTAGAAGAAACGCAATAAACTCTACATGAACAGCAACTAGCAGTTATAACTTTAAAATTGCAATTATTGGAAAATGAGCCAACACTTATTTTGCTGTTGCCTATTTCGAATAATAAAAGATCTTACATTTTTGATATTACTCAGTTGTGACGTGAAACTAGACAATTGTTCATCAACATCTTATCTTGGGCTCTGCTATTCAAAAATAAAATCTCTCCTCACAATTGTATTTTTTTGGAACAATGCTTACATCTTTTATAAAAACAAATCCATATTAACATAACTGGTGTGTAATCATAAATCGATAAACCTACTGTAAACAATTGTATGAATGTAAACGTAAAATAAAATAGCACAAGGTTTGTTCGTTGGGTCAAAGTCGTTTTCTCCGATTTCACCGACATCACGTGAATGTGTGGCTGGTGTGAACTCGCGAGGCATTCTGGGTACTGTCATGGTGGCTGGCGCTGGATGTGACCAAAACGTTTCATCACCGGTTGTCGTTTTGTACCCGTCTAAACATTTAAACTAAGTTTGGCACGTAATCTTTTGGTTCAACCGGCCGGCGAAATGGCGTCCACCGCGGCAGGCAAACAGCGGATACCGAAGGTGGCAAAGGTAAGAACCGAAAAAGGTCATTTTAAGAGCCATGAGCTAACTCCGGCTAAGCTAATGCTAACACGTCGCGCTAAAAGTTACTGCGGTAAACTTCTAGCCCCAGGTAGCTTCCCACACCATCTTTAAATGTTATATATCGGTAATATCGGGTAGAAATAAGCATCAAATGCCAGTTTAGGTTACCGACATCAGCCTAAAGGACACCATATGAGTTTGAATAAGAGCTAATGTAGCTAGCTAAGAGACGGGTTATTAGCTGGTGTGTTTCTCCGCCATGCTGCGCTTTGTTTTGGTTCCTTTTTTATTCTGCTAAGAATCTGTGACATGTTTTGAGTGGAAACTCTTTAGTATCGTGTTCAAACGGTAGACCTACTAGACACATATATGCAATACTTCATACAGTTGTTACAGACTCTGTGCTACAGAGGTAGTAATGGTTATTTTAGCTTATATTGGTTTATAGAAAACCCTGACATACCATGGTATTGGTGAAATAGTGTTGTATACATAACACTTTCACACACACAGGGAGAGAGAGTTTGACACTGCCATAAGAACATTCAGCTTTCATCTTTCTGCATGAACTTCTTCATCTCATATGCTGACACAAATCTGAACTCCAAATAAAACTCTGACAGGGTAACAATATTCAACTGCAAGAAAGGAGGAACATGAAGGTGGTAGGGAGGTAAAGATTAATCGTAAAATCATGATAAATCGATTCAAAGGTGTCAAGGTTCACATCGATACTCTGAAAAATGAATCTCAATAACATGGTGAGCGTCAGCAGCTGTAGAGCAAGATTTAGAAACTGAGGACGCACCACCGTCTTTTAAATCGGAGGTGTGGAAACATTTTGGCTTCAAGACAGAAAATGAAAGAGGTGAGAAGATAACAGACGAGACAAAACCTGTGTGCAAATATTGCAAGAAGACAGAGAACTACACAAATAGCACAACCAACATGATGCAGCATTTAATCAACACCACAATGAGAAGCTCCAATCACCTCCCCTTGTTGAGAGAAACAAAATATTAAAAGGCCAAACCACACTGACAAGCAGGTTAGCAGCCCCTAAAGCAGTGGTCACCAACACAGTGCCCGCGGGCACCATGGCGCCCGCAAGGACCATATGAGGCGCCCGCAGGCCTGTCCTAAAAAATTAAATTGGGAAAATGGTGTTCCATTCAAAAGAGTATTCATGAAATGTAAAAGATTATTTTGTAAAAATGATCAGTGTCTTCACATAGATGAGTATCATTAATCATTAATAATAATATATAACTAAAGGCAAACAGAGCAAATTTGTTATTTCAGAAGAGTGTATCAAACTGGGTGCCCTTCGTATGACTCAGTACCCATGAAGTAGCCCTCAGGTTCAAAAAGGTTGGTGACCCCTGCCCTAAAGGAATCTGTTTCACTCATCATTTGTCTACAGTCTCATTTTGTCAAATAAATCCTGAGAGAATCGTATCGTGAGTTTAGTGAATTGTTACATCCCTAGAAGGTATTGTTCTCACAGGTGAAACCTCATGCTAAAGGATTCCTTCTTGTATCTCAGGTGAAGAATAAAGCTCCGGCCGAGGTTCAGATCACTGCCGAGCAGCTGCTGAGGGAAGCTAAAGAGAGGGAGCTCGAACTTCTGCCACCTCCACCGAAACAGAAGATCACTGATGAGGAGGAGCTGAATGATTACAAACTCAGGAAGAGGAAGGTACGTGCTCACCTGTCATCTCGATATTTACAAGTGTGAGGTTTTATCATACTTGAATTGGAGGGTGATTAATCAGATATTGCTCCAACATTTCAGTACAATGCACATGTTTTGACTTTTATAAAACACGAGTGAACACACAAACTCTGCCTTCTTCTCTCAGGGGTTTGAGGACAACATCAGAAAGAATCGCACCGTCATCAGTAACTGGATAAAATACGCACAATGGGAGGAGAGCCTGAAAGAGGTCCAGAGGTATTGTGTCAAATTGTTTACCCTGCCGAATCTGTCCGTAAATCTTGATTAGTCTTTTATTTTCTGAGAACACCAGCAGGCGAGAGTGGCTGCTGTATAATCTTTCACAGGCCCACACATCTCTCTGCTCTTCCTTCATTTCTGCATCTTTTGATTTCAGGGCTCGTTCCATTTACGAGCGAGCGTTAGACGTGGATCACAGGAACATCACTCTATGGCTGAAGTACGCCGAGATGGAGATGAAGAGCCGCCAGGTGAACCACGCCCGCAACATCTGGGACAGAGCCATCACCATCCTCCCACGAGTCAACCAGTTCTGGTACGAATCACATCGCTACTTTTACTGAAGGGCGCCCTTTCAGGACACTCAAGGTCACCTTGCAGATATAACGACAATTTAAAAAAAGGCACAACACGAGGACCTGAGTCAAACAATTAGCAACAAAAGGGCAACTTAAAAGTAGGAGAGAAGGGCATCATCATAATGAATAGGCACATCTCACAAGATGGGGTTTGAGGCGGGATTTAAACGTCGGGAGAGAGTCAACGTTGTGAATGGCTTGTGGTAGAGCGTTCCATTGATGAGAGGAGGGCTGCACGGCTAAAAGCTCGAGACCCTATAGAGGTTAAGTGGGCAGCAGGTATAGAGAGGAGCATGGAGGATCAGAGAGTACAGGGCGGTGGGAAGGAGGTCAGGGAGCTACGCAGGTGAGGAGTCATGTTAGGGAGGAGGATCTTGGAGTCAATGTGATATTTGAACGGGAGTTAGCGATGCTGTTGTAGGACAGCAGTGATGTGTTTTATGGAAGGGGTTCTGGTGATGATACGTATTATTTGAAGTTTAAGAGGAAGAGGAGAGAGTCAAATTAATCAATACAGATTGATTGTGTGAAGTCCTAAAGTAAGACCGTCTGATCGGGAGCAGCTGATCAAACAGTAATCGGTCTTGCTTCAGTGTACTCTGCACAACTGGCACCGGGCGATCGAGCCGACTTCGAACAGTGTTGTACGACTCAAAAGTCTGCCTTAAATCGTACAGTGTTCGCCAGGCTTAAATGTGACTGTAAAGTTTCTCGGGAGAATCTCTGTTCTGTATTTCTAACATACGTATGTGGCTATAAGAACATCTACACCTGATTTATTGATCATTCTTGTCCTTTCAAAGGTACAAGTACACATACATGGAGGAGATGCTGGGGAACGCTCCGGGCTGCAGGCAGGTGTTTGAGCGCTGGATGGAGTGGGAGCCTGATGAGCAGGCCTGGCACTCCTTCATCAACTTTGAGCTGCGCTACAAGGAAGTGGACAAAGCCCGCAGTATTTATGAGCGATATATCCTTTTTATTTTCTCTATGTTTTCATCAGCTGAAGAGTATTAAACCACTGCAGGGAGGTTGTGTTAGAGCAGATTTTAACTCTGGAGATACTTGACTGTCTGCACGTTCAGTGGGCAAACAAAGGGAGTCCGCAATTTTAAGGACTTTACAAGGTTTGCATGCTTAAAAAAAAAAGTAGAACATAACAGATTGAGTAAAGCTGAGAGACGCCTCAATCAAATTATGATCCCTTCTCTAAGAATTTGAAAGTTGTGTCATGTCAGCGGAGCCAGAAGATGAACCAGTTTGGATCTTCGAACATCTCGGTTTGTTTGACCAACAATCTGAAACTGAAATGTTTTTCATGTTAATTAATTTAAAATCCATAAATCCTTTCATTAGAAACGAGAGAGTGTCTGTTGTTTGGCTCAGAAGATATTTAACAACTAATGCGTCTGGGATGATATTTGTTTGTCACATAAAAGTTCTTTAACTCCTCTGAACTCGTCATGGTTCACCCTGAAGTGAAGAACTGGATCAAGTACGCCCGCTTTGAGGAGAAGCACGGCTACATCGCTCACGGCAGGAAGGTGTACGAGAGGGCGGTGGAGTTCTTCGGGGAGGATCATTTGGAGGAAAATCTCTTTGTGTCCTTCGCCAAGTTTGAGGAGATACAGAAAGAGGTGTGTGCCTATAAGCCCTTTTCTGCATCCAGAAATGTATTAGCTGTGATGATTTCTTCTTACCCGATTAGTTGAATGACTGAGTGTTTGAAACGTGCCTCTCTTTACAGTTTGAGCGCGTTCGGGTGATTTACAAGTACGCTTTGGACAGAATCCCTAAACACCAGGCTCAAGAGCTCTTCAAGTACTACACCATGTTCGAGAAGAAGTTTGGAGACCGTCGAGGAATCGAGGACGTCATCGTCAGCAAAAGACGGTTCCAGTATGAGGAGGAAGTCAAGGTATTTATCCTCTTGATGTATTTACGTATCAGGATCTTTCTTGTCCCCATCACTGACCTTCTTCTGTTTTTAATCAGGCGAACCCACACAACTACGACGCCTGGTTTGATTACCTCCGCCTGGTGGAAAACGACGCTGACCCTGACACGGTGAGAGAGGTTTATGAGCGAGCCATCGCCAACATCCCCCCGATCCAGGAGAAGAGACACTGGAAGCGATACATCTACCTGTGGATCAACTACGCCCTGTATGAAGAGCTGGAGGTCAAGGTGCCTGCTTTTAAACCTTTTCACTTCAACAGATACAAATATTCAAATACAACCAGCCATCACTGTGGAGTAAAACAATGAGAGGAGTTTCTAATCGTTTTCTCTTTTCAATCCAGGATCCAGAGAGGACGAGGCAGGTGTACCAGGCCTGTCTGGACCTCATCCCTCACAAAAAGGTCACTCTAGACTCATAAGTGTTTGGCTTTTGTCTTCGTAATGATGATAATACAGTAAATTGTTGGTGCTGTTCTAACCTGAGTTTGATTATTCGATGCTGTGTTTTGGATTTAGTTCACATTCGCAAAGCTTTGGCTGCTCTACGCTCAGTTTGAGATCCGGCAGAAGAACCTGCAGGGAGCCAGAAAAGTCATGGTAAGAAACACCAGAACTTTAATCCAGTTTAACATAAAGTGCAGGCAAAGAAAAGTATGAAATATCATCCCTACGTAGATCGACAGCAGAGGAGTTAAAGGTTATCTGTTCTACTCTGTACTACAGCTCTGATCCATTTCACTTTATATAAAGCCTTTATTGTTTACAAGATACTTTATTGTTCATGAAATAAGAGCGGTCGAGTCTGAACGGGTGGAAGACGATCAGTAAAAAACAATTACGGTAAAACCCGGTTTATAAAGGCCCTGAAACACCACGGAGATCATCTCCCTGGTTCTTGTGGTGTGTCCAGGTCTGTCGCTACCAGTCTGCCTTTTATTCGGCCGTTTCGACGTGTTTCATGCCAAAACAAAAGATGTCTTGAGGCGACGTGAGGTGTTTTTACTGTGAGATAAATGTCTGTTCTTAAAAATAGTTTATTGAGAAGCATAACACACTACGTTCTGGTGCTGAAAGGCGTTGAACAGTAATCTGTCACCTCACAGATGTTTTCTTCTCATGCTTGATTCTCTCCTCAGGGCACAGCGATCGGTAAATGCCCGAAGAACAAATTGCTGAAGGGCTACATCGAGCTCGAGCTGCAGCTGAGAGAGTTCGACCGCTGCAGGAAGCTGTACGAGAAATACCTGGAGTTCAGTCCGGAGAACTGCACCACCTGGATCAAGTTCGCAGAGCTGGAGACCATCCTGGGAGACATGGACCGAGCCCGCGGCATCTTCGAGCTCGCCATCGGACAACCACGACTCGACATGCCAGAGGTACGCATCGCAGTCTATTATCTATGGCGTGCAAATATTAACTGAAGAAATCTCAAACATGAAAGAAATCTGTTCATTCATGTAATCATGTTTTACAAAGATAACTGATCTCACGGTCTTGTGACCAAAGATGGCCTGCGACAAATATCCGAAAGTGTCTGAATTTTAGGACGATTATCTCACAATGTCAATGCTTCTATGATTTAAGTCCTGTTAAAAGTGTATGCATGCATTGCAACCTCAGGTTGATGGTGCTGCGTGTTGACTCACCTCACAGGTACCTGATGGCTCAGGGTACATGCGTGTCGTACCAACATTGAGATCCGTGTCGCTCAGGGTGGCTGCAACAATCTTATAAGATTACAAAAACTGCTCAGTCTGTAGGAGGCTTAAAGAGGCGGCAGTTTGGTCTGTACATGAATGTTCATGATTCTGTTTTTTCCAGGTGCTGTGGAAGTCCTACATTGACTTCGAGATCGAGCAGGAAGAGTTTGGAAACACCAGAAACCTTTACAAAAGGCTGCTGCAGCGCACCCAGCATGTCAAGGTGAGACCTGCATGTAGCTTTCTGTTCTTTGTGATTTAATCTGGAGAAAACAAATCTTTGACCACAGACTGATCGATACGCTGTGTTTTTACAATCAGCGTGAAATCAGCTCCAGCTCTGTTTCTAAATCAACCGAACCATGACTCTCTGAAATGTGACTCTTCTGCTCCTTTTTTTCCTCTTGTGCAGGTTTGGATCAGCTACGCCAAGTTCGAGCTGTCGATTGAAGGCCCCGACCGGCTGCAGAAGTGTCGGCAGATCTTCGAGGAGGCCAACAAGAGCATGAGGAACTGCGAGGAGAAGGAGGAGCGTCTGATGCTGCTCGAGTCCTGGAGCGACTTTGAGAAGGAGTTTGGCTCCGACAGCACCATGGACAGAGTGAGGAAGCTGCTGCCGGAGAAGGTGAAGAAGAGGAGGAAGCTGACGGCCGAGGACGGGGTAAGAACCGGATGTCTCTGCTTTTTACTTACAAACTTATCCATCAGTTGGTTTAATGAGAGAAGGCTCTGTTTGTGCAGCTCGGAGGATCTAGAGCCAAAAGCTTTAACGTTCATTGAAGAGATGGGTAGTATATTTGCACCTGCTCTGCTTCTCCAGATAATAACAGCGAGGATAGTACTTAATATATTGTTTGCATTTCATTGAGCAGAAAGATAGGAGGGTAAGGTGACAAACTCAGGGTAGAAGATTTAAACTAGATTTACCATCTTGAGATAAAAAATCACCATCCGACTTGCACTCTGCACACCAAGTTAGGGTGAAGAAGATCAGACTGTACTGAACCAAACCAGACCACTTGGTGGAGACGGGGCTTTAGTCCTTTTGTAGTTTTCAGATAATTAATGTAATATTACCTCCAATTCTCTGGAGTTTCCCCTCTGGGCCTCGATCAAGACTTCATGACAATGCCAAGTGAGCAAACTTGATTAGAAAAGTGTACTAAATGTGTTCAGACAGCCACAGGTATTTATTCTAATCTCTCTTACTGTTTATTTTAGTCGGATGCAGGCTGGGAGGAGTACTACGACTACATCTTCCCCGAGGACGCCGCCAACCAGCCCAACCTCAAACTGCTGGCCATGGCCAAGATGTGGAAGAGGCAGCAGATAGTGGAAGAGGAGGAAGTGGAGGAGGAGGATGAGGACGCTCCAGAAAAAGATCCGGCGGCTGAAGAGACCACTTCACCGTCCTCTGACACGCCTCCAGACGCTCCTGAACACCAGCCGGAAAACGACTCCGATAGAAACACAGAGGCTACAGAAACGGAGCAGGAGAAGACGTACGATGATCGAGACGATGACGGCAGCAGCAGCAGCAGCAGCGAGAGTGACAGTGATGATGGTGGTGGAGAGAAAGAGGTGAAAGAGCCTGAGAGCAAGAGTGGAGATGAAGATAAAGACTAGATTGATGGACACGAGGAGAACCACTTTCAACGTGGACTGATTTTTCTACTCATCTGTTTCTTTTTTTAAAACAAAAACAAAAGCAGCTGTGGAGCCGTCTTTATTGTACCACCGTGTTTCCTTTGCAGCTGTGACATCATACAAACATCGATCCAAACTCGCTTGTTGTCGTCTTTCTTCTGCAAAGTTTATTGAACTGAATATGTTCAGGGATTTAAATGTGTACAGTCAGTGGCTCTCTGACTATGAGGCGTAGAAATATGTACAAAGTAACTGAGCAGGACGCTGTGATTAAATGATCCACATGTGATTATTATCGGGGTGCAGAGAGCCACCGTCTACTGTTATTCGATGTCTTCTGGTCTGACAGGATGTGGCAGTGGGATGATCGACTTCTTCTCCGTGTCTCTGGACAAAGCTTTCCTCATATCTGCAAAAAGAAAATGGAAGAAAGATAAATTACCAATTTTTCAAAGTGTCTCAGCTTCTAGCTCATTTTGTTTTCCTGGGTGAACAGCGCCCTCTGCTGTTGATTTCTAAACAGTTGGCTCCACAAGTGTTCAGCACGTGCTTGATTGTTTTTATACTCCTTCAAAGTTCTTGTTTTAGAAACATTAAGAGGTCAGGTCAACACTGACTCAGCTGAGCCGTCACAACTTCTTTGTACATTCATACTGATTCTGGGACTGCGTAATATTGGTGTCTGGTGTTGCAGAAGTAAAGGCCCCGACACACCAAGGAGATGGTCGGTCCTAGTTGGACTGTCGGTGAGTGGTCGTCGCCCTAGTTTTTGCTGTGCAGCTCCGTCGCTACCCGTCCGCCTTATTTTGGCCGATTCAACATGTTGAATCGGCTGTTGGTGAAAGGAATCTCTCTGATTGGAGGTTTCATTTATCTCCAGCTCTCACAGGTTCAGGAAAGCCTCTTGAGCCTGCCGCTGTAGTATCCATGCTTTCACCCATTAGTGCGGTTTCTTCTTATTTGTCACCTCCGCCTCTTCTTTTCTTTTTCCACTAAAAGACCAAGGGCTGACAACGCCAGCACCATTTTCAACTTTTTATCAGACATTATTCTGGATTAGTAGGCTACCTATAATACGAGTGGTGAGGGACAGCGGTGTGAAAATGGTCTTCTCGTATCATAACAACGATCTATCGCCGCCTGCTGGCATGGAGAGTTACTTCCTCTCATGCATGCGCAGAACGTACGTGCTGGTTGGTCGTCAGCTGTAGTCTGTGCGGTGTGTTCAAGTGCAACTTTTTGGCCAAGTCAATGGCAACGAAGGCCGCCTGTCCCTTCATTAAACGGCTAACACGTACATTAACCTCAAAAGTTTACCCTTCACAGAAATCTTTTATATTTTATTAAATTAAATTCCCCCCAAATTATCTGGTTTCAGATTTAATAACTTCTCACCATAAGCATCTTCATCAGGTTCTCCGTTGCTGGCCGAGTAATATTCGATGACCGTCCTGTAGACGCTGTAGCCCAGGCGTTTGTACATGTTCACCGCCACCTGGTTTGAGACTCGCACGAAGAGATCCACGAAGAATCCCCCCTTCCTACACAACGAGACGACATGAGTCAGTCACAGCGTGATGAGAAGGTCTTCAGCTGTTTACAACATCCATTACTTCGTTAGAAAAACTCTACAATTTATGTGACAGACGCTTTTATCCAAAGCGATGAACATCAGAGAGTAAGAACACAAGCGAGGATCTAGAAAGGACGTCAGGAAGTGTAAACAAACAGCTTTAACTCCCATCGGACACACAGGCGCCGACAGGAAGTGACCAGAGGAGCACGGCATCGAACTGACAGGTCCAGAGTCTTCACCGTTTACTATGAGGTGTATACTCATGCGATGGTACAAACCTCTCCGAGATCTCCTCCAGCATCTCCATCAGTTTGGCAGCGAGTCCCAGTCTTCTGAACTCGGGGGCCACAGACAGAGCGGTGACGTGACCGTGCCACTCCTCCCGAGCCACAGATCCCTCCGCCTTCCCCATGACTGCCAGAAAGAAACAAGTCGGCCACACGGTTAGAGTCATACGAGCGTCACTACAGAGATTTTGTTTTACTGAAACAAAACGCAGAGTGTCAAATGAGGGACGAACTAATTAGACAAATACAAAACTCTCATGTGGAGCACAATACAAGCCTGTTAGAATAGTTCTTTAGTCTTGTATGAAATCAAATGAAAACGAACATTTATAAAAACGTACTTACTCTTAAGTGTCTCAAAAGTCAAATATTAACAGCAGACAAAGAATGGGATCTTACTGTAGCCCATGAGTTCACCACCAGGAGCCTCAGCAACGATGAAGTACTCCGGCCAGTGAGCCAGGTACTGCAGGTAAAACGGGATCCCATACTGGAGGTGAAAGTCAAAGAAAACTACAGACTTCAGTTACAGTCAAGAGAAGACAGATTCGTGATTCGTATGCTCCAGTACTTCCTTTGGATCTGCCGGATTGAAGGCGTCCACTACATTAAGATTTTAACGTCTTAGGTCCTTCTCTGACAGCACCGACCTCCATTTGTGGAGCGGCTGAAGCGCAAGAGTCTCCGTCTACTTGTCTGTTCTTTACTTGAGTATTTTTTTGGATGAAACTTTTGACTTTTACTCCACTACATTTCTATGAATGTTCTCGTTCTTCGCTACATCTGCTCTGAAGGCAGTTGATGGAGTTTCTTCTCTAAAATCTGACACCAAAGACAGTAAACTGTGTTTGTGTAGGTCTGCGTGTGGTTTGTCTAAGTGGTGTTGCCGTACCTGTACTTCTCCCAGGTTGAAGAGCAAACACAGACCTAACGTCACTCAGATCAGGCGGTTCATTTAGTGGTGGTAATGATGGTTACGATTCTCTACCTGAGCACCCATTACCTTATCCTCAGCCCATGTTTGAACTGTAAATGTTTCTCACTGTGAAGCCTGGCTGACATTTTCCCCTTAGCTCATCCGGTGTTTTTGGTTGTTCCTGTAATTGTTCTTTTTATTTTGGAGCTGCAGATCTGTAAATCTGCAGCATGTGACTTTAAATAATGTTTTCTAAATCAACATAACGTAGCAGAATGAACATCCCTGTATTCTTGACTGCTCTCGTGCTTTGTGAAAATACAACAATGTAAACAACAATAATCCATCTCGGACTTTCCTCCGTACAAAGTGAGACATGCACGGTGAGTCCCTCTGAATGTGGTTACCTCCACAGGTGCATCTCATCAATGATTCTCTTTACATGATGATGATGAAGCCCTCAGCATGTGAAGAGGCTGCTGCACAAGTGGGCGTGTGTTTTCAAATACCTCTTCAACTTCGTCTTGTATGGGATTCATACGCTACCAATAGTATCTATGTGCTGACTCAAGTCCGGAAGATGTAAACTTTGTCCATCACTGATGAGCTGACGTTGCAGGGAGTTTGGTTGTGACTACATTCATGTTCAAATGAAGGATACAGTCTCTGTCAAAGGGTCCAGGTTGCTGTTGGAAAAAAACACAGAAGACAAAGTTAATCTTAACTGTTGAGTCTCGTAAAGGGACGTACATATATCTCATGAAACAAACCTAAAAACAGAAACCTTTTCAGTCTGGCTTTTATACTTTCATTTGATAATACAGAAAGAAGAAGATATCCTTGAACCATAACTTACTAAATAAACCTCATGCTGTATTGAGGAAGACTTGAAGCTAGAGATTGAGACCATAAACTTATTTGAAAAATGTTTACTGAGGTAATAAATCTCTCAGATTTCTATTCTGTCAGATTCCTGTTGCCCCCTGCTGGCCATAAGAGAGAATGCAGGTTAAAGACGATATACTTTATTAATCCCATCAGGGGAAATTACTTTTACACTCTCTCTGTTATTGAGGCATGTTACACAAGCATACATGCACAAACAAGATCCTGTGGACATGCACTAATGAAGAGATGTCAGAAGGTGTTTTCAGACCAAACATCTGTGCCTGAGGAAGAACAATCATTTTAAAGATAGCGTTTCCGTTGAATTTTAGCTTCTGTCAGCTAGCATAATGTTGTAAACAAATGATAACTTTTCCTAAAATGACAGTCATTTAACCAATTACATATACGCCGATTTATCCACAAGTAACTCCTTATTCAAAATGTGTATGAGTCAGGTATTATGTAATTTCATTTTTGATGTCAACAATGAAAATACTTTAGAGAAGCTAAGTAGCTAGCTAAGCAGGTGGACTGATGACAACTTCTATTAAAACTACAGGTATTTCATTGACTAAATACATGCCGATTTATTCAGTGGACAAAAACTAATTAAACGATGTATTATGGAGGCATTATGATCTTCATTTTTAACTAATAACACCGACATTACTGAGTTTTCTTAAGTTTTAACATCGAGTTTGGCGGAGCGTTCTGACGCTAACGCTGCTGAACACTCGAACAGGATGTGACGCATAAAACACAACACGGCAGGTTAGAAACACAAGCTGTGTGGTTAAACTTGGAGGATTCCACTCACATATTGTTGAATTTAAATAAATCATCGCAGGTGAACGGTCGTAACGTTGTCATCTTAGCTTGCTGTCCTGTGACCTTTAACCTCACAGTAGAGGAAAAGAGACTCCGGCTTCTTTTAAAAGTGAAGAGGGAAAAGAGTAGCGCCCCCTGCTGACCGGAGGTGCTCCTTCTTCTTCATCTTTCGAGTTTTATAGCTGTTACGTTCCTCGAGATGGCTAGGGGATGAGGGGAATAACAATAAAATAAAACCAGGAAAAGAAGGAGGTACTAAGTAAAAATACAAAGAATTTATTTATGAACTCACAAAAAGTAAACATCCAAGAACAAGCTTCTTTTTAAAAACACCCCTAAAGAGAAGCCTAACAATCTTTAACAAAATACACTAAGATAAACAATATGCAAAACACCCTCCTTCCACAGAAGGCGTACGATTACGACAGGGTTTACAGCGTAGCACACAGCCGAATGGTCCTCTGACAACAGGCGGCCTCCTCTCCTGCTCTTTATATCTCTGCCCCTGATTGCTAAGTTGCCACAGGTGTGGCTGGGCACCATGAGGCTGAGAAGCAACACCTGGGGAGCACACAGGAGAGAGAGAGAGAGAGAGAGAGAGAGAGGGAGAGTTTACAAACATTACATTTGCTATTGTTAATATTGGACTGATCAGTTTATTATCATACTTACTTGTAGCTGCTAATACTGCACTTACTTTTACCATTATTACCGACATTGACGCTATAAATCTATCTTATTCATTGTTGGTGTTGTTGCTTTGCATGTCTCCTTCTTCCTGCATCTCCCTTTATCCCAATGTTCAAGCCCAACACAGTCTCAGCTGATGGCTGTTTAACATGAGTCTGGTTCTGCTCGAGGTTTCTGTCTCTTATAGGAAGTTTTTCTTTTCCACTGTAACTTTGCTAAATGTTGCTTAGTGCTCATGATGGATTAACGTTGGGTCTGTGTAGATAATATAACAAAGAGTACAATCTTTGGGGCGCTGGTGGCGCAGTGGTTAGTGCGCGCGCCCCATGTGTGGGGGCTGTGGTCCTCCAGGCGGGCGACCCGGGTTCGGATCCAACCTGTTGCTCCTTTCCCGCATGTCGCTCCCAGCTCTCTCGCTCCCTGATTTCCGACTCTATCCACGGTCCTATCTCTCCAATAAAGGCACAAAAAGCCAAAAAATAAATCTTTAACAAAAAAAAGAGGAAGGTCTGCTCTTTTGTAAAGTGTCTTGAGGTAACATGTATTATGAGTCGGCGTTTTACAAATAAAGATTGACTGATCGATAAGCATCCTTGTGTGTTGCATTAACGCCACCTCCTGGATTATATTGTTTCAGTAGTGCAAAATATAAAAGTGTGCACCAGTCCTTCCCTCAGTGTAAGGTCTAACTCTTCCCCAGTAATGTCCACAACCGGCACGGCCACCCTGGGGGAGCTGTGGTGTGCAGAGTCGGTCGTCTATCAAAGGGAAGGTCGGGGGTTCGATCCCCAGCTACAGCTGCAGCCTTGGGGAAGACACTTAACTCCAAGTTGCTCCCACTGCTTCGACGGCCATGGGACTGTGTATGAATGGATGAGTTAATACTGATGGACACTTTACACAGCAGACTCTACCATCACCCAGCCCCCCTGCATGACACCCCTGCACACAACACTTCAAAGTTGACACATTAAATGCTGGTTTGGTCTTTGTATGATTTGTTGACAGTACGAATAAAATACAATATCAGACAATTTCTGCTTTAATAAGTTATATCTCGTAAAGAATTTCCATCGACTCATTTCAGACAAATCTGACCTCTGCTCCTTCTTGAACCCGACTCAGCAGTTCTCTCTGTGTTTCATTCCCACTCTTCCCGCTCACGCTGACTGATTGGTTTGTTTACTCAAAGTTTCGGTTCACTGAGATTATAAAAGCAATGTGGGAGTCTCTCTCTCCAGATTCTTTTGGGATGCGGTATCAGCAGCTGACATTTCTGCCTCAAACCAAAAAACTATGTTGGTCAATGAAATCTAGTTTGTGTTTTCTGAAAGAAATAACACATGACGTTTAAAACTAGAATGACCTCCTTGTGGTTTTAAACCTTTACTAACCAGTGGAGGTTCAGTTTCCATCCATCAGTGTTTCCCACAGAGTGACAGAGTAACTGTGGACGAGTCAGAGTTTGTATAATGAACAAACAAGCAAGACATTGGTGTTTCAAGAGTCAACATGAGACAAAAGAAGCTGAAGAAATCCAAGATGGCGGACGGAGCAACTGAGTCCAACATTTTTGAAACATTTTGTTGCCTTTATCAGTGCTATGTGAAATTGGACGTATTCACAGTATCAACAAAGAGAGGATGAAAAGAGAAGGAAGCTGCTTCATCACATGCAGGACGATCACATCGATCGTATGATATAAAAGTCATGACCCCCGCCTGCTCCTTTGGTGTACATTTTTCTGAATATTCCCTGCTGCCTTCACACATCTGCTTCACACTGAAACTTTACTAGAGGGGCTGGCAGGAAAAAGTCAGGGTTTAAAATTTGGCTGTTTGTGTTCGTGCACCGTGACTGAAATATTTGAGCAAATCTTGAAGTTTGTGAGGTTTGTGTATGTGTGAAGACACCTAAAGGTTATCTTGGTTAACCCAACACTTGCCTAGAGTCAGCATGTTAGCATGGTTAGCATGAATGCGATACCATGCTGATGTAAGCAATTAGCTCGTAGCATTAATGTGCCTTCTTTCAGCCTCACAGAGACGCTAGTATGATTTAAAACTCTTTGTCTTCTGACAGAGAGATGACTTCTTTTTTTGGTTTTATTTCGCAGTAAAGACCCGCACTGAGGCAGGACGTCCTTGTGTGGGCCTCTTATGGTTAGCAGCTGGAGACGAGTCTTCTTTCTAAATGAAACCAGATTAAAAGTTGATTTTCTGATTTAAAAGTAGAAGAGAGGCTTTTTCTTTGAGGTGTAAACTGATACTTATGATCACAACCAGATACAATCAAGTGCATTTCACACAGATGTTGAGCAGATCCAGAGTCAAAGGTTGTTATCTGGACCAGAGCCCAGGTCTCTGTCGGCTGTCCTTTAGTTTACAGAGAGCTGAGAAAACTTTCACTGGCGTCAGAGCAGCTTTCAAAACAAATGTCAAATGCTCAATCACCACTGTGGTATTATCTCCCTCACTCAACCCTGTCCAAATTTACAGACGTAGGTCAGATGCACGTCTTGATATCAGCTCATTTTGTTAAAGTCATTTTAATTTCAAAGGAAGTCTAAAAACGTTCAGAGACGCTCTGAGCTTGTGTCATCGTTATTTCTCGTTGTAGACTCGAGTTAACAGTTCAGACAATACCTGTTTTTGTCATTTTCCTCATGATTTCACAAACAAGCTGCTTCGGCTCTTTGGTCACTTAAAAACGTTCACCCAGGGTTCACCCATCGTCTCTGTGACGTAGGCCACAGAGACGATGATGTTGATTTTGGCGCACTCAGACTTCATGACATGCCTGAGTTTGATACAGTTACATAAATGTCACCGCGTCCCAGCAGTAGAATAAAAACAGGGTTTGGCTTTACCAGTGAGTGTTGGGGAGTTCATGTGGTTCTCATGGTAAGTGGGATTAACTGTTCGAGCCCCAGGCAAACATTTACATTGGGCCCTCCAACCAGCGTTCAATCATCTTTATGGTATAAATAATAGTTACCATCATCAGCAAGGCGACACTTCATCCTTCTCTTTTGCTGATGTCAGAAACGTGTTCGAATTTCTTGCTTTCTTTTTTCCTCATTCTTCATTCTTCCGTGACTTTGGCAAACAAAGGTTTTCTCAGGAATATTGCATGCAGTGCTATTAGCAGTACAATGAGAGTGAGTGCTGTCAGATGGGGCCCTCTTGGGGAGCTGTCCTAGTGTCATTGCTAAATTTGCACATTTTTAGCCACTGCTGGGGTTTAAAGTTTGTCAGCCCGTGGGGGCCCATTACTGGTCTGGGGGCCCAAGCTGTTGCCTGCCTTGCCTGTTGACATGCAGCGCCTCTGATCATCGAATGTGGAGTCTGAATGAATGTTTTTAAAATGATTTTATTTAACATGTGCAAATCTAATTTTGAAAACCTCAGAGCAGACCGAGGCTTGCGCCCCCCATGAGATCTCAGGCGAACTCCCTAGAGCGGCCCAGACCCCTGGTCGGGAACCAATGGTCTAGAGGTCCCTTCAGACTTATTGTGGGGTCCAAAACCCCAGATTAAGATATTATATTAAGTAAATATGAGCTGAAGTTTATTACCAATAAATCCCAGATTTTTGAATGAAAACTGTTAAACCGAGGAGTCATTATCCCGCCAACTAAAACACCCTGGACAGTGAGAGTTGAACCTGTCACATCGTGTTGATCAGAACGTCCGTCAACCTGCTGCAGCTCCAAAACAAACACCAAACTCTTCTCATGTAACCGACCTTCATCTGCTGCTCCAATGCAACACGAGAGGATCCTGATCTTTCCCAGAAACGTTACTCACCAAGTTTGTTTGTGCGTCGTGTGTCCATCTGTCCCGGCTGTTGATTTCTCCGGGCAGTCGTCCTCCACCTCGCTGCTGTTTGAGGTCTCTCCCTCACAGAGCCGAGCTCTTCCAGAGAAGTCACGTTCACCTTCTCGCCAGATGTTGTGGAGAGCTTCAGTGACAGCTGTAGGTATGTAAACACTCTGAGAAACAATCAGATTGGGGTTCTGATAACCTGACATCTCAAGCTGATTCTAACTAACGAAATGATTTAGTGCAAAGGTACAAACACAACAGGTCCAGCTCATTCTTCCAGCGGGTCATTACATTATGAGACCTGTTAGTCCTGGACATAAGCCAGCTATGTTTGTTTATTTTCTTACTTGACTTTATTTATATTTCAGCTAAAAGAAAATACAATGTAGCATCAATGAATCCAATAACTATAAAGGTTGTTTGCCCTTTCGTCTGTTGTCAGATAATTAGGTAAGAAATGCAAAGACGTCGTACGTGCACATTCGGTTATTTGTTTGAGTCTAACATTTTTAAAAGAACCGTAAGGTGAACAAATGCAAGTTGTGGTCCATAAAGACTTGTACCGCTGTTTTGGACGACAAAGAATCGTCACCTATCGTTGTCTCCAAGCGTAGTTGCTACAACAGATTACGTCACGTACACAGTTTGTAGATAAACACTGAGTTTACTGTCCTGACATAGCTGTTATGATGAATGGATCGTAACCGGACAGACGAGTATAAACCTGCAGTTTTTCACACACATGGGCTTCATCATGTTCACGCTCTACAACATAGGTTACAATAACGGGACGTGGTTTCTTCGTGTTTTTTATCTTACTGAACACACATGTTCAAACAGTAATCTGTGCAGGAAGTTTACATTTCTTGCTTTTCCCTGTAACACGTTTCAGACTTTTAACATGAAGCACACGTGTTAAACAAGCTGCAGCACGCTGAGATCATACCATCCTGTACACTGAAGGATATTTATATCAGCATGTAGCGATGTTAAAGGTTAACTATTGGGTCAGCAGTGAGGAGGAAACTCGAAGAAGAAGAAGCAGCTGGTTTCAGTTCGTCAAACATGACTTCACACTCAGAGTTTAACGCGACCTGATGCTACAACATTTGCAGGTGAAATTCCAAGCACGTCCAATCAGATGACAGCAGCTATCTGATGATCATATTGGTGTGTAAAACATGGAGGAAAAGCTGCAAGCATTAAACTTGTGACATCCTCGGCTCGTTCATCAGCAACCTGGACTCTCTGATCTGGATGACGCTTGGTTGCGGGTAACCACAGAGCAGAGGCATCACTACATGAAGAAAGGTAGATGTTTAGGAAGTCAATGAAAGCCTTTTATTCTGCATTTATGTAGCAGTAGCAGCAGACTAGCACATCAGCTAAAAAAGGACCAGAATGCACTGCAGCACCAGAACAGAGCGTTGGGTATCTGCTTCCCCCACAGGGATCGATAAAGTTGGACTTTAATGAGCGGTCCGTAGAACAACAGAGTAAAAGAAGGACAAACTCGTGTGGCCACAGATGGGATTTTAAAAAAAAAGAGAGAAAGGGTCGTAACAAGGCGAACATTTCCAGGTCCAAAGATGTTGCCTCATCTCTCTGCGCCTCTGTGATCTGATCTCATAAATGCCTTTGAGCTGAAGTGACTCCTGACACGCTGCTGCCCTGTTCTCTGTCTGTCAGGCTCAGTATCGGAGCCAGGTGTCTGCAGCCCTGATGTTCCACTCGAGACACGTCTGGGCATAAGCGTCTACTGTAACTATACAGCCTCAGTCTGGCCCCTGACAGCAGCTGATTGAACAAACTGAGATGGACGGTGTGAGGACAGCTGTGTGATGAAGCTGATGGTCGGAATTTAATAACAACTTTGGTCCAGGTAAAGACGTTTAAATGAGTGATATTACATCAAAACAACAAGACTTTTAAGCCTTTTTCACACGTGTCCGACCAATCATTAGGTGTTGAAGTTGAACAAAGAGGGGCAGGGCTACACCAGAAAGAAGACCGTTCCAAAACAGTTACTGCCAGAGCTCGACAAAGTCCTCTGTCTCCTAGTTCCATCTCGCAGCACCAACTTCATCATTCTTCTTTCACTTTGCCATTTTGTTTTTTTACACTCCTGACTTTTGCGTGTGCTCTCATTGGTCAACGTCTCTGACATTGCGGAAAACAAAAAAAATCAAAAATTCAGTCGGAAAGTGGTAGGGCCTCCCAGATGTGGCCTTGATTGTTGTTCACTATGACTTACTTCACTATGACTTCATTCACAGGATGAGGTGCGGCCTATCTTCTTCCTCAGTCTGCTGTTTTTGCCCTGCACCTACGTGATGAGCGTATAACTACCTCCTCTTACTACGAGCGGCTGTGGCTCAGTTGGTAGAGCTGTTCGATCCTCAGCTCATGCAATATGTCCTTGGGCAAGACATTTAACCCCAAGTTGCTCCTACTGTTTCTTCAGTGCCATATGAATGTGTAGTTACTTCTGATGGACTCTTTACAGCAGCCTCTACCATCATTGTGTGAATGTGTAGGTGTGACCTGCGGTGTAAAAGCGCTTTGACTAGTCAGAAGACTAAAAAAGAACTATACAAGCCCAATCCATTTACCAAGTCCATTTACTGCACAGGACCGTCCCCAAACCGCAGTGAAAGAAAGTCTGACCTCGGCATCACAGCTACCCCACTTCCAGGGATTCAAAAATACAATATGGAAATGACTAGTAATGTCACGGGTTGTCTCGTTTGCTTTTTTTACCCAGTATAGAGCCATGGCTTGTTTTCAGGCTGTTTTAAACACAGGTAAAAACTCCTCACAGGAGCTTTAAAGCTTCTGAAGTTTCAAAGCTTGTCTGTAAGTTTGAGATCCTCCAACATATTTGTTTTATTGGTCAACAGGTTCAAGGTGGAGGAGAAATTCCCATCTGTGTCACTTCAGCAGGAAACTGTGGCTGTCTGGGCATGTGGTGACTAAATGGAAATGAATAGGCACGCATGGACACACACGTGGACAAACATGCATGACAGAAAACAAGACAACAAGAACAAGATCTAAATACTGTGTCAGGGGCTACAAATACAGTATGTGGACTAAAGCTCAACAAGGTTTTTCTCAGGCTTCGCCAGCCAACAATGAGCCTATTTGTCTGCAGAAACAGATGCACAGACATGCAAATAAAAAACAACTCCAAACAGGAAATCAGCATTGAATATCAAAACAAGAAGTCCATCAGCGTCTGAACTGTAACTCGATATGTTGGAGCAGACTCACAGATACGCAGCATATGACTCCTCTTTGCAGCTGTTGGTGCATCTCACGACTTTGACCTCAGTGTCAGAGAAGACCCCGATGGTTTGTCTCCTGCAACATCCACCAGGAGAAGCACTGCTTCACCAGATCCTGCAGGTACAGACGTAGAGAATCCACACAGAATCATGTACATCAGAAAGAAAACCTGAAGGGTTACCAGGAAGTGAGCACAGCTGTGAGTCAACATCTGTTGATGATTAAAACTTCTGATAACCAATGAAAGGAGGTGAAAGGATGTTTTTATAAGTTTATTGATATGTAACTCTGGTTGATATAACTTTATTAAAACTTGAAAAGTATTTTTTTTAAACAAAAACAAAAGTACAGCTACAGAAGATGGTGGTGACCAAACCTAAGCAAAAAATTGACAACACAACTTTTATACAATCGTACGCCGGGCTTTATGTGTCTATCTCTGGGGACACAGAAGGCTTTGTACTTTATTTCCTCATATCCAGTTGTAGTCCTTCATTCCTATCTTCTCCTCCGGGGCATTTCATTGCTGCAGACGTTTGTTTTTTGACAATCTAGCACAACGTGTAATGAAATTGCTGCACATGTAAACAGCTGATGCATGGTGACACTTGACAACTGGATGGGGCCGTATCCTGACAAGGCACAGGACCATCTCTCATTTGTGTGTTTTGCAAATCAGGCAGACTTTTTTTGTGTTTGCATGTGTTTAAGCTCAGTTTGTAAACGTAACCAATACAGATACCGGTGTTGGTTGTAGCTTCCACTATGGGATACTCTAACAAGGAACGATATGACAACAGGACTAAAGACTTTCCCTCCTTTGTGAGAAAAATTACAATGAAAACTGCATCTGAATTCATCCTATGACCCACCGTCTGTGATCCTGCAGGGGTCCCGACCCCCCCGGGTAGAGAACCAGCTGTGTCAGAGGACAGTAACAGTCTCACAGCTCTGCAGTCCTGCCCTCTTCAGAGAAATTACAGAGAAAACAATCAATATGAAAGATTTACTCGGTGGTCATTACCCTCAGGGTACTGTAATCACACTGTGACTGTGACTAAATGAAACACAGGCGGAACACCGTCCATAAATCTGCATAATAAAGCAGCTATGCAGCCTAATGGTGCGGCAGACTAATAAATCCCAGCTACAATAAGAGTGAAGGAGGCATTAACATTAACGACGCAGCGTCACGACTTCAAACATGCTGCCGTGATGGACGGCCTGAACTTTTCAGTTTAGAGAAAGAGCAGAATATTTGACCCGCAAGTGGGCGGGAGAAGCAGGTGGCATTTATCAGTCCTTTGGTTTTTATGGCCTCAGACGTTCTGCCTCATTACAGATGACCTGCATCGAGCTGCACAACATCCTGCATGTCGACTCCTTTTTTCAAAATACGACTCAGCAGGAGTCGTGGGAGTCTGAATTTGTTACAATTCGAGATCTGTACACTGTACTTTAGATGTAGTGCACCTTTAAAGTCCACGTGACAGATCGGGCAGAACTGTTTTTCATTCAGTACAATTAATGACTTTAACCTCTATAAACAAATTCTGCATACAAAAACACAATCTGTAGGCGTGTGACCATTTGTGTGTGTTCAAAGTGTTCTGGTTTCGAGTGTTGTAGTACTTGAAGCCAGTCTTGGTCCCAAGACCGGTCTCGAGACCCCTTTTTTTGAATGTCTCAGTCTCGTCTTGGAATCGAAAGCATTTTTACTCGGTCTCTTCATGGTCTCAGACTGGGCGAACTCTGGATTTTAAATTAAGACCGGTTAAGACCATCACTGATTAAAGCTATTTTTCCACATCATTACTGTGATAAGAAGGAAAACGCCTTCTTCTAAAAGAACAAATGTAGTGACACGCCTGCTGTACACACCTCCTGCTGTAATCACTTCTGTGATATTGGTCTCGTCTCGGTCTCGTCCTGCCTTGGTCTTGGCTCGGTCTCGGAGCCCTCTGGTCTCAGGTATGTCTCGGTCTCAGTTAGTGTCCCTGGTCAGAGGCCCGGAAAAGTTAAATGCTTCTCTCAAAGTGACTAATCCATTGTCAGATGATAGCCAATGGATTAGAAGCTGAATACTGGGCTTAAAGGTGACACCACTTCAGTCTAACAAGAATTACTAGCTAGTCTAATTTTCCACAAAAAAGGTTACAGGTGCATTCTGTGCATTTTATTGAAACAAGCTCAACATCATCTTCCCAAAAAATGTGCATGGATCCAAAAATCATAAGAGGTTGAGCCATAGCTTAACTTTTTTATGCATGCATTGAAAATGAATCCATGTTAAAAACAGACAGCTAGGGCAGCGGTAGCGTATAGCGATAAGTGCATGCACACATATCGTATGTTTCCTCAATGGATGTGCATGTATATATGCACAGACTTTAGTGAGGGGTTTAATGTGAAAGTTAAAATTGAGATAACAACATGTATTGTGCAGCCCTCACATGGCTTGTAAGAAAAAATTTGGATTGGTGCTAGAACAAATTAAGTCCAATCTTTGTTTGTGCCGCTGATCATTAAAACTTTTCTCCCAAACACAAAAGTCACAGTCCAAACATGTACTTTGTTGCATGCCAAGCGAGAAAAACAAAAGTGTGAAACTCTCCCTTTCTCTGTAAGAAAGAGGTGAATTTTGATTATTTCTGACAGAGCAGATCCCACAGTGACCGCAGATCAAAGCAGCATGCTGGACCAGCTCGCTCATCACTCAGCCCTCAGAGTGTATCGGACTGTCAGGATATAAACACGACCGCACAGGCAAAATATTTCCTCCACGGAGATCTTAACTCCAAACACGGGTCCTTCAATGCATCATCTGTCATCATGCAGAGCTGCACCACATGTACGCTCAGCGAACACCTGCACTGCAGACCACGCCGCTCATTCTCATGGACTTCAAATAATGCAGGAATGTCCCAAACGCACAGAGCTGAGGCTACTATGTCTGAGCGAGAGAGAACTGAAGCAGATGAGTCATTAGAACGCGACGCAGCAGAGATCGGAGATCAATCAGCAGCCAAGGCCCAATTTTTATGTGATAAAGATTTTAAAATACTTGCAGAACCAGAAAAAGAAACTGAGTCCCCAATCAGAGAAGAATAAACAAAAGAAAGGTATTAATGAAAGCAAGGTGAACAGGTGGTGTTTGAGATATACAGTGCGGATTTCGGCAGGTAGAGAGTTCCGGAGGGTGGGTGCTGAGGCACTGAAGGCTCTGTCACCAAAGGATCACACTTTGGAGTGGGGGGTGGAAAGCAGTCCTGAGGCTGAGGACCGCAGCTTTTGGGATGGGGTGTAGAGATGGAGGAGGTCGGTGAGGTATGGTGGGGCTAGAGCATGGAGAAATGTATAAGTGAGTAGTAGGAGCTTGTAGTGAATGCGCGATTTGATCGGGAGCCAGTGGAAGCGAATGAGGATGGGGGTGATGTGCTGCCAGGGCTTGGTGCGTAAGAGGACCCTGGCAGCAGAGTTCTGCACATACTGGAGCCTGTTCAGGACAGTGCTTGGCAGCCCGAACAGAACTCCATTACAGTAGTCCAGTGATGAAGGCATGAATGAGGGTCTCTGCCACGGGGTCGGGGAGTGAGGGCCGGAGTCGTGATATATTTTGAGGTGGAAAAAGGGCGATTTGGTGATAGACTTGATGTGGGATTTAAAAGAATGGGTGGAGTCCAGAATGATTCCTAGGTTGCAGACCTCGGGTGAAGGGCGGATGGAGCAGTCGTCCACAGCGAGGAGATCTCCAACCTTCCTGAGCAGTGCCTTGGGGGCCACAACCATGTCGCATTGAATCTCCATCCATCTAGCCATCCATTTTCTTCTTGCTTCTCGAGGGTCAGGTCACCGTGGCAGCAGGCTAAGCACACTGACCCAGATGTCCCTCTCCCTCCAGAAAGTTCTGGGACTACACTGAGTCTCCTCCCAGTTGGACATGATCAGAAGACCTCCACCAGCAGGCATCCTTATCAGATGCTCAAATCACCTCGTCTGGAGGACGTCACAAACTGGCCTTAACAGTATGCGACAAAAGAGGGAGACCACACAACATTATGCAATATATTAAAATTCAATTATTAAGTAGCATGGTTTAAAGCTTGTGAGGAAGTCAGTGGGTATGCAGTGAAGGGAACGAGAGGGAGAGGACTGTGCAGGTCTGCTTTATAGTCTCCTAAAAACATCCTGCTCAGGTGTGCTGCATCACAGAGTCCCCTCAGATTCGACCCACGTCTACCCGCAACAGGGAGAACAAAGAGGAATACAGAAGAAACAGGTAGAGAGGCCACCCCTGAGGCCGTCACATATATGTTTCTGGATTCATATTACAGCTATATTAATGTGTATTCTGCAGTCCGTACACTGTAAATATGAATGGACGAAGCCTGAGTGACGTCCCCCATCTGTTCCTGCAGGGGGCGCTGGAGGTTCATCGTCAGCAGCCGCCATGCTGGAAATGCTGTCTCAGCCTAACTTTCAGTCAACCTAACGACAGGCTGAGAGCTGGAGCTGAGGCGGGTTTTAAACCTCCTGACAAACCGTTACATCGCGCTCACCTGTCAATCAGGTCAGCTACACGCCTAATATGGATAACACGTATCATTCATCAAATCAAAACGGAGCCATTTAAAAAGATCCCCCCCCCCCCCGTACAGTGTGTGTCAGTGATGACAATAACTAATCAAACCTATTTGTTTTTTTCTATTGTTTTTTTGGTTCAAAAATCGAAATAAGTCTGATTAGTTATTAGTCTGTTCCTTCTTTCTCCACGGATTTGATCTCCTTTTTCTTGGGGGGTTTTGTTTGCCCTGTCTTTTTCATAGAATTAAAAATAATATATTCTCTACAGCAGTCTTTATAGCACCGCTGTATCCAATCATGTACCATCTTCAATTTGTAGATTTCTCCGTCCACTTTTTGTATCTTCTACCTTTTTCACCTCTGTTATCCTTGTCCTTATCTTTCCTGCACCGCTTACAGACCGACGTCAAACTAACCGGACTTCTTTCCGTGGACTGATATGATTGAAGTTAGTCCTCTACTAGACAGTGTTACTGTGTTTGTCTGATAATACAGATTTATTTTACCCTCCCTGATGAACACTGACTGACCCCTCTGCTGTTCCTGTGTCTACCAGTAGGTGGCACTCTTGTTTAATGAAAAATGTAACCTCCAAAGGACAACTTTCCATGACACATAGGTAACTACGGGAAACTTTTTATAGAGGCTTTCACATGGGGCGCGCACGCCGAGTGTGTGTGAGAGAATCGAGCCTCTCTGCTGCTGTTAATGGGAGGCAGATGGAGCTGGCTCGCACGCTGCTCACTAATGAGGGAAACGTGGAGCTGGTGGAGGTTTCACACAAGCAGGCACACTGGATGATGATTGTATATTTGAGTCTGTCGCTGTCACACAGACAGGAGGAGCTGATCCACTTATTCTGCTCAGAGTAATGCAGCCTGACATTTAGAGGCTATGAGAAAGAAGGTTTGGAATTCATGTTGTAAATTAAAAACATTTCTTCTGTTAGAAATGTCACACAGATTCAGAGGGGATGTTCTTTTCTTCTTTTAAGTTTTTTTTTGCCTTTATTAGAGAGGACAGCTGAAGAGAGACAGGAAACACTGGGAGGAGAGAGTGGGGGATGACATGCAGCAAAAGGCCGAGGTCAGATTCGAACCCACAGCCACCGGGACGAAGACTGCAGCCTCCGTGCAAAGGGCATGCGTCATAACCGCCAGGCCATACGGCGCCCCAGAGGGGAAATTCTTAATTAAGGGCACCACAAGCACGTCATGATCCTGTATTTTATAGCAGATACTTTACTACATACTTATCTATGAAACCAAATATTCACTTGGTCCATGTTAGATGGAAACAGGCTGCTGCTGGCTGTAGATTGAGCTTTGCAGTTTGAATCCCGACCCGTTCTGTCCATGGACTGTAAATAATAGTGGTCGAAGCCTGAGTGACGTCACCCATTGGTTACTGAAGGGGGCTTTGGAAGCCTGTCAATGGCAGTCTCCCTGCTGGAAATGCTGCACCCTAACTTCCTGTCAACTTAACGACAGGCTGAGAGCTGGAGCTGAGGCGAGTTTTAAGCCTCCTGACAAACTGTTACATCGGTCAGCTACATGCCTTATATATAAAAGACATGAGCTAATCAGACCTATTAGTTTTTTGAACCAGGCTGTAAACATGTTAATGTCTGCTGTAAAAACAGGCTTTTTGAATGGGTGTGTATGTGACTTCCTGTGCTTCTGCAGCCAGCCTCTAGTGGACACTCGAGGAACTGCAGGATTTTGCACTTCAGCATCGGCTTCATTGTTTAACACTGGAAGTTGCTCCTTGAGTCAAAGGCGACTTTAGTGAACAAACATGGCGTACGATGGGCAGGAAGAATTTGGAATAGTTTTTAAACTACTTCTTACTGAAAATCCACAAAAAAAAAGGTAAAACTATGAATGTGATAAAGAGTGGAGAAATTAAATGTCAGAAATGATTGCTTACCGTGGTCAGAATTCCCATCCAAATCCTGCGGGTCTTACAGAGCTAACCAAGTACACAGTAGCATCCAGCTAAGATAAATTACATCTGTCAGGCTCATCATTGATTCCATCTCAAAGGAATTTATGTATATATATTTTTGACTGCACAAAACCACGTAAATCTTCAACCAAACAGAATGATATATGACCAACAAACTGTCCAATAAATAAAACGTAACTTTGCTTTACAAGGCCTTGGTCAGTTAAAGCAAGCCAAACAGAAACATCAAACTTTTCCCACTCTGATTCAAACCACAGAAAACAAACTGCTGGGGTGATGACGGTCAAGTCAAGGTCTCATTCAAACCGCAGACGATGGAGCAGCGCTGAACGCTGGACGTCCCTCAGAGATGACATCACAGACGGCTGATTTTGGCTGCTTGAGTTCAGCTAAAACACAAAAGTCAGAGTGAAGAGACACTCGAGGGTTCTCACCCCAAACATGAAGCCAATACTTACAAACATGTAACTGTCAGCTGGACTGAGCATCAATCAGTGTTTGAGAATCTGAAATGATGAATGGGGTCACTTACGGAGACAGGGACCAGAGTCAAGTTAGCATCGCTGTGGTGCTTAAAGGAAGAATGTGAACGTTTTACTCATAAACACAGCAGAAACCAAGTCTATCCTGTAAATGTCTCTCTGAGTCATGACTGTCTACAATGAGTGAGAAGCTCGAGTCCCGCTGGCTGTGTTGACATGGATGGGACGGCCGGCTCCTTTTTTTTTTCAATTCTAGGGAAGATGCACTTTAGCCGAAACTCTGGGGTTGTAAGGTTGGATGAAAAGATGTTAGAAAGGGAATGCATGTAGAAGACAATAGGCCAGTCAATCTAGCCCAAAAATACAAAAAATGTGCAAATGTAATGTCAAAGTGTACCATCATGTTCAAGAATGGATGGGAACCTTGCTACCACCAGAGGAATGGGGCTGGAGGATCCAAGACTCATGCCTCATTCCTGTCCATACTGACCAGGACCCTGCACCTCAATCTTTGTTAGAGCTTGTGCGCTGCAAGTGCAAGTCTGGTTGCAGCACAATGCATTGCAATTGCCGTCGTCAAGGCCTCGACTGCTCCCTAGCTTGCACAGAGTGCAGAGGCGTATGTGCAAATATGTCAGCAAACTTGGATGAGAACATGGATTGAACTTTTTTTGTTGTTGCCACAGAGTCAAATCTATAAGTGGATTTTACGGCCGTGCCACAGTGGATAACAATGGTTATTTTCTCTTTTGATAATGGTCTAATTTCCTGCTCTTTATTTCTTTACATAAACATAGTTGGTGGTTTTGTTTGTTTCTAAAACTGTAAGCCTGGAAGAAATAAAGTGTTATGGCCTACCTCCTATTCTGTACATTAAAGTGCCTGCTGGGCTTTCTCTTCTCCATCTGTCTCTTGAGTCGTGGTTTTGGGTACGTATTGTCTGTTTACAGATTTCAGTGACTTGTTTGTTAATAATTAGGTTTCCTCTGATAAATGGATTCTCTTTCACTCTAATCTTTAAAGGGAGTTTTCTCAAAGTGAGGTTTCGTACACTGTGGAGGAGAAATATCCAGTAACACCTACATAAACTATTCATTACAGATTCTTCCTGTCTGTACTTTGAGTTTGATTAGGGAGGAGTTCTGTTGATATGTTTTCAACAGCCTGATATTTTATTTTATACCAACAACATGGTGAACAGATGTTGTGATGACTCTAAATCGTATTTTCTAATGTATGGGATGATATAGAAACACAGTCCCTTCTTTAATGTTGTCTTTCTGTATTGTGTCAACATAATGAAACAATCATTTTTAATCTTCTTCCAGTCTTCAAATGTTGAGTTTTGTAATATATGCAAATGATGGTACATTTTATGAAGAAAGGCCTCATTTGCATATATAAACATAAAACCTAAAAAACTTGCAATACATTTTTTCTTTGGTATGATGTCACTAATCAACTGGAGAAGTTTCATAGTGATAGCTATTAATTGAAAAATTTCTCCTATTCTACTCAATGTACTGAGAGTGTTGGGCCTTTAATCTGGAAAAAAAATATGTTCCACTCCATCTACGGAGGTAGACTTTTAGTATATGATTCAGGAGGGTATTAGGACCAATAAAAACTATGAGACATTACATTTGCAAATTTTTTGTATTTTTGGGCTAGATTGACTGGCCTACAAGGTTGACGTCAGTCTCAGATTGAGATACTTTCAGTCCAGGTGGAAGAGAGCCAGCGTGGGGGATCTGTCATGAGAGCTGAGTCAACCAAACTGCTTACAGCCCACATACCATACCTGGAAAAGGAGAGACCGGATGAATAAGGAGGAAAGGGTGTAAGGATATGAACAGGGATGGGCAGAGGGAGGAAGGTCAATGTATAATTGGGAAGGAAAGGGAGAGGTGAGAGGAACAGGACAGGTGTGAGAAGGTGACCAGAGGTTGAGAGTAGCCCTGTTTATCTAACTTTTATGACATGTATCTTGGAAATCCTGTTCTTCTTTTGTGGCCAAAAACTAAAATACTCCAGACATATTTCCTTTCCAAATGAGCCCCAATTCATCACATTAACACTCCTTTTCCCTCAAAAGTTTCCATTGTCAAATGAGGACACATTCAAGTGATAACATCCACAAAAGCTGCAATAAACCTCACTCGGAAAAATCTTTGCTTTGGCCGCAGACCAGCTGCGATGTCATGAGAACAAGCAGCCCGACATGAGGGGAAGCTGACTCGTCCGACCACTCTGACCCGGCAGGAAGCACTCGTCTCATCGTGACGAGTCATGGAAAGTCTGCTCTCTTTTCTTCTGAACTGGCTCCCTCATAACAACAGTCTGGGGTTAATGATTCAAACATGTCACCATACTTTGTTTCCACTACCCTTTCACATTGTGTTGAATACTCTGTCTAGTGGTAGATTAAGTACAAAGTGTACAAGTTTAAGTCCTGCATTCAAGAAAGGGTCATCTGGAAACCTCAAGCATCATCCTAATGACCACACTGCTAGTGCCACCTTTTATACTACGCAGAACAACGTTACCAATTGGTTTGAGAACGATCCTTTTAATGCTTCAAGGTGCAAAATGTGTTTGTCCCTCACCAGCTTGGTTCCCTGGGCCCATAATTGACCCTGTTTGTTAACCCTTTGCGTAATCTCTATCCTGGTTTTATCTTATTCAAACCTCATTTATGACCTGTTTGTACAGTGGCTGGGAGGTGCAAACGCTCGGCAACAGCTGAACGACGTACATTTAGAAAAACGAGCAGCTGATTCAGAAATGCTGCACATTCAAAAGCAAATGCAAACTTCCAAAACAAATGAAAGACGCTGAAACGTGCTGCAAAAAGCCGGAACAACTGCATAACCCCAACCCTCCTGAAATGATACCAAACACAATATTACTAAAGACTGAATAATGTCCTGACCATGAGCCTCAACCAGGATATGCACCAGCTTCTTAAATGCAGTTACCTTTAGGGCAGGGGTCATCCACTACATTTGTACAAGAGCCAAGTCACTGTGGGGGGCCGCACTTAAGCCTGACAGCTGTCAAGCCCGGTGCGAAAAAGTTGGTGTCAGAGGGGAAATGTGATTTCTAACATTAGCCCAATGCAAGTATTTTAGCCCTGTCATTTTATTTTTATGTTTATTGTTTAATCACCCGAGATGGTTTATATTCAGGGGGCCAGATGGGAAGCTTTGGGGGGCCAGATGTGGCCCGCAGGCCGCCAGTTGAAGACCACTGCTTTAGGGGTTGGTTCACTTCATGAGCTGGTTACTGTGACACAGCTGCCACTCAGAAAAGTCTATCATACCAAAATATCATCTACAGACATGGACATTTTCAAAATTGTGACGAAGTTTTGCCACCTTGAGAGGTACCGTCAAACCTGGACTTATAGGAGGGGAGAAGGGACACAGATCAGGGAAACATACAGCTGTAACTTAAACCGAGTGCAGACATGAATAATAAGTTGTTTGCAGAATCAAGCTAGAGGAGGTTTTAAACAGATCCTATGAAGTTTAAGAACTTGTGTTTGATTCATTCTTTTCTTAACGGTTTAATTGGTACAATCGTCACTTTCATCTAAATGACTTCAAACTTGGCGAAGTGCATTGCCAAAATACCCGAGGGGAGTTTGTACTTTTTTCAAAAAGCCATTGTAGGCAGCCTTGTAAACCTTTCATATAACCCCAGAACAGCAATACTTTACAAGGTTATGTCATGTTGAATGAACTTTGTAGCCTATAATCTGTTTCTTGAGCAAACCCTCCCTCGCTGTTTAGAGAGTTTTAAAGCCTCTCCCAGTATGACATCAGTATCGTGGAAAAGCTGTGCGAGCATCTGCTGGCCGAGCTGCAGGGAATATGGCTTCACACCGGAGAGCACACAACGATCTGCGGAAGGAGAAAGAAATCCATCAACATACAAGAACATTGATACCAGCCTTCAGATGCATCTCGAACACCGGGGAGAATAAACGTCTTCAAATGAGGAGACGTCACCTCCCAAAGAATGTTCATTGATTGTTAGCAGAAAGCATTGCAGTGATTTATGAATGGAGTCATAAAATCCAAAGATGGGCCATCTATAACAGGATCCAAACCTGCAGTGACTTAAGAGAGGAGTGAGTGGAAAACAACGATTATTAGAGGAGTGAGCCGTCAGGCTACAGGGTTCCTGATGGCGCTGGCCAAAGGAAAGAGGATTGGCAGTGAGCGCATCACTCTGATCCTCCTCCGTGTAGCACGAGGGCTGTTTATGGTGTCATTGTCAGGCTTTTAAGGAGCTCTAACCAGGTCTGTTTTTGATTGACAGGAGGAAGAAAAGCTGCTGATTCATCAAGCTAACTGGCTAACGTAGAAGTCTCACATCAGGGTTCCATACGAATGTAGAAATATTCTTGAGTCTGCAAATTAAACCAAATATATGTTTCTAACTAACGGCAAACTCTGTGGCTGTAAAAGGAAGCAAACACAGAAGTGACAACAACTTGCTGTTCATTTAGTGTCCACTGGAGGCATGCTCCAAAAGTGAGTCAATCCCCGTAGAGCCACATGGTAAACACAGACATGTTTACTTGTGGAGATATTACTGGTGTAAATGTATTCATAAATGTGTGAATAGATCCACCAATGTGAAGACCAGTAATATACAGAGTTATCAAAGACTGAAAAGTGTTTTGCTCTAATAGCTGAAAATACACACAAGTCATTAATAACGCTGGATACACACTTGACAATTCTAGTCCCAATTTGTTGCAACCAATTATTTAGATGAATTATTATTATTTTACTGCTCCTGATTGAGTCAGAGCCTCCCTGATCTAATCGTAATAATTCAAGACCAGGCTGCCTCTGAGGGAATACCCAATGAAAAGCCAATGAGATTTGTGCACAAAGGGAGCTGAGCTTGTATTTACGAGGCTGGAAATTAATGCTGGACGCATGACGCATGGATGAGAGACAGACCGAGGTAGTGCAGGTTTGCTACCGTGGCCATAGTCCATGCTCCAATATATTTTGAATTTCAGGGTACCCCATCGAAATTCCATGAAACGCCATTTGGGGTCCCCGAGGTTGGGAAAGCCTGAGTCTGTGTCTAGTGTGCGTGTTTGGAGGATTATAATGTTAAAAGTCAGTTGAAACTGTCCTCATGTCTTTGGTCTCCCACGTTTTTAAAATCGGTTAAGGTTTGAAAACCGTCTTGTGTGAAGTCAGCTCAAGGGGGGCCTCTCGATTGGCTCTCTGTTCACATGTGCCTTTTGCCACACTGCCGCGCACACTGCCGTGCATGATCCACAAATACATGTGGCAATCAAGAAGTGTGTGCGTCTCGGGTTTGTTTCCCTGAGCTCAGACTCACAGTTTTTAACATTCTCTACTCGTGTCCGCCCGGCCTCTCTGGACACTCGTTCAATCACACATTTGTTGATCTTTGTACGCATTTTGGATCCATTTATGCATTTACAAACAGTTCTGCACCAATAACATCTCCATCTTAACAACTTGGAACTTAAAAAACCTTTCATGCATCAAAAGCTGAAATCTCTATGACAACTAGGTGTGATAATTTTCATTAAATCAGGCAGATAAGTTACATTTCAGCTTCAAATACTAACTGTTGCATTGCAGTTGTCTATCTGAAGGGGTTCATATCTGATGACCAAGGCTTTACTCAGAAGTGAAACTAACAGAAAACATGACTCAACATTACAGTCAATTAAAGCGTCTTCCTACTGAACACAGATTTTCTGCTGGAGGAAATCACACACATGTCAACTATTAGGAGATTTAATGATTAACACGTGTGCAGTTTGCAAATTTGCAATTTTACAGTCCAGTGGAAGAATAAAAAAAAAAAAGGTCCTTTAGCTGAAAATACTGTGAAAACGTGACTACCTGCAGGCACGATGCACTTAGAGCATTTTTCATGTCATGACCTGGCATAATGGTGATGAGTGTGCCGTAAGTCATCCTCCTGCACGTGAAGACAGCGCAGGTTATGATCCGTTGTGTTTATCAGAGTTTGCTCGGACACATGCACGTACGACACGACAGCATTCGACACGCAGAGAGCTGTTGTTTAAACTGCTCGAACATAGCAAGATTTGATTATCGACTTGTAAAGTCGATAAGTCGATAAGTTTTCTTTCCCTGCAAACAAAAAACAAAAACAAAAAACAACTGAAATATTTTGGAATTGTCAGAGACGATTAATCCTGAGGACTTCAAGTGTGTTTACAAGCACATGGAAAACAGCACTGCATCCCAATCCGATATCATTTACGCACTTTTTGCAGTTTATCTTGCCTACATGTGTTATCTGTAGAAATGCACTGAACCGAAATAAAGGATCTGTATATCAGGGTCGTTCCGGACATCTTCTAATGGATCAATAACGGTTCTTTTCTCATTTCTTCTGTGTTTCGTCCACCCTCAGAGACAAACTGAGGCCTCTAGCTCTTCAATAGTCTTTACAAATGTTTCTCTAAGGATATCTTTGAGGTCAGCTAATCACATTTCTCCACTAGAAGGGCACCTTGGACGCCACTTTCACAGTTTTCTGGATTGGTACCCTTAATCTTACTTTATCATAATTAATCCACAGGCAGAGTCCTGGAGGATACTTTATGACATTTTCTCCACTGGAAAAAAAGATCTTTGAGGGCACTTGTACAGTTTTCTCTACAGGAAGGGGAACTGTGAGAGTACTTTATCTATTTTCTGCATTGGAAGGACACATTTTCATGGCACATTTTCTTTAACGGATAGTGGACAGAGTCAGAAACCAGGGAGAGACAGAGAGAGAGAGAGAGAGTAGGGAATGACACGCGGGAAAAGAGCCAAAGGCCGGACTAGAAACCTTGGCATCCTGTTTGGAGGACTACAGCCTCAGAAAATGGGGCGCGACCTAACCATGGACTGAAATCTTGAAGGGAACTTCATAATGTTTTCTGCACTGGATGGGCACTCCATATGTTCTCCACAAGAAGGTTATTTCACTTGCGCTTTGCACTTTGAAGGTTTTTTAACTCCTGTTAGGGTACCCAGCTGACTTTCTTTATGTTTTATCCATTAGAAAACAGAGGTTGTCATGTTTTGCTGTAACATATCTTACCTGGACAGCTTGTTTTAGTGTATTTTGTCCATCGGTCCATTGGACACCTTGGATAGCAATTAACCACAGTTTCGCCATTTAAGGGGAACCCTGAAGGGCACTTCATCACAGTTTTTATCCAGGAAGGACACATTTGAAGTTGTCTCCACTGGATGGACACCTAGGAGGTCAATGTATCCCCCTCTTCTCATTTCCGAAGGTGCACATCATCACATTTGGAAAAGAGAAAGACCCATATCCTGTTCTTCCACCATGGATGAACTCCCTGGGGTGCACTTTATCACGCTCTCTCCACTGGCGGGGCTCCCTGAAGCGTGATAATACGGGTTTCCAAGTGGAAACTTAAGCAGTTTGTTTTTCAACATTTGCTTTCGCAACTAATCAGATACAATAGACGGCTTTTACCTGGTGAATTACAGGAAATGAAAGGCATTATTGAGATATTGTGCAGCCATACCTGCCTGTGTCTGAGAATGATGCTTTTGTTACGCACAACAGTAAAAAAAATAACTTCGACATAAATTTGAACCTTTTATAACATGTTACATCAGATCCTGCAGCGGTGAGAGTCAGAACTGTGTTTATGACATTACTTCAGGACAGATCATCCTCTATTCTTCAAAATCTCAGTCGCTGCCAGACAACGGAAACTGCTGGAGAGCCTCAGTTAAAGCCAGATTCTTATTAGCTTAAGAGCTGGTATTTATATTCAGCCTGAGCCCAACGCGGGTTTAATGTGTGGGCAGCTGCCATAGACTCACTAAATCACCATTTAGAACTAATGAGAAGCAGGCTGCCGTGTTTATATCAGTCACGTTTCTCCAGTGAACATGTGAGTGTGAAAAACCAACGGATGCAAACATGGAAAACGAAAACAGCTGAAGTAAGCTCTTCTCGTCTGGTTCAGTGTTGTCTGTCGATTAAAAACGAAGAGAAAGTTCAAGAGAAAATCTCCCAGTTTCAGCCTCAGTCGAGGGATTAGTCGTTAGAATGAGCTGAACTTCTTTAGACAGGCATTAATCACAGGTAACACAATATCAGCTACTGTGTTCCCAGAAGTGGTATTAAAAGATAAACGTCAACATTTATCCAGAATAGCTCGTACAGCTTTAGCCAGAGTCATTTAAAAGCAAAGAGTGAAACTAACATGTCTGGTCTGGTTAATGATATGCCCCACTAGAAGTCCATTATCAGGAGTTTATGGTCACATCAGGGGCCACTGGGTTGCCTCTGTGGAGTCCATCATTTCCTAATTATGAAGCACACAGTCTCAGAAGAACTCGTCAGCTATCGTCTGACAGGGATGCATGCCTCTGGGATGAAAAAGCCAGTTGTTCAGGGCCTTAGGTTTAGCCATTGGTTAGCAGTAAAGACTTCTTTTTCCATGCATTTCTTTTGTTTACTGTCTGCCTAGATGGTTAACGGTAAATGGACTTCAGTCTACTCAAAGTGCTTTTACACCGCAGGCCACACCTTCCCATTCAAACTCATTCACACACTGATGGTAGAGGCTGCTATATGACGACCGATCTACCACTGAGCCACAGCCGCCTAGCAACTTAAAGGGATAGCTTGGTATTTTTGAAGTGGGGTTGTATGAGGTAATTGTCACATTAAGTATATTAGCCTCAGGAGATGTCAGCTTGGCCCCTCTATTTAGCGTTGGCCCTGTGGCCTGTCAGGTTGTGGCCTTCTCTTCTCTCGTGTTGCAGGTTCGTGTAATTAGTAGGCGTGGCTGTCCAATCAGCCGGACTGAGCCCACCTGGGCCCGATGCTCACGGTCACTATAAGAGTCGACACCTCAGTCTGCTCAGAGAGACTTTCTGCATGCACCTTGTTTGGATAAGTCATCTTCCTTTTCCATGCAGAATACACTCATCACGTAGCCACTCACTTAGACTACTGACTCTACTGACATCCAAACCTCATCTCTTTACATTTGAATGGATGTTTTTTCTAAATAAAACATAATTAAGTGATTTTTTGGCGTCTCTCCCTTTCGGCCGTGGACTTTGATCTGGTCATGACAGGAGAGCAGTCCACGTGAGCAAAAGAGGCAGAATGCAATCCACAATTGGAGCGCTGCTTTTAGAACTCTTATTTATCGCCTCTGTAGCTCACCTTCAGTATTTCCAGAAGCTTTGAAAAGGTAGCCATTGCTCTGAGAGGCTCTAATGTCATCAGATGATGGTGATGGGGTATGATTAGGTTGCGTTAAAATCAAGGTAACAGAAGCCATCACTCTCTATAAATCAGTTTGGATTATATTTTCATAGTTCTACCTTCATGACCTCCTGGCCGTTAGCAGCTGCCAGAAACAAAAATCAAGTCTTCTTCGGTGCCTGCACTCGCCGTAAACTTTGTTAGTTAAATGTGATTTAAATGTGTGTACTGAATGATTGAACCTCGGGCAATGATTGTTCTCCAAAATAAATTCACTGCAGTTTGGAAAACGAGCTCCTTTTTTTAAACAAACATGCCGTAAGACCAATCAGCTTTCATTGGAGATGTGTGACCTTTTAAAAACTCAAAGTAAAGACAGCGGCTTCCACAAGTGGAGCCAATGAACAAACACGTTTTTTTAATTATTAGTATTTTAAAAGGCCAAGCAAAAGAAGAAGAAAGATGCAAAACTATTAGGGATCGATATCCTGCAGACTAACAGGACTCGTTAACAAGTTGAAGATCAGCCTTACTCAGAAACTAAAGTTTATTTTGAAATTCACTAGAAGTTCTGTGGGTTCCCTCGTCTGACTTCCTGTACGGGTCGATCTGCTCTGTTCAACTTGATGCATGCTTGCAATGGACTTTTTTGGAGCAGAGCTGAGTGGCGCTGCTAGCATACTGACCGCGATGTGTGCAGCGGAAACACGAGCATTGACTAGAGAGGGTGCAATCAGCTCCGGAGTACGTGGTGCAGACTGAAGGTGGTGCGCATTCGTTGAAATTGTTAGGATAAAACCCAGTTTGTGGACTAAATAAGATGACATCATGACGTGTTTAAGTCAGGTCAGTAAATCGATTATAAGGCAGAGGTAAATAAAACGTCATTGTGATGTGTTCAAGTGTAACGTCAAGAAAATAGAAGTTAAGGTTTTGCAGAGAAACTTTATTAAATGTATTTTGGAGGAGAATGTTTATTTTTCCAAGAAATATCAAAGATGTGCGTGCTCTGTAAAAAAACGTCTCGATGGAGTCTCGATGATGGCATCAACTTCAATCAAAACCAATAATCCCCATCACTAGTCGCACATCTTTAGCATGAATCCGAGTCCAACAAGCCGAGGCACAGATGTTTATATACATTGACTTCATATCTTTTAAAAGGCACTCGCTCACCCTCTGCTCCTGATCGGATCATCCGAGAGCTGCTGTTACAGAAACCACAAAACGACATCACTGCAGCGTTTCTCTTTTGCATTACTTCATCTGAAAAATCATCGACGTGTTGAGTGAGCTTCGTGACCACTGGAGCCACGAAAACTGAACCCAACAAATGCCAGTGCTGTAATTTCAGAAACACGTGCACGCAGTGTGTGGACGGATTAGTTTCCTCCGCTCTGAATATATGTTTGATCTGAAACACAAACTGAGCTGTTTCCACGTTTTTAAACCCGCGGCCAACTGTGGATAAATGTCTTATAGATTGATGTGTGGACATTAAAGGAGAGAAGGAATTTATGGGAAGCGCTTTTGAATTTAAAGACAGTTTGACGTCTATCAGGTGGATTTACTGTACATGCTGCTGTGTGTCAAACAGGAGATCTAAGAGGATTCATAAAGTGGGATAATTTGTGGCCATAAAGGCAGAACAGGTATGCTCTGTTCCACTCAGCATGAAGGTGAACCACAGAGCAGCAGACGACGAGCTGGTAGAGATTCAGAGTCACTCGAGGACACAACAGCATGCTGTTTGATGCTGTTTTCCACTGAAGGTGAAGTCAGGAAGGACTTTCTGTCTGCCATATTGTCCACAGATCCCGTTTATGAAGCAACGCATAGAGTGAATGCAACAACAATGTCTCCTTTTATGACAGAAATAATGTCTAAGGCCCCGGGTCCACTTCACGTTCTCTTCCAGGCAGAAAAGAGCTGGCTTTGCGCAGGGGAGCTCTTGTAAGAACCATTTGTGCGCTGAGAAAAAAAGCCCTGCACATCTATGCAACAGTCTGTTGACAACGGCTGCTGCTCCGTTGCTGTTTGTTTTATTAATTTGAGATCGTGGTCGCAGCCATGGAGCAAAGAGGATATAGGTACAAGAAACGATCCGTAGGCGGCAAAAAGGCCCCCCCACCCAGTGGTCCAACAATTCAATTCATCACAAGTCCTGACAAAGTAAGATGTTTCTCTTACATCTCAGACGTCAACATTGTATTCTGCCTTTTAGGCTTGATTTTAAAATCTTTGAACGCACACACTATGATTCAGGCAGACCGGGAGACAACCATTAGTAGTAACCATTCCAAAGAAACAACTTCTCACAGAAACTGTGATCAAGCACGACTTCAGAAGAAAAACAAATATGGAGGAAGATCGACGTCGTCAGCTGGCTGTCCTGGTGCGCGTTCTGTTTGCAGCAAGTCTACTTCTTCAATATTCAGTTATGTTCATGTTTGTTGCCATGTTTGAGCTGTAAAAGATCATTTGATGATGCTTCCTGGTCTGCTCACTCTAATTGGCTATTGCGGGGATTCCGTCCAAGGCAGGCCGATCTGGAATCAACCTGGATCAGGAAGGGTCCAATAAAATAATCACATGACACCAGACAGTTGAGGATTATCTGGACAAATTATCGGTCGTGACAAGCCTCGAATCAAGAAGAAAGAATCGGGCAAGCACCTCTTACCACTCAAGTTTGTCATCATCATCAAACCAGGAGAAATAATGAAGGACATTTCACTCAAAGTACGTCCCTCAGGTCTTCATAGATGGGACAGTAGAACTGAAAATCTCCTTCTCAATTTCCCCTAACTCACACAACAAACTCCCTCCTCCCTTGGCTTCTTGAGTGGCGTTACAACCTGCAGGTCTCTTAAGCTAAAGCTGTTCCTGAATGTGAATCTGCATAGAGGGATCTTTTCTTTTAGTTAAATTACAATTAAAAAAGGATTCTGAGATCTGACCTGAAGTAACACTCAGATGTGTATAAATTAGAGCAAGATGAGCAGTCAGACTCACCTTGTACTTATCAGACGTTCCTGGATGATTTGTGACGTCTGTGCGGCTCGGCAAACATCCATCAGATGACCCTTTTAAAGCCGGGGAGAGATTATTGTTGTCAGAAATCCTTCTCAGACAGAAAGTTGGACCCACTTAGAGTATTTTCCGAGGACTTTTTTTTACGTTGTTACGTGAGGTGCCAGATGAAGCAGGATGCCAGAATTGACAGAATTATGTTCTCTGAGAAATTTCCATTTGATGGCTCACTTCAAACATCTGAGCTCCACGTTAGAGATGCTGTGTGCGGAGGTAGACCCTCAGATTACACAGTATCCTGCTTTTTAACTTCCAACACTTCTTGTAGAAACAGAAGAGTTCATCTTATCAGGACTTTCACTGAATAATAGTTGAAGCTTTAACAGATCCAAATTCATGTTGCTGTTTGTGTTTTTAAGGACGTATGTTACGACACCTGATCCCTGAACAAGAACAAAAGCCGCGGAAAACAACAAAACATATTAAACTGAAGCGCCTCCGTGAGCTGTGACGGTCGGGAGCCCAAAGAGATAGAGAGCGAGCAGGCCAGTTTCTGCCTCCAGATGTTGACTTGGTTGACTTGAGGTAAACGTGTCCACATCATGACCAGCAGAGGGGGTCGCACAACGTAACACGTACTAGGGGTGTAATGGTATGTGCATTCGTCCCGTCACGGTAAAAACATTACTGTTCGGTGCGCGCAGTCATACGATAAATACGTCTGCAAATACGAATATGTATCCAATCCCGCCATCTACTTGGAGGTAATGCTCGTAACTTTGCTAACCGCTATTAAACGATAAACGAAGAAGTGGAGGCAGAAGCAACAACACACACTGAGAGCACAATGACTAGATGTGCCTTTGGCGTGTTCCTTTGTCTGACTTGAGTGGAGTGGAGCAGCGCTGCAAACATGGCGGGAGACTGACCGCTGTGTGTACGCAAAGACCCGCCTGCTTCTTTGACACATTGTGGTATGATTTGAAAGACGTCAAACAGGCTAATGAAAATAGGACAGCATCACCCAGAGGTGCCAATCACTGGAAAGAAGAGGTGTAATCGTAGGCTTGGTGTATTTGTCCTAAACCGTCGCAATACAGACCTCACTGTTCTATGCATGCAGTCATATGACGATCACAGAAAGGTGGCCACAGATGGCAGTATCCACGCCAATCTAAGAGGCGGTAATGCCTGAAAAAGGCTTTGCCACCCGCCATTAAAGAACACAACTTAAGATCTATTCACCCTTGAAGCTTGTGGCTTTAACATGACAAACCCTTTAAACCAAGAAAAAGAGATTGCGTTTAATCTAAGTTCTGACACAATGAGGGTCAAAAAGTTTGAACAGGAATGTTTTTAAAGGCTGTTGTGGTTTCAAAGTGATGGATGAGGCCTCAGATTTTCTCACTTTGATATAAACACTCACTGTTGTTTTAAAGAGTCCTCGGGTGATTCGACCTTTTCTCTCAGGGCCGCTGAATCACTGAACCGACTGTTGGCTCCGTGTACACCCCACGTACAACAGCGACCCTGACGTGATAAACTATCATCACCTAAATTTGAGAGAATGAACAAGCTCATGTTTTGAGCTGGTTTGGATAACCTCTCTCTGGTCTGCCATCTCTCCTGTCATCAGCAGACCTTCAGGCCACTGGCAGCAAACAGCAGCTAATTTCAGTCTGTCTGCAGCACTGAGGAGCCGAGTGAGTAATGCCTCTGAACACATGCACCGTAGGAAAGCACGAGTCATTGAAAACACTGAGGCCCTGATGGCTATCACAGGGTTCTTAAAGATCACAGGCCCTCAGGCATTAAATAACCATTGCTCCTTTGAAACACATCAGTCAGTTTAGATCCACTCCAGGCTGATGTTTAACAAAAACTAGAGTTACTCCAACGGTGGGAAAAGTCATTGAAGCTGTTCCTACTGGCTATGATGTCATTGCTTCATAAAATCTGAACTACTGCTCCAGTGACGTATAAGGAGTCCGTTATTATCTTTTTATTTCAAACGTTAAGCTGGACTATTTTTTGCAGCAACCTCTGGGAATGAAAAATGAAGCCCATGCAAAAGTGCCAAAAACTGCAGTCCCCCAAGTGTCCACTTGAGGCTGTCTCCAAGTTTGCATCAATCTCCATTAGTTTCCATATTAAAGGTGCAACTTTTACGCTCTGTTTTGATGTGTGTGTCTCTTTAAATCCAATGAGCTCCCCCTCACCCCGCCCATCTTTTCCACGGGGTGTGCCAACGAGTTCAGCTTTGAGCTTCCATAGCAACTCGTCAGTGTGACCCCTGGGGAAAACATGGCTGCCGGAGACAACACAAGAGGGGAGGGGATTTTTTTTACCAGAATCCCACTGTGATGTCACAAGGAGAGCAAATTTGAAAACGGAGCATTTTTCTCTGTGTTGTAAGACTTATGCAGAGCACAAACAAACGACTGGATGGATTTATTTCTCATATTGTGGGTCGGTACCCAAATAAATGTTCAAAAACACTGTACAAGTGGATTCTTCATGTCCCCTTTAAGTCCTTGGAAACACACTCAATGAAAGCTCTAGGGATTGAAATGTAGATTACTTCCTTTTTTAAGTTATCTTTTGGCCTTTTTGCCTTTATTAGACAAGACAGCTAAAGAGAGAGGACATTTTTGGGAGGAAAGGGTGGGCATGACATGCACCAATTTGCAGAGGTCAGATTCGAACCCACATCCGCTGTAATGAGGACTACAGCCTCTGTACATGGGGCGTGCAACCTAAACACTAGGCCATCCAGCACCTCGTAGTTTTCTTCTTTTGTCGGAACATACAAGTCTGTCATGTCATGTCTTATCAGGTCTGCTGCAGAGTTTGAACCTGTGAGCGCGCAGGTTGGATTTCATGTCAGCTGGTTTTTAAGTTGCTGCAGGTTTTAAAGTCTGATAGAGTAACGAGATAGTCCTCTATTTTCAACCACGCAGCAGAGGTGACCTCATGCATCCGCCTGTTAAAAGGATTAAATGTGGATTCATACATTTATGTAGTCATTGGATCACCTGCTGCACATGTTAAACCAATCATCGTCTCCGTGTCACACGGGTCCCTCTGAGTCTAGATCAAAGATTTGACGGATCTTGATTTGATGTCAGGGTTCATAAACATCGGCTGTTACCAGATGACGGAGAACAAAAGTGACATGAGGTCGTTATTTCATAAACGGATGTGACTGATGTAGTCATTCTCAGAAATCTGTTCTCTGAGAGGCCTTCACATAAATTTTTAACTTTATGGGACTTCGACATGGAAATTTATGAGAGCAGAACGACAAAGCTTCAGGAGAAAGAGACGCTCGGCTCCTCCCTCTGCACACTCTGTTATTAAGATGACTGACGCTCTGCTGAGACTCAGAGACTCAAGAGAAGGATGGCATTGTTTTTAATGAACAAGGCACCGTTTATTTACAAGGTAAGGTCGGAATCTTCTGGGAATGTTGTGTTTCCATTCCCTCTCCTATTGGCTCCGACTCTGAAACATAACTGGCAGTTCAATCAGAAGAGACAAGTAAATTAATCAATATGTGATATTGAATTATTGTCAGAGAATCTTTGGTGCTTGAACTCTACAGGGAGACCTGCCCTCAGCAGCAGCAAGATCTAGCCCCCCGTGCAGAACGGATGCTGTGATCTGAGGTTGAAGGGATGAAGAGGCTGACCAAACTGTGAAGACCGGGGTTGACCGCACGATGGTTGATGCTACGATCTGAGGCTGATGCAACGAAGAAGGTGATGGAACTGAGAAGGCTTGGTGGTGATGGGGGGGTGGAGGGTTGCACGTAACAGTGGAATGAATGAACTAGTGAAAAAATAAGTCATAATTAAAAAAGACAGCAGCAACATGACAGGCTAACAATGAAGGAGTGGAGCAGGGCTGTTTGATTGATGTGACCAGACGATGATTACAACAAAATGAGTGTGTGTGTGTGGAGCAGCAAATGACATCCTCTCTGATGTAACACTGTTGTCAAGGAAAGACATCATCCAAAATGCTGAATTGCCGTTTTTAAGAAGCCGAGCGCAGCACTGATTTGCATCTCCATTGCAGCAGGTTACGTAACGACAGGTAGGTGAGCTGTCATGCTGACCAGGAGGTCAGCGTTGTCCAAAGAGCTCCAGGAGAGTTACAGCTTCCTCCGAAAAGTACCAGCCAATGAATATGCTGTGTTTTACACACACTGCAGGTGTCCATTTTCAGTCTCCCTCGGTGGAAATGTCGACATTTAAAGCCGTATTAAAAAGAGCAAACACAAACGGTGGGTACAAGCCGGTGACAAACTGCTCAGGAGGGCCCATTGTGTGACCGGTGCAGGTCGACACGTGTAGGTACGGTCAAATTAAAGTGTCCCGATTTGGAGCTTTATAAAATGTGGTCACCCTAGCGAAGACGGTACATTTTGCTTAAAAGGTTGCTGCAGTAAATCATGTAAAAGTGCTTAATGTCCAATGCAACATCTGCATTTTTTTAAGTTCCTGTAAGAAACATGTCCGACATTCACTCAGCACATCAGCCTGCGTGTTAACACGTATTCTCAGGAGGGAACAAAGACGTTCCTTCCTGTAACACGAGTTTGATCAGTCCACTTTGATGCCAGCTCTTTCCATGAACACCGGGCTTTTCCAATCTCCTGAGGTGTTCAAACACTTTTATCCGAGCCACAAAAACTCTGCTTTGTTCTTTTTTTCCAATTCTCTAAAAAAAAACATGCATGTGTGAAGTTTACAGCCGGGCTTAATCCTCACTCGATAACAATAACCTCTGCACTGTATTGTTTAACTTCTAACTTTTATGTTGTAAAATTAGTGGAAGGCTGCATTCTTCTGAAGTTACTCACAAAACCAGAAACCAAAAGTACTGAGTGCTGGATTCCAGAAAGCATTTCTGCTGTGATCACAGTTTTATGTTGTCAATCTTTTCCCCCTTGGTTGCAGATATTGTTTTGTATTCTAAAGGAGAAATGAAAGCACGCTCTGTTCTATCTCCATTCTGTGTGTTTGAAATTAAAACATATTGAGGTTTTGTTCACTCAAAGACATGTCGCATGTGCCCGTTGGGATAATAACCTAACTCTAAAGTCATATTTCATCACTAGATTTACGTCTTCTTACTGGCACTCTGTTGCTAAACCTCGTCTTGTCGTGAGAAGATGGGATTGAATTCACAAACACTGGGGTTTCTGCATGATTGAATTATACATTTATGGCCGTCAGTTATATGATGTATACTTCCAGTGTCCGCAAGGCTTTATTTCCCAAACATGTTGGGAAAATTTGGAAACATTTTCATGAGTCATTGAAGAGCAACGCCCAAAATTCAACAAAAGAATTTAGCATAAATAACCATCTACCAATGTAGGCCATTTTTGAAGGTCTACTTTATATGTCAGTGTTTATGTTCTGTTTTGTTTGGTGGTTATTTATCATCAGACATTAAGGAAACATGCTATGTTGAAGTGCTGGCTTCTCTGACAACAATGCAGCAGCCAGTATGTCCTCCTTCTAACTTTAGATTCTGGTCCTGAATGGTCTGGATTTGTTTGGACCAGAGAAGGTAGGCGGTTTTAAGGCACCCCCACACGGCCTTTTTGGACGCCCCTCGGTTTGCCAGATATGAGAGCAGTTATCAGGTCAAAACAACAGGTGTTGCAGCGATGGAAGCGGGCAAGAGAACTGGTTCAGATAGAAGTGATTGTACCCGACCTAAAAAGCCTCTGCATGTTTCTAATAAGCTCCACGAGCAGAAACGTGCTCAAACTAGGATCAATATTGGAGATGCTTTTGAATAATGGAGAGAGGTTAGAACGCAGAAAGGTTTACAGACCGATGCAGAGCTGGATAAACACTGAAGCTTCAGTGTCCACCACATGGTGACCTGCGTGAGCATCCACTCTAGAGAGGAGGGGAGGGGGTACAGCTCTCTACAATGTTTAGAATTTGGACTGCAGTACCCATTTTAAACACTAGGTGTCAGAGTTACATATTGCTCCTTTAACTTGTCAGCACTTAAATCAAAATAATGAGCTCTTGGAGTTTGGAGATTTATGTAAATATCCCATAATCTTCTCATGTTTACCTTTCATGTTGTCATTCTGTGAAACCTAGTGAACTACTAAAACGTGTTCATTTCCTTCAGCTGCTGTTTATCTTCATCTTCATCATTAAAAGTTGAATACTTTATTGCGAGTTGAGGTGAATTATTTGGGACATAGATTAGTAATGCTACTTTTAGACTGTGTAAGATAAGAACTAGGTATTGTTTAAAGCTGAAATATGTGTAAGCGGGGGTGATGCCCTTTAGGGCACACAGATAGACATAGATTGAAGAGAGTCACCCCCGCATTGGAATGTATACCTTGGAGCCCATGAGACACACACCATGGAGTATTTACACAATAGAGGGGTTATATTGGGGCACCTAGGGTCAGATAAGTGCGATGAGGAATGCGAGTGTGCAGGGAACAGGAAGACACATGTCTTATGTTGTTCTTTGCCATTCTGGATAAATAGGGGTGCTCTCCCTTTGTTCGGGAGAGATGATTTCGGCTTCTGTCTCTCCCAGGCTGTTCATGGCGAGCGTGGAATGACTCTGTACTTATGTAACATTTAATAAACGTATTATTGTAACTAAGTCAGTGTCAATGGAGATTTCTTCATCATCAACACATCCTCTATGACCAGAAGAGAGCAACTACAGAGTGCTGACGTTCTTTTGCCAATGTTTCTTTTTGAGTTGGCACTGATTGCCTTTGAGGAGTGTGTTCTCAAACATGTTCTCATGTAGTAAAACTTTCAAAGACGCCAATTTGCATGTTGCCACATTCAATCAGTATAAATGTGTAATCTGCATCCTTAAAACCCCAAAAAGTGATTTAAACACAGAGCACATGGGGATGAACAGTGCATAGTAGACTACTGTAACACATACCCTCAGAAGGTCAACACTCTCCATCTCTTATGTACAGGTCTAACTACAGATGCTCTTTAACTGTTTATAGGTTTCTTTTAAATTGCACATATATTTCTATTCCGGCACAGGGTTGTACATTTCATTATATAAGTTGTATAGCTCTATTTTTAATTGCACAGGTTTAATTTTATAGGGGCTCCTTAAATCTTTGTTGTCGGGTTAATATATGTATGGGAGGGGGGACAGGGGGTGTTTATGGTAACAATTGCTATGTGTCTTGCATGTTTGTATACTGCTACTGGATGCCTTGAATTTCCCTCGGGATCAATAAAGTATCTATCTATCTATCTATCTATCTATCTATCTATCTATCTATCTATCTATCTATCTATCTATCTATCTATCTATCTATCTATCTATCTATCTATCTATCTATCTATCTATCTATCTATCTATCTAGTCTCTTTTTTTACAAATGTAATTAACATGATGTTTGTCTAAATTCATCCTTTATTCAAACTAAAGACCCATTCTTTTAGAAAAATACAATCCAGATTTTCCCGTCACTGCAGTAAAAAGAGCGGTAAATCTTTTTATTCAAATTACATTTAGTGTCCCATTATGCACAAAGAATTTTCTTGGTTTGCTTTGCACCCAAAACATAAATCCTGAGGAAGAACAGACTTTGACTTTGCAGCGCGAAAAGAAAATTGAGAAAAAGAGTCAATACTGTGTTTGATAATATACAGATTTAGTTACGTCATAGTGTTGCATCCTCTTGTTGAGTAATAGTTTCATGGCTCTGAAAAAAAGCACAAAGAGCTGCTTATCTTAATGGACAAACTCCTCTTCATGTGCTACAATAACTGATGAGAACACATTAGTTCTGTTCATTTTCAAATTCAAATAATAGCATCCTGAATTGCTGTAAACATGTTTCAATCAAGCGGCAACCTCCGGTGTTGAAAGATGAAGCCAATGTGGAGGTGCTAAATCCTGCAGTTCCTTGAGTGTCCACTAGAGGCTGGCTGCAGAAGCACAGGAAGTCACATACACACCCATTCAAAAAAGCCTGTTTTTACAGCAGACATTAACATGTTTACAGCCTGGTTCAAAAAACCAAATAGGTCTGATTAGCTCATGTCTCGATCGGCACACGCTGTACGGGGGGTTAATTTTTTGATGACTCATCAGTTTTGATTTGATGCAGGATAAGAGTTATTCACAATAAGGCGTGTAGCTGACATGATTGACAGGTGGGTGCAGTGTAACGGTTTGTCAGGAGGCTTAAAACCCGCCTCAGCTCCAGCTCTCAGCCTGTCGTTAGGTTGACTGAAAGTTAGGCTGAGACAGCATTTCCAACATGGAGACCGCCATCGATGGGACTCCAGCACCCTCTGCAGGTACAGATGGGTGACATCACTCGACACTTCGTCCATTAATATTTACAGTCTATGGTTTCAATGCTAGAAAAAAACAAACCCTACAACGACCAGACATTTAGGGTTGATCAACCTGCAGACATGTTGTAAAAAATCATGCATATTTGAGGCCTGATACAAAGTTTTCTAACCAAGTTGTTAGGGAAATCTTCAAACTACAAGGATAAGATAAACCTTTATTTAAGAAGCCTTATGAGGTCATGCATCCATATATTTTATTTTACTCCGTTACCCATGACAACCAGGTCGATCTTGACTTATTTATGGCGTTCTCTCGGGTTTGTTTTCTTTGATAACGATCATTTTCGCTGCTTTCTTGTGATCTCGAGAAATTGAGCCGTTATCACTGGAAAACCAGCGTTGTTTTCCCGACATAATGAGATATGCAAGCTGAGATCTTGAGGAAAACAACTGGAAATGTACTTGCTTAGAGGTATGAAGAGCAAAATGAAATGTACAGATGTATGTCGGCTTGGGCTTTTGTAGAAAAACAGCCCAAAAAAAACAGACAACGGAACACGGTGCACAAATAATCAAACAGATAAAGATCAGTAACAGAATGTGTACTTTTGCACATTCCCAGAAAGAAACAGCATGCACACAGCGTTTATTGAAGTTGTTATTGCACACTGTATTAGGACTTTCACACTTGCAGTAAACTCCTGTAAAACTCCATATATTTCCAGGAGGACCTGTATTTGTGAACGTAAACAGCCACATTTCTCGTTCTGACTTCACTCTGAGTTTCTCCTGCCGGCCTCTTAGTTATTTTCTGCAGCAAGTGCGAGTAAGCTGATGTGAGAACGCAGCAGGATAGTCTCCGGAGAATTTCTGCAGGATAAGTAGAAAAGTCTGACTGCAGCAGAATCTCCAAAATGGTGGAGTTGGCCTGAGAATAGCACTCGTATTAAATATATCATAGGTTGAGAAGCTAAAGAGGAAACTAAATCTGCTGACGTGATGATGTCACCGTCTTTGCCTGGAATACAGATTTAATTTACGCAGGAATTCGTGGCTCGTGATGCAGCATGATTTAGGCTGCACAGTCATGTGTAGATCTCAAGCAGCAGGAATGTCTGAACCTGCAGGTGGTCTAAAGCCTCCTCTCTATCTGCACACTCACAGGAAAAACCTCATAAATTTCTTTGGTTTCCATGCAAAGGTTTCTATTTTTTATTTTACCCTGAATTTTCCACTTGTAGATTTATCTGTTTTCCAGAATCCCCGATGAGTTTGTTCAAGCTGCAGTCATGATTTTCCAGTCTGTAAATCATTCACAAGAGCACTCGCTGATCCTCGGTTTAATGTGTATTACATCATTTCCTGTTCAGGATTTCTACCCGGGATATCAGGTTCAAGTGCAAATGCAAAATAGACTGATATAATCTTCATGTAATTTGTTCTCCTTTTACCCTGAATTCTGCAACAGATGCAAGCCGCAACCTCCGGTGTTGAAAGAATGAGGCCGATGCAGAAGTGCCAAATTCCTGCAATGCTTTGAGTGTCCACTAGAGGCTGGCTGCAGAAGCACAGGAAGTCACATACACACCCATTCAAAAAAGCCTGTTTTTACAGCAGGCATTAACATGTTTACAGCCTGGTTCTAAAAACCAAATAGGTCTGATTAGTTATTGTCCTCGCAGGCACACACTGTACGGGGGGTGAATGTTTTTTATAACGATACGTGTTATCCATAGTTAGTCGTGTAGCTGACATGATTGACAGGTGGGCGCGGTGTAACGGTTTGTCAGGAGGCTTAAAACCCGCCTCAGCTCCAGCTCTCAGCCTGTCGTTAGGTTGACTGAAAGTTAGACTGAGACAGCATTTCCAGCATGGAGACCGCCATCGATGGGACTCCAGCGCCCCCTGCAGGAACAGGTGGGTGACATCACTCAGGCTTCATCCATTAATATTGACAGTCTGTGGACAGATGCCGTGTGAACGAGCGTTAAAAGTCAGATTAAGAATAAAATACTGTTGCTAAAACATATTTGTCATATCTTTGCAGACTTCATTTCTTCTTTGACTCCAGGACAAGAAAGTTGAGAAAATGCAGCTGTCAGTCAGTCAGGAATTTAGATGAACACTCTTTCTGACATTTAGAGTATTTTGAGTGATAACAGTGAGAGGTAATGGGACCATATCGTGAGTATGTCAAATATCTCTCACGGCTAAGACATATACTGTTGATCATATCTCCCAGCGACATGGCTCTCGAGTCACGCTATCGTATGTCAATAACTTCCTCGGGTTAAAAATTCCTTAAAAGCATCTGGTATGTAACTGTAAATTCAGAGTCAAATTCTAGGAGAGAAAGTCACTTACGCCGTTTTGACAAATGCTCACCTGAAAATGTCCCGACAGGCTGACTCTTCAATCTTCCTGAGTTGCTCTTTCACACATGTTATGTTATACAGCTTATTGTCTGCTGTGTTCACACATCCACCTTCAAAATGTTGCTTGAGCCTCCGTCTTCTCCTAAGGTCACTTATATTGTGTTAGCACAGCTTGTTGGCTTGTTGTACAAAGTGGATATAACTACGTATTAATAATATCCACATCCGTGATTGAAAAGTTGAGCTTTGACTTGTGTCAACAACACCGGAGAAACACTTTTTTTTTTTTATTGATGAGTGTTGTGTTGCTCCTCAATTCAAAGCACCACACATCCGTTTATCCGCCTTCAAAATAAAAGCACTAGATGTCATACTGTTTGCAAGGGGAAACTGAAATTCACAGAGCAAAGAATGAAATATTGAACAGATGCAGTGTGAGATGCTGATTCTTCAGTCAGACACAAATCTATTTTGATGCAATTTTCCTACATTTTGAAATATGTCCAGACTTTTGAACGAGCTTTACCGGCAGATTTCCAAATCATAGAAGACTGAAAGGCCGGCGCTGATGAATGTGGATGTCAGAGTGGAGCGCGGCCAGATTTCTGCAGTCTGATTTCTGCATCTTTGTGGCCGTCGAGTCTCCTCCTCTCTGAAAGCATTTCTGCCCTCCAGCCGCTCACACGTGACATAAACTCAGAGTCAGAGAGGAGACATCCTGCAGAAACATTTTGTCATTTCTCTTGTGATCTGTGAGACTTCATGTTGAGTTATGGGTGGCCTGTGAGCAGTGACATTCAAACCGTTCAGGGATGATTGATGTTGGAGATTAAGTCTTAATTAACACGATCCTGACTGTGTTCTTCATTCAAGGAAACCGCAGGACGCCCAGTTCAAAACATGCTGCAGTGACACGACTATAAATCTCAGTCTCTGTGCAAAGTTTGTTTGTTTAATCATTTGAATGCTGTTATATCTAAAGTTCATAAAAGCATGCTCTTAACTCATAATTTCCCTCAGGAGGTTTAGTATCCGAGAGATTAAACCACAAAGATCCTCTTTCAAATCCTCTCGGGACTTATTCCATTTTTTAATTACTACCTCAACAAAAGCAAATCTGAAGGTCATTGCTGCTCAGACAGTAAACAAACTGTAAACATGTGATGTTCGCAATACAACCAAGTGAACTAGTAGTGGATTTGATTCATTCATGCATGAGACAACGTTACAGTTCTTGCAGGTCGAATCCTTGGAATAAAGATTCTGTCGTAGAAAAGTTTAATTTTATTGTATCTTCATCGTAGGGTTTCTACATGTTTAAGGCTTCACTTGAATACACCATCTCAGAAATAATCTACATCTACTCTACTTTGCTGAAAACACTTTTAACTTGGCCAATCACGTACAGTGATTATGTGCGTGCCTGCAGCAGATTGTCTAGTCTGCAGCTGGTTGTTTAAATGTAGATAATACAACAGAAAACAAACTGCAATGGCAAAAAGAAGAACAAGAGATGGTAAATGGAGCTTGTATTGTCTTCTGACTTCTCCAGGTGCTTTTACACCTCAGGTCACACCTACACATTCACACACTGATGACAGAGGCTGCTATGTAAAGAGTCCATCAGTATTAACGCATCCATTCATACGTTCACACGACAGTGAGGAAGAAGCAGGAGTAACTTGGGGTTAAGTGTCTCGCCCAAGGACACATCAGACATGTGGCTGCAGGAGCTGGAGATTGAACCCCCAACCTTTCGGATGAGAGATGACCGACTCTATCTCTGAGACACGGCCTCCCCGATCTTGTCATTTAGAAGGAGGTGGGACTGCAACAGAGAGGAATGACTAAAAGAGATCACGCTTCATGTTCATGTGAAATGCTGTAGGAGGATTTCACAGCTGCCTCGATTTGCTCAAGTCTTTGTCTCTCCAGGTGCTGCTTACTCTGCACTGCCCATCTCTGCTCGCAGGGAAACCAAGTAAAAATTATTAATGGAAATACAGCTGTTTGAAGAATACAAAAAATCCCTTTGAATGAGGCCTCTAACCTAGGCCATAATAATCTGTAACAGTTGAATGTACCTTCAAGACATACTGGGTTGCTAAGTTACTATGGCAGCTTCACTAGGTGGCCCCTTGAAGTTAGTTTCCAGCGGCGCTTCTGCCATGGACGGATGCCTGTAACCGAGCTCCTACTGTCCTTTCGCCTCTCAACTCACCTGTGACGTGAGGTTTCGTGTGGACACTATTTTGCTCATGAATGATAAAATAGAGGCCGTACGAGCGGGCTTTGTAAGGTTGATGTGTGGTTTGTAATAAACAAAGAGCATTGTGGAAACCACAGACATGTCGGCTACCCTTCTGTCTCCAACGCTCTTCAAAACACCGTTAACCAAGAGACAATGAGCCCATCCCGTTACAGATCACAGGAGACCGTCACCAGTAACTGTTCTTCCCGACCAATGGAATCACACAAACACTTGGATGGTGGATTCCCAGATCATAGTACTGCAGTGCAGAGGTCAAAGTTCAAAGCCCCTCTGCCTCAAAGTTTTCGTCTATGAGCTGATAATAAAAGAGTTAAACTTTGAGTAAATTATTTTAAAAAGTATTTTTCACTGGAGGCTGATGGGAAACTTTTGGTTTGTGGTTTCGGGAAAAACTCAGCTGAGTCTGATTCAGCAACGTGGCAGAGGAGGAGAGGTCCCTCACACACACACACACACACACACACACACACACACACACACGCAAACCCTGAGGAATGTGGAGAATGCGTGAAAACCAAACCTCTACATGAACTGGTGTCGTCACTGCAGAGAGCAGCAGAGTGAAGGGAAACCTGAAGGTGAGAGAAAACGTTCACGTCACTTTTGTTCCGTTTTCTGACATTTTCAGTTTTTGTTTTTCTGGAACATCTGCATTTCTCCCGTGTGTGCATTTCCCCATGATCCAAACCTGTGCCAGGATGCAGCCACAGTTACATTAGTTGAGTTATATATTTTGCATTGAAGCAGTCCACAGTTCCTAAGGCCTCAATGTGGAGGAACATGTGCTGAAGCTGCTGCCAGCTGCTCAGTAAAAAGTTAACACACCATTTGTCGGTTTTTAAAACCCGCTAATGTGTTAATTAGAATATTAGATATTTAGTGATATCAGAAAATTCATCTTTATTCTCCACAGATGGTGGAACACGGAGTTAGCGTTTTCCATTTGCTCACTCCGGGCTGAGGTAAGTCGACATGAATTCACATCACCATACAAAAATGATTGCAGCGGGAATCCTGCTTGATCTTTCTCCAGCTGCTGGCTCAGGTGAGTTGTTTTCCCGAAATGAACTAAAAAGAAATGAGTAAACTGCTGGGAAATAAAATCAAATGGAAATACAAAATTACATATTCAACTCCAAAAAACTAATCTGGGAAGCTCATTTTCTGAACACGGGGTCAAGTTCTGCTCCCCCACACGTCTGAGGGGCTCATGTTTTGTCTGAATTTAGGGGCACATATTTAGGCCCACATACTGGTGCCATGCTTGCCCTGCCAACGCATGCTCTGACTCAAGACTATCATCAGGCCAGACTTGCTGTTTAACCCTTGTGTTTGCATACACACTCAGCTGCTTCATGAACACCATCGTTCACATACGGCCAGAGGACACCTCTAGAGGGCACCACAGAGAGCCCCTGTTGTAATGGATGTTGGTATATTTACATCAATGATCAAAGGTAACATCAGATCAACTCGGGCTTATGATGACCGGAGACCAGAACACACCGTCACCACCTTCCCCACTCTGGACACCCCAGACTCAAAACTGTAAATATTAATGGATGGAGCCTGAGTGATGTCAGCCATCTGTTCCTGCAGGGGGCTCTGGAGGCTCATCGGCAGCCTCCGCCATGCTGGAAATGCTGTCTCAGCCTAACTTTCAGTCAACCTAACGTCAGGCTGAGAGCTGGAGCTGAGACGGGTTTAAAGCCTTTTGACGAACCGTTACACCCCACCCACCTGTCAATCATGTCAGGTACGCGCCTAACTATGGATAACACGTATCGCTTTTTTGCCTGTTGTGTGTATATGACTTCCTGGAGCCAGCCTCAAGTGGACCCTCGACGAACTGCAGGATTTTGCGCTTCCGCATTGGCTTCATTTTTCAAGACCGGAGGTTGCCGCTTGACTCAGACTCATTTATAATTGCAAGTTTCCACGTCGACTTCTAAACTAGAACTCATCTGTCGCCAGCAAGTTTGACAGGCATGTTGCCTCTGTGCAGTGGCAATGACACATCGAACCAATGTGGATCATTTCGGAAGTGGTATGTCGGTTCGTCTTCTAAACTTTCTGCTGCTGTGTCGACTCAGTCACATCCCCTCTGCCTCTACACTGCCCCTACTGTTCATGTGCATACTGTGTCTTTCAACCTCATCACGTTCATTTTATGACAACAGGCACAACAGACATAGGGGGAATTTTACTTTTATTTTCCTTTATTTGATGCCCGTTTGCGTTTAGTTGGTTTTTCTAACAAAGTACGCCGCTTTCATGCAGGTGGCCTGGTGGGTCAAAGGTGGCAAAGCTGTGTCCTTTAAGCTGCCCAAAGGTCATTACAGTTGGAGCCGTTTTCCTGGATCTGGCCGGGTTGTAGCAGGCCTGTTGCCCTGAGGGGAGGTCAGAGGTCGAGTCATTAAAGATGACCTGCAGGCACATCTCCAGTCTCTTTGCGGGATCCCAGATCTGTAACTTATGTGACTGTAAAAAAAAACAGAAATGCAAACTACATAATTAAGGTACATCATAAAGACTGATTGTAAGACGTGTTTATGTTGATTTCATGTCTCTCGCATGTTGTTTAGCTTTACGTTTGTGTTGTTACCCCTCGTCAAGTCTCTCTCATTAGGGTCACATGGAGACTGTTAGTTTGAGTACCGTCCTCCGCCACATAAACATTCAGGAATGCCGTGCAAACTGCTTAAGCCATTAGTCTCCTGTTAAAGTTATTGCACATTAAAATAATGAAGGTAATATTACCTGCAGCTGAGAAAAAGACCTGGTTGGTTGTCTGCATTCCCAGGTGGAAACTTGATGGAAACGCTCAGGAATGTCTTCAGAGCAAAACTGAGGGGAAAAAGTGAAGTGATCGATTATACGAAATATTTGCTGGACACTAAATGCAATTCTTTTAATTTGCCTGTAATTCTCTTCTCTACTACTCCATGAAAATTCATTTCTATGGGTGATGGAAAGTAGTCACTTTAACTTCTCACAGGAGCTTCAACAGGGATGGGATTTTAAACATCCTATTTGTGCCCTTCTGTAGACCCAGCTCTTTGCCTCGGCTTGTCCCAAGAGTCAAAGGTCACAGGTGTATTTTAAAGCCCAGAGGTTGGTCAGACGGTCTCCCTGAAAGGTGTCTGAAATGTGAATTTGAAGTCCGTTAGGTAAACAAAAGGTGAAAGGTTTCTGATCCAGCTAACACCCACTCATCACTGAGCTTCAGGGGACAGACGGATGGTTTCTTTATTCTCCTGGTCTGAGTCAGATTTGGTATCATTTAAATTCTCGTTGACAGATATTTGGTGGTTTGTTGAGGTAAGAAAAGTCTCAATTTGAGTTTTTGTATTTCTGAGCTCAGGACTTCGGAGGAGTCTTCACTCTGACATCGCATCAGATTTGAGATTGATTTCCTTCTCTTCAGGGAGCCATCCATCTTCCTTAGCTTGTAAACACCTGAAACTGACTGCAGATCAGTAATCCACCTCATCTTAAATGAAATAACCTGTTTCTGTTTCCCATCGGTTACCTATTAATGTGAGAGTCGTACGTATGTTTACAAAATGTACCTAAAGTATCGTGATCATTGGTTGTATGAGTAATTATTTAAGAACTCTTCAAGAGGTCGCTTATGAGAAATGATTTTATTTCGATATTTTGCTCTTCAGTTGAACCTCTTGGCTGCACGCTGGTGAAGTGGTTGGTGCAGTTTGGAGTTTGCATGTTCCCCTCGTGCATGTGTTGGATCTCTCCAGGTACTCTGGTTTCCTCTCACAGTCCAAAGACATGCTCGTTAGGCTAGTTGGTGCCTCTACATTGCAGGAGGTCGGAGTAGGCCGTGCATGAATGAGGACGACTGTGGGTATGACACAGTCCGATGGTGGTGGCTGGGCATCAGGGACGTCCGATGGTGATAGTAGTGCTAGATCACCAAGTACTGTGCAAGTTAAGATGAACAGCGGGGTTCAGAAAATAATCTATCACCGTGCAAATGTTGGTGATACTTGCTATATCTTTGCTTGTCAGGAATTCTGTGTCTGTTTCTTGAAGCATCTCATAGCATAGTAGTGTTTTCCAAGCTGTCAATTCAAACAGGAAACTCAGTTAAAGTTAAAGCTCCCATATTAACCCTCATGTTCACCTGTCATGTTGTCAGTCTGTGAAACCTACAGAGCAGCTTTGCATGATTAGCAGCTCTTTATTTATCTGATAGTGACTTCAGCAAAAACCTCATTTCAGCGTCTGCCTGAAACAATTCGTTTCAGCTTCAGTCTTTTTAAGGCCCGCCTCCCCAGGTGCCCACTTTCTCCTGATTGGCCAGCTCTCTGGAAGCCTTCCAGGGGGTCAGTTGATTCCTTGGCCCTCTCTCTGAGGTCAGGACCGTCCTTAGTAGGGAAAGAAGAGCTTTTTTGTCAAGTTAGCAAAATCAGGTAATGACACTATTCTTGCACAGCGGGGGTCTAACAAACTTTGGAAACAAGATGAAGGGAGATTAAAATGTGTTTCATTGGATTTTTTATATGATTTTGTTCAAGATGTTCCTCGAACAGTTTTTAAAACATCTATAAAAACATAATTGCTGCAAAATGTGTGTTTTCAATGATCCGTTCCTCCATTGTCTCTGTGAAATACATTTTCGAGTCTCTCAGCCTGCACACTGACTGATCTGAGTGTCCTTCATTTTGATACTTTGCCATGCATCCCATTTAAAATCCCCTTAGATTTAGTTTCCAGAGAGGAATTTAAACCAAAGTTTATCGTGTTTTCTTGCTCCTCCAGCTGCCTTTAGGGGGCAGCAGAGCTCTCTTCAGAAAGAAACAGAGCGAGGGGTTGTTGGTGTGTTGATGGTGGGGGAGGGGCTGATGGGTAGTGGTCCTCGGTGATATCATTTTCCATCAAACCCCTTCCTCCTCTCTGCTCCGACAGGCAGCAGCAGAACAGATGAGGTGAGGAGGAGGAGGAGGAGGAGATTTTTCCACTACCACATTTCACCTCCGGGCGACCGCGTCTGGAAAGACAATATCTCCACACAAAAAAAAAAAAGAGGAGGTCATCAGTCAGAGTGAACAACGTTTAACTCAGCGTCAGAGTGCCAGTGATTCCTGTCTGGAGAGAAGAAGGAGGCAGCATTTAAACATGCTCTTTCAAACTGGCAGCAGAGAGAGAGGAGAGAATGCAAACTCTTAATCTGATGCTCCGTTACAGTCGAACAACTCCCACTAATCTCCACATAAAGACTCTCTCTGCCGTCCTCTGGGATCGACAAGTTATTACGTAAGCAGAAATTGTTGATCGGTGACGAAATTGTCAGGGACATCCAAACATCTTAAGTAAGAAAACGACTCTCAGTTTCCCCTTAATGGATAAATGTTTCTCCTGGTTGTCAGGATGAAATTTGAAATGCGTCACAAAGAGCCACTCGGCCAAACAGACGACCCAGAATTCACGGCATCTGCTCCACACCACAGCCCCGAGCTGCAGGATAACTACACCAAAGTTATCTGACTGCTTTCCATCAAACAAACATGACAGGTGTTATACAACTGACAGGTGCTGAGATTGTACATGTCGACTTTTGAGCTTGACATGAGGCTCAGGCTTTAGTGTCAGGATCACCTCCTCTCAGACAACAGTGACGCCAAAATACCCCTGAGACCGTCGTTGACATCTTACGCTGCTTACATTTTTTTTTCATTGCAAGACAACAGACAAAAAACAACTCAGGAGAGGCGATTACACTGAGTACACGGCAGAAACTTTTACGTGTCCTCGGCTCACGTTTCACATGTTAGGAGAAGAATTTTCTAAAGTAATCAGAGTTACTGCATGTGTGATGATGTGATGTTGTGCGTGTTTGACAATAGCCCTGTTCAGACTGCCGTTTCAAGCTGCGATATTTACGCCCCTGTGATGTCCCGCCTTCGATGTGATTGTCGAGGAGACGTAATGGGGGGACGAAGGAATCCCCCTGTGATGTTTGTCATTCCACAAACTCGCTCCGTTTTGTGTTTGCTCCGTCATCTTGGTCTGAGCTGCAGAGTCACCTTAAAGTAGAACATTTAGTCTCTTTGGAAGGTTTTAAAAACAGGATGAATGATCCTTCAACCACTGCCTGCACACGTTTCTCTGCATGACGACTCTGATTTGTTCTTTCTCTGTGTTAAACTTTGATGCTGTTGTCTTGGCCAGGACGTTCCTAAAAAAGAGATCTTGTATCTCTAAGAGAATATTCTCCTGGTTAAATACAGTCTCTGCATTGTTCTGTGTTTAGCAGATATTTACAAGAAAACTCTTTGGGGTAACAACTCTCAGAAAGTCCTGTGAGCACAAACATATGTCCATATGTTTGTGCTCACACAAGCGCAGACCTTAAAATGGTTTGTGTCTGCAGCAGGAGTGACACATACGGACAGTTAGAAAATATTAACGGAGGATATTTCTGATTCAACACATACTGTATGTACAATAGAAAAATCTTGAGTCACTCAGAGGCCTTCTTATCAAGGTGTGTAAGTCTTTTTAAACCCGTCCGTTCCTTAATCAATCTTTATTTATATAGCGCCAATTCATAACAAATGTTATCTCAAGACACTTTACAAACACGCAGGTAAAAGACCTTACTCAACATTAATCCATCATGAGCACTAAGCAACATTTAGCAAAGTTACCGTGGCAAGAAAAAACGGGATAGAGGGAGATACAGGAAGAAGGAGACGGATAGAGACTGTTACCACCTGGCTCAGGGCTGTTAACAAAAGAGGGAGGCCACACAAAGTTACTCAAACATATACGAACTTCAGAATGAAAACATCAAACCACACAGGAATGAACTGTTGCAGCAGCTGAGAGAGAATGAGAACCTCTCTCAGGCACCAGCTGATGACCCTTCCAGCTCCACCCACATGCCACCTCCAAACTCCTGGAAAGAGCAAAAGACTGAGAGACATGCAACATGCAAACAGGCAGGCAGAGTGGGAGTTAAGAGGAGGGGTTGTCACGAGCAACAACAATAACAATGAATACAATAGATTTATTAGGTTAGTTATTCAAATGGTACATGAAGATTTACAGATAGTGACATGCAGTAATATGATGGGAATTCACAGAGAGGGAGAGAGGAGCTTAGTGGGTCAGGTCCGCCGCAGTCTAACTCCCAATCCCCACATATTCCTTCAGCGCCACGGTTTTACTCCGTCCTGCCCCACTGGATCCGATTCTGAAATGTGAGCGCAGCCATGAGCAGCTGTACACACATCACAGGAGAACTACGAGATCACAGGAGAACTACGAGATCACAGGAGAACAACAAGATCACGCGGGAATAAAGAGAAAAACGTGCAAACATGTTGCTTCGTCTTTCTGAGGATGATTTGTTGTTTATTCGGCGCCTGTTTTGCCGTTATGTTGATAAAGTGATGAAAAATACGATCGCGAGTCCGTATGTTGTGTTATTTTGAAATTGACCGAACGCTCTGTGAGTTTCCTTGTCTGACTTCCTGTCTGGGTTGTCATATTCTGTCCAGCTTGATTCGTGCCTGCAGCGTACTCTGTCGAAAATAGACTCGCAGCATATTTAAACCGGAGGAGTGTGTAGTGGCGCTGATGGCACGCTCCGGAGACGGACCGCGGTGCTGGCTGTGAATACACAATGGTTGACTAGAATGGCAGCAAACTACGGCGTAGTGCGTGGCGCTGACGGACCGTAGTGCGCACGGAGTATGTGGAAATTGTGGGTAAGCCTATAGCAGCATAACTGCGAGCTGGTCCAAGCTTGAGGCTGCCCTAATAACTCTAATCTTAAAAGTACAGAGCGTGTCTGCGTCCCGTATTCTGACTGGTAGATGAATCCAAAGGAGAGGGGCTTTATAGCTGAAGGCTCTACCTCCCATACTACATGTAGAGACTGAACTAGGACTTCAACTTTTCATCTTATTCAGAATCACAACAACAACAAACAGTATGACTACAGACACTTAAAAACATCTGTTTTAAATGTCAGGACACTGCGGTGTCGTCAAATCTAGCAAAGACAAAACAAATCTTTTAATAATGAGACTTCAGCCTCTTATTTCCTCACAGATTAAAACCAAACTAACACGGTGGCATTCTAATACATTTTCTCCATCGTTGGCCCCTCCCTCCGGGGACATGGAGGCAGCATGTTGTGGTGTTGGTCACATTGGGAAAGGTTTGTGGTCTGAGCGTCTGCTGCATGCGACCTCCTCTGTGAATTCATCAGCAGACATGAGTTCTTTAAAACAGCCGAGGGTTTATATCTTCAATGTTTTCAGAGCTGGTTTCTCTCTTAAACTCGTTGAACGTCTTATCCAACTGTTATCATCACTTCATGTTTTGTTGATCATCACGGCTTTACTCGCCAGAGGATAAATTTCGGGTTAGAGCTGGATAACGGATTCACTCTGAAATAAGAGTTTTTCCACTGGAGACTGGTTTAAAGGAATAAGAGCATACACAAGCAAATGTGACACGTGACACGTCTCTGCTCTGTGCTGTGGTGAAGACTTTTGGTTTGTCTCTCCAGAACAGGAGTAGTTTGTTTGTCTCACATTTTTACACCCCTGCGTCACATAACTTGATTCTGATTCACCAGTTAGGCATAGCAATGGTCTGCTCACCCCGACAGCAGACCACTGTACAGACAAATGAAGCTTTGAAGACGGTTTTGAGGGACACAGATATAATCACAGACTCTGGAGGATTAACTGTAATCATATCAATCCACGAAAAGAAGTCAGATTAGTGACTTTGGTTTGTTTACTGTGGGGAAAAGGAGAAAGGAAAACAGCTCATTTTAAGAAGGCTGCAGAGTTAACCGATGTGTTGGACGCAGCCCTAACTGCAGATTTCAACGGACCATTTTTTTTGGGGGTGGCAGTCACTCAGTCCGTAGGGACTTGGGTTGGGTACGCCAGTTCAAGTCCCGATGCAGAGCATAATATGGAAGTTGGTCTGGTAGCTGGAGCACTTCCTGAGCACTGCCGAGGTGCCCGTGAGCAAGGCACCGAACCCCCAACGGCTCTTGTGTGCTCCCTGCATAGCAGTGTGTAGCAGCCCACTCTGACATCTCTCCACTAATGCATGTCCACAGGTCCTGTTTGTGCATGTGTGTGATTCGGGCCTATGTGTGTGAGACGCATCTCTCTCAATAAGTATTAAAACACGGTTGGAAAAAGAGTGGTGGCTGGTGCATTACTCTTCGGGGGGGGCTGCAATTTTCTGACAGATAGACGGAGCTGTACGTCTAACTTTATTATTCTCCAAACACAACAATCACCCCATTTATAAATCCCATTGAGTCTGAGCGCCAAAGTCCTTCTGTCAAGTGACATTTCCATGTTATCAGTTGTAGTCTCTCCTGATTGCACTTCTGTTATACACTGAACGAGGTGCAGCACAAATTGAACCAGTCAATTGAATTAAAGGTCAAATCAATAGTTACTTTAAGAAGTCTATTCTAAGAAGTTCCAGTCTCCACTATGCAGTTTCCTTCTCTGAAAGTAACTTCACATATGTGGCGACTGAACACCTGAAAGCTGTTGGTGGGGGAAAAGTTCACTCAGATAATAAATTACCCGATATGAGTTCCCTTCTTCAGACAGGAGCACGAAGAAGAGAGTTTAGCGTCACCGTACATCATTACGGCAGAAAAACCCCAGAAAAGATTAATCGAGGCGTTTAGTCCTGGCCCCAGAGGGAGCGCGATAGAGTTAGGATCTGAACGTAATGGAGGTAATTATCCTGAAGACTGTTTTGTTTCGCTCCAGTTTGACTCTCCACATTCATGGATGTGTGCCTTGAATTAATGGGATTTAACTGCCTTCATCTTTTGGTTCCTTAATTTGCACATTCATTTTGTTGTTATTAAGTCAGATCCTCTAAGAGTCTGACATCGTGCAGTTGAAGTTCCTCACATACTTTGTAATGTTATCTCTTTTCAATGCATGAAGCAGAAATCAAATGAGAACATCGGTTATTTCTGTAGATTCCTCATCAATCAAACTCTGATTCCTTCTGTTCCTGTTTCTTATCAAATTATTGACTTTTCTTTAAATCTACATAAGATTACCGATCCACTACGAGTTCAGTAGAGAGTCAGATCAACCCAAAACTGTGAATAACTTAAATGATGTATTATTATAAACTTGCGGTGCAGCTGGGAGACGGATCCTGGAAGATGTCCACTTTCTCCAAACGCAGCTGGATGCATTTATCAGCCAAAAAGAAAAACCCCATCTCAACTCAGATCTAAAAATATATTCTCTTATGAGCAACTTGATCACAGGTGCAGGTGTGTCGGAGGTTTGGACTGATTTGTTCCTGTTGATGAAGTGGTCAGCTGCAGGTGAACTGAGAACTGAGTTTGGTAGAGTCATCGTCTCTCAACAGGAAGGTCGTGGGGTTCGATCCCCAGCTCCTGCAGCCACAGGATGTGTCCTGAGGCAATATACTAAACCCTAGTTGGCTCTCGCTGCTTCGTCTGCAGTGTGAATGTGTATGAATGGATAAGTTAACACTGATGGTCTCTTTACTCAGCAGCCTCTACCATCAGTGTGTGAATGTGTATGAATGGATAAGTTAACACTGATGGACTCTTTACTCAGCAGCCTCTACCATCAGTGTGTGAATGTGTAGGTGTGAAAACGCTTTGAGTAGTCAGAAGACTAGAAAATAAATATACAAGCTCAAGAGCAGCAACACAGAGGATCGTGTTTTCAGACAGAAAGGGGCTTCAGAGTGAAGAGGTTATGAAACATACGACAAACATGTGTGACATTAAAAGATAAAAGGAACAATAGGGGCGTCTAACATCTGATAAGAATTTGAGCTAATTGTTGACTATGTAAGCCTCTCATGAACATCCTGGAAACACAAAAAGGGAAGAGGCTGCAATCATCTCTCGTCCTAAAAGAGAAGGAACACTAAGATACCAAAAATGTGAATTCTTTGAAATTCCAGAAGGAGACTTTTTCTGTGTTTGGAGTAGGGTGGTATGTATTCACCTAAGGTGACCATACGTCCCGATTTAACTGGGACTGTCCCTTTTTTAAAGCTTTTTTTTTTTTACCTTGCACATTGCACTTAAGTAGTAAGACCATACGCTTTAGTTTGCTCAAATATGTCGGTGTCTGAGTGGCTACAAATCATTTCTAACAGAGAAATCAAGTGGTTAGTGCCGTCGCCTCACAGCGAGGAGGTTCCTGGTTCAAGTCCCCGTCTGACAGGAGCCTCTCTGTGTGGAGTTTGCATGTTCTCCCCGTGCATGCGTGGGTTCTCTCCGGGTACTCCAGCTTCCTCCCACAGTCCAAAGACATGCTCGTTAGGTTAACTGGTGACTATACATTTTCCGTAGGTGTGAATGTGAGTGTGGCTGGTTGTCTGTCTCTATATGTCAGCTCTGTGATTGACTGGTGAACAGTCCAGGGTGTAACCCCGCCTCTCGCCCAATGACAGCTGAGATCAGCTCCAGCCCCCTGCAACCCCGAACGGGAAAAGCGGTATAGATAATGGATGGATGGATGGATCTTGTCCTTACAGTGAGCCCACTCAGTTCAAAAGAATACAAATAATTTTCTCTCTGTGTCGGTGTTTGTTCGTGTTTTCAGCCAGTGGATCTGCTGAGGTGGACTTTAAAGACTTGAGCTGCAGCACAGATGCATGAAGCACCAGGAAGGTGCAGAGTGTTAGAGAGCAGAAGGACGCAGAGCTTTAAAATGACGCATCACATTTAGAACCTGATTCATCTGCTGCCAAACTGGCCTGGCACCTGACAGTGTTACCTGCCCACGTTCAGTCTGCAAGTTGGCGGGTGTTCATTCCAACCCTGCAAACACATGTACAGGTACACATTCAGCAGAGTGTACACTGGTGGCAGGAGTCCAGTTTAAGGTCACATTACAGGTGTGGTTCTGAAAACACTCGACCCAAACACCGTGTCTGAGCTCAGTCTTACCAAACATGTGCTTCACAGCTGGACGCTGCTGCCTTTTCATCCTTTCTCTACTGAAATGTTCAGACAGAAGCTCAAACAACATTTCTTCACACGTCCAGGAAGATTATCAAACACGGTTTCATGTCATCATACAGTTTGAAATATGATCTATTGATTATAAGAAGTCTTATAAGGCAGCTATTTTTCTGCAGCAAGGTCGTGATTGGGTGCATTTGTACGTATAGCCCCTAAGACTGGCAACACACTGGATGATTTTAGGCCTGATTTTGGGCCCTATTTGCCTACCCCCATTTACTCATAAATATATCAGAGATCCAGTCTCTCCTGTGTAAATGTCTCTCTGAGTCATGACTGTCTACAATGAGTGAGAAGCTCGAGTCCCGCTGGCTGTGTTGTTGTCAGAGCCGTGTTTACATGGACGGGACGGCCGGCTCCTCCCCTTGTGTATAAAAACTGTTTTAGTCAAGAACTAGAGAGAAGAAGAAGAACATCGAGCAAAGGACAATTTTGGCCGCTGTGCTTAATGGTGCTTAATTATGGTGAGTTCTGGTTGTAATTCTTAACTCCTTCATGCGAACGCGAGTAAAGAGGGGTTGGAGGTGTGTCTCTGGAGGAGGGCGGAGGCTTCAGAATAGCGGAGTTGTCGCCAAACAGCAGTTTGTTTTGGTTTAGTGTTGGTACTCAAGGGCGACATCTACTGGATCTATAGTCGCACATTCTTCCTATAAGCGGCAGGTAAAGTCTTGTATATAAATTTGACTTTCTCATTTCTAGTTTCGGCTGGAATATTGACTTATACATTTAACTGACGTGACATTCATTTGGCCTTTGGCTGCGGCTCTAAACTCTGGTACCACTCTGAGGAGGGTTTTTTTTATTTTTGCCCCATAAGCATCAAAGAACAGCTGTTTTCTCCTTTATTTTAATCAGGACAATATTTTGTTTTCTCAGATGAAGACTGAAGAACATTACAGCTCCGTGAGGCCTCTGGTGTGGCTACAGACATGCTAGAGTCTTTCTCACTGTTTACTGCACTCTGATTTCTTATTTACCACCTTTTTACTTCCAGCTGTTTCTGCTCCAATGTGAGCAGACCTTTGATGTGATATCTCCGAGTGGAAAAACATGTCGAGGATTAAGTAGAGCCTTCTGTGGCTGCAGAGACCGAACGTGGAACACAACTTCCCAAAAGAAATCCCACAAAGACTGGCTTTAAATATCAGAAATTTTCCCCCAGTTTGTCATTGTGGCATTCTGCACGGTTGAGACCTGGAAAATGTTGAAACCAACGCGATACAAACAGCATGTCAGACGCGGTGACAAAGAATGATGACAGACGGTAAACCGTGTGACATTCTGCAGACACAGCTGGAATCATCATGGAGGTAAAAAACTCCTGGTGCTCCCAGTCTCCTGGTGATGCAGCATAACAAGAAACAGTACGTTTGCTACTGGTCTGCAAGAAACTCTAATTTATCAAAAGAAATCAAGCTACATTTTGGCAGCATCGGTCCGTCATCATCCATTTAGCTACCAAACTGTGTTCCAGTAGAGATGCAACAAGGGAGCAAACAGGAGTCGTTGAGTGAGTTGAAATGTTTTTCTACGCTTGATGTGTGACACAAAAACACAAATCTGAGTGATAACATTCATACTTTGATCTTTGAAGAAAACTTAACTACATTTTTATCATGCATACCCACTTTGAAAGAACTGGACTTACTGCATGGCCACATTTTCCGAGTTGTGCGGTTACTTATCGTGTTTATGAACTTAAGTCTTAGTGTGGGAAGTTGCATTAGGCTGGCTACACACCTCTGTTGACCATTTGGGGCCCAATTTTGGGCCTTATTTGACCTGACGTCCTGCAGTTAAAGTTCCTCACATACTTTGTAATGTTATCTCTTTTCTATGCATGAAGCAGAAATGAAATGAGAACATCGGTTATTTCTGTAGATTCCTCCTCGAATTTCTGGAACAGACAAAATATGAGGAAAGTCAAATGGATCTCTGACCGTCCTCTCTTGGAGGACTTTGTTCTTCTCCCCTCTGGTCCGAGGTTTAGGCTACCATTCGAGTGTGATTTTTAACAAGCAGATAGATTAGCTTTTTTCTTAGTTGCAGTATTGCATTGTATTGCATTGTATTGTATTGTGTTGCACTGACCTATGTCTTTTTATTTGTTGTGTTTTTGTCATCAAATTTCCCTTCCAGGAACAATAAAGGTCTGCACTGAACTGGACTGATGGTTTCTCTGTTCTGGGTCTAGTTGGAGCCTCTCCGTTCTTAGATTCCAGATCGGGATGCCAAAGATGAAAGACGCATGAGAAGCAGCAGACCAGGAGCTGTCACCAATCATGCTGACTAAGTGTTTTCTTGTCTTGTTTTGTACATGTGTGCGATATACTGGGATTAAAAAGAAGAATTATTTCCATCAGGTTACAGCAGACAGAGTTCTGACTCTCTGCTCTTCTTAGTGACTTCAGCTGTTGCCGATGTTGTTTTCACTCTGCTTTACACCTCTGCAGATCTGGTACTTATCATTTCCACTACATCTTTTGAAAACATAAAGGAGCTTGAGACTCATTCTGTGCAGTCAGCAGGTGATACAGTGGCTGCAGGTTTTTAACAGCTTCTAACGGGGAAATAATCGTCAAGCTCAGAGCAGGAGGCTGCAGGGAAAGAGCCATGATGTAACTATTAAACCAATCAACCTGTTTGGAGCGACAGACTGATGAGACACGCTTCATTTAGTCCGACGTGAGGAGGAAATGTTTTCACCTGAAGCAATACAGCAGCTTCCTCACAGATTAACATCCTATCATGATCTGGAGCTGCAGAAACTGTGTCATCCTGTTTGTGTTTCTCTGTCACGCCGAGTCCTCAACAATGAACTGTTTTCCAAACTCAGGAATTCAGACTTTTTAAAATAAAGGGAATGATCCCCATCTTGAACACAGTTTTTTCAAAGTAAACCAGGCAAACATATGCTCCTATTTTCTGTCATTTCAAGTGAAACAAATTTGCATTATTTCTCGTAAAGGGTGGCATCAAAAGACAGAAAGAGACGGATGTGCACAGTCTGTGTTTGTTGTTTGTCACATCTGCGTGTCTTTTTCTCTGGGACAACTTACCCTCATGTACCAGCCTGGTGTCCAGATCCCATTTATCACAGTCACAAGTGTGTTCAGGATTTGAAGAGTTCCAGTGCAACAACAGTCTGATCTGTTAAGGGTTCAGATGGCACCTCTGAGCCTATAGCGGTTAGTGCGCGCACCCTGTGTACAGAGGCTTAAGTCCTTGAGTGCGGGCAGCCCATGTTCCAGTCTGACCTCAGGCTCCTGATGTCATTCCCCACTCTCCCCAGTTTCTGACTCTATCCACTGCCCTGTCTCTAAAATAAAGGCTTAAAGAGAAGCACACAATTAAATCTTTAAAAAAAAAAAAGACGTCACCTCTAAGGTCGTGAAGAGGGAGCAGCAGGTGTTCATCAATCCCTCAGGAGCAGCTGGTCAGTAGAGGGCGCAAGGGAGCCGATAACCACTCCCCACAATGAGAGAACGACAGACCTTCAGTGAAAACGATTTTTTAAAACTAGTTTTCAATATAGGCTAAACATACATATACAACTCTAAAAGGAAAGGGTAAATATTAGTTATTGAGTAAAACTGTTCATCTGCAACAAAAGGTTTAGATATAAAACATTCTACGTGTCTCAAGTTACTGAGGGTGACGTGTATTTGGTCTTGTGCACGGAAGTCCAGCGCTCAGGGCCTCCATTGACTCGCGTTATAAGCCTCCACCATCGCACTATGTCGTCCCAACCACCGCCGTCCTCATGCACGGCCTGCTCTGACCTCCACCTCAGCGGCAAGAAAGTGTGGACAACAGGAACGTGAGGAATACAAAGGAGAAATCCCCCGTGGTCCTCCGTAATAAAACCTTAAAAAGCTCTGTTTAATCTAACTGGGCTGCTTCCATAGCTGCTTGTATCAGCACATTTTACAGCAATTAATCTACATTATTGTTTCAAGGAGAAGGTTCAAATGGATTAACTCATAATCAGTTATTATCTACGTGAATAAAAGTCCTTATTTGGGCATTAATAGGTTTCTATACTGTGGTCGTTTGAGTCTCCGGAGCAGAAGAGAAAACATTCGTCTGCTGGTGTGCAGCCGTCACGTCTCTGATCTGATGAGATCATCTGAGATAGTGACGTTCCAGACAAGTGAGTGACGGTCCATCAGATAAAACGTTTTAGGAGTTTTTCATCTTAATCTGTGTTTGTCCAGGTCCGTCCGTTTGACTGACAGCTCACTCGAGACAACGCTCCAGGTCACGTTTACGCTGCGTCTGTTTGGCTGAGTCATCTTCTCTTATCACAGGGGCTATTTTTAGCTCTAATAATAGCACAGAGACGTTGTGTATTTTGTTGGTGGACAGAAGATGGATGATGAAAGCACAGCGAGCAGATGATGGATTGGCGAGCGGCAGGGTTTAAAAGTTCATCGACCAAATTAAGCCCCAAATAATCACAATTAGAGCACATTGTTATTGTGAGGTTATAAACACATTAAACTACACCTGTGGAAACATTTGAACTAAAGTCAAGACCTTTTCACCAAGCCGATAGAATCATGTAGTTTTCAAAATGACTAATGCGACCTTTCTTTGGCTCGGGCTAACATCTTGATTAATTACTGTCCAACTCTTCTCTGGAAAGTGTAGAAATATGTAGGTTTGTAATTTGCTGCAGACTTTATGAACGGGTGGTATGTTGCAGATTCGTGCTGTGACTAGACGTGACAGACTACACGATACGTTCCCCGATCAATCATGAGCTGACAAATTTAATGACCAGGCATTGTATCACAAGCTTTGCATCCAAAACCCAACGTTTTTCTGGAAAGGATCAGAGGCTAAAAAAGATGAATGACATGACTAAACAAGCTACTGAACATGCAGAATCATCATAGACTGTCAGGGGGCGTGTCCAGAGGGGTGGCATGGGCCCCCCTTAAAATCTAATTGGCCACCCGAGGTGCCACCCCAATATCCTTAACCAGGATTGGTTATTTGCCATGCCCCAGAGGTGGGACTCGTGTTGAACTCCACCATTCAGGCTGTGTTGGAGCAGGCAGCTCATAGTTTTCAGTGTTCGCACAGATGTGTGAAGAGCAGGTTTAGCTGAGGGGGAGGTGGGGTCAGAGGACTCGTTATCAGCTCTTTCACATCACACGGCACCTGAGGCCTGAAGTGAAGCTATGACTGCTCAATAACAGATAATCATGAAGAGATAAAAGATGAGCTTTAAAAGTGTTTTCATGGAGCGCGGTGATCCATGAGAGGTCCGTCTGTTAACACTCAGATAAAAGAGAACAAATGTAGCAGGTGTTCAGATTTTATTCCAAAACACCATAAATCTGTTTTTTAAAGAATAAAAGTCGTTTCGTGGAACTGATCAGTTTGGGTATTAAAATGCGATCAACAAAGGACTCTTAAAAGTTTCTGTTTTTGTGAGCAGATGTCTGAATGCTGCTCAAAGATTTTACTCTGAGAAAGATTATTTCTTATAAATCAAAGCAGGCATCGTTTCGTCAATGATGATGAAGATTTTAATCGAAAGATTGATTTGAAGATTAAAAAGGCTGACATTCTGCTCCTCACACGTGTAGGAATTTAAAGAGTTTATAAGTCTGTTGTCTGAACAGATTTTTAAAAATGTCCCACAGTAATCTGTACGCTGTTTAACGGAGCAATATGTAACTCTGCCACCTAGTGTTTCAAATGGGTACTGCAGTCCAAATTCAAATCATTACAGAGCGCTGTCTCCCCCCCCCCCCCCCCTCCTCTCTAGAGTGGATGCTCACGCAGGTCACCATGTGGTGGACACTGAAGCTTCAGTGTTTATCCAGCTCTGCATCGGTCTGTAAACCTTTCTGTGTTCTAACCTCTCTCCATTCTTCAAAAGCATCTCCAATATTGATCCTAGTTTGAGCACGTTTCTGCTCGTGGAGCTTATTAGAAACATGCAGAGGCTTTTTAGGTCGGGTACAATCACTTCTATCTGAACCAGTTCTCTTGCCCGCTTCCATCGCTGCAACACCTGTTGGTTTGACCTGATAACTGCTCTCATATCTGGCAAACCGAGGGGCGTCCAAAACGGCCGTGTGGGGGTGCCTTAAAACCGCCTACCTTCTCTGGTCCAAACAAATCCAGACCATTCAGGACCAGAATCTAAAGTTAGAAGGAGGACATACTGGCTGCTGCATTGTTGTCAGAGAAGCCAGCACTTCAACATAGCATGTTTCCTTAATGTCTGATCATATAGTAAGGTCACTTTATCATTTCATTCAGTAGATATTTTCCAAATTGCTCCTTTAAGACACTTTTATCTTTCAAAATGAGATCAGTTTTTATGAAATAAATGTCCCATTTGTTGATGTTTAATGTGCATAACGTTAGAAAGGCTTAAATTGTTAATATCCTTGATGAGATTCAGGGAAAATAAGTCAGTGTTTCCTGGAATAATTGATGAGGACTCTGTCTTCATGGAGGAGCCAACATTTGAGTCTTGAGTCCTTCTTCTTGTCAGATACTTGATGAATTTTGAAGCTTCTGCAGGAAAATAAAACAGTCGAAGGTGAACAGAAAATGTTGTTTTGAGTGCTGGTTAAACAGACTGTCCTGTTCAGAGTGATTCTGTTTGTTGTAACAGACCTGAGCTCTCAGACAAACAGCCGCCCTGAAGGTCTGAAGAGAAACATGTTTCTGTTCATGTGTCACACAGATGGGACGGACTGGAGGGGGTTCAGTCTGCATGGAAGAAAATCCTCCAAATCCAAGGACAAACCTGACCCGGCTCACCTTCTGTTTTCTTCTTCTGTTCCCAAGTATTTCAGAGAGAAAGACTTTTATCTACATTCAAGCTTGAATGGCGGTATGGCAATTTATTTGGAAATGCAATATGGGCTTTTCTGACATCAATCACTTGATGTTGGAGCAGCCGATATTCAATTCAAAACCTTTATTTTAACTCGAAAGACACTTAGGTTTCCCTCACTTACAGTGACGTCGAGCTCACAGCGTGTCATTGGTGTTACGCACCCGTCGAGGGAGGTAGGTGTGCAACATAAAAAATCCCCGATCTCCAAACCAAAGGCAATGTTTGAAAGCTTCAACAAGGGTTTCATAGGAACACCACAAATGAACTCATAACTGAAGAGAACAAAAACCCAAATAACAAACAAACTAAATGATCCCTTCTTTATACCCCTATCTTACCTAACAAACAAATGAAAACAAAAGACAATCACTAAACCTTACTTCTTAACTTAACCAAAAACAGGAGAAAAAAGTGAGCACAACAGAACATGGCAGTTTACTACTTCTCAAACAAATGAATTACTCAGGAATAAACAAGGTTTGAACAACAAGTTAAAGGACAGGTTTGGAGGCTGAAGACAAAACAAGTGCTGCTGCTGTCGGTTTGAAAACAAAACGCCGCTCTTGATGGGGATCCCAGCAGACTTTAAAGGTTTGCAGGCCTCCAGCCACCTGCAGCATAAAAGATCCTCACACACACACAGAGGTCTCACTCTCACACACAAACCCCACACAGAATATAAACACAATACGGCCAGGGCCGTAACAATTGGGTGTTATGTGTAATTACAATGGTAACTGTAACGTGTGTTTGTGTTTTCTCTCTCTCTCTCTCCTGTGTGCTGCCCAGGTGTTGCTTCCCAGCCTCAGAGTGCCCAGCCACACCTGTGGTAATTAACCAATCAGAGGCTGAGATATAAAGAGCAGGAGAGGAGGCAGCCTGTTGCTAGAGGGCCATTCGGCTGTGTGTGTGTCTTCATCGTAACAGTTACCTTAAATACCTTTAATAAAGAGACGATCAAGAAGCCTTATACTGGTGGTAAGCTGGTGTGTCTTCACTTAATTTGATGGTTATAGTAAAAACTCTTTCTGTTGATGGAGTATTTTTAAATGTCTGTATTGTTAAACCACATGTCTGTAGCTGCACCTGACTCAGATTTCTGCCCTTTTTCTGGCCTTACAGCGGAGGAAAAGGTTATTAATATTGAAATGATGAAATGTTTCTGCTTGTACAACAGATCTGCCACTTTGTGTTAGTCTGAGCGCAGATATATCTCTTTGATTCGCTCGGTGTTCCTGCCCTCAGACCCCCTGCTGCTCAGCGGCTCAGTGTGTGCACATACCTGAGAGACTCGCAGCGGTGTGCGGCCCTCTGTTCTGCCTCGCAGGCTCAGGAGGTAATGGAAACAAGGAGAGTGTGAGGAGGACAGGGGAGGAAACCATTAGACTTTATGTGTTTTGTTTCTTTAATTTATAAAAGTAACAAATAAAAGAATCCTTTAACAGGACCAGGAATCTGAAAAAGTGCTTCATCATTAACAACACAAAGAGTTTTTATGTTCTCACAGCACAAACAAACAAACACACGCCACACTGATCAGCGTGTATCAGCTCATGATTGGATGAAGATGCTCAGGCCATGTTCTCGTGGAGTCATGATTCTATAGACCATAAGAAAAGATAATGACGCTGTGCTGAGTCTGCTCCTCCTTCATCTCTACACAGGAGTCTGCAGTTCCACAAGTGTCCACTTGAGGCCGACCTGAAGTCCCATTAAAACCCCTCTTCAAAATGCCCATACATGAAAAAAAAATCCCTTTCATACAAACAAATCGATCTTCATGACATTTACAGCGAGGTATATTACATTGTCTAAAAGCTTCTAAAAAGAGTCAGTGAAACTTTGATTCAGCCTCTGATTCCTGCACACACACCTTCTACTAGTATGGATCTTCAAATGTGTATTAATGAGCAAAAAGTTCAGAGGTCAGTGGTGACGTCTTGACTTCAAACTAAATGTTTTCACAAGTTCTGTTGAAGCAGCACTACCACTTTATTCACTGCATGGAAAACATGTTCACTTTAAACACGTTTCAAAGATGTATACGTCATTATGTGATATTTTGCATTAGAGTATTTTAGTCTGCACTCTGCAGAGACGAATGTTTTGGATGATATGCAGCGTGTGCATTGACTAGAAATCACTTGCAACGTTTGTCAGTCAGCAGCGAGCATTGCTGTGAATATAAAAGCTCCTCGCCTTCATTAGTTTCTTCCAATCTGTTATCAATAGTTTGGGTTGTTTCCATTTGGCATGAAACAGCTTGAACCCGACAAACTCAAATAATTCTTCGAAAACGTGTAAAATAAAGAACTCTTCTTTTCAGCAGATCTTTTATTTGATGCCAGCAGAAAAACTCAAAACACATCTGACACCTTGAATCACTTATTTCTGGTTTTTCACAGGCTTTGGTTTTGTTTGTTTGTTTGTTTGCTACCTCATTTACTGTTGTCTACCCTGTTTAAAGACATTAAAACTGAGGACACTGAAGATGATGTAAGTCTCACTTGGTCATACATGAGGATGTCTTAAAGACGAAAGCACTAAATCTTTTAATGAGTGCTGCAGGAGTCCACTTTAAGGGTTGAAAAACTATTTTTATTGGGGGGGAAAAGCTCAAATGTTCAGAAATGTTCAGACTTTAACCCTCCCAGATGTCACACAACTGATCGGTTTAATTTTTGGAGTTTAAATAAGAATAAAAACCATCTGAATCTTACAAACTGAAGACAAACAACATGATTTTATGCTTTCACACTGCCTGCAGGTGATACACCAAACCTGATAATTATCTTCTGTTCATCCAGATAACAGCCGTCACCTTCATTATTCATGATGTCATCAGCATGTCATTTATTAAGATGTTAATCCTTTTGAGGCTGCATGCTGGTGCAGTGGTTAGCTCCCGTTCAGGGTCACAGGGGGCTGGAGCTGATCCCAGCTGTCATTGGGCGAGAGGCGGGGTTACACCCTGGACTGTTCACCAGCCAATCACAGAGCTGACATATAGAGACAGACAACCAGCCACACTCACATTCACACCTACGGACAATTTAGAGTCACCAGTTAACAAAACGAGCATGTCTTTGGACTGTGGGAGGAAGCCGGAGTACCCGGAGAGAACCCACACATGCACGGGGAGAACATGCAAACTCCACGCAGAGAGGCTCCTGTCAGACGGGGATTCAAACCAGGAACCTCCTCGCTGTGAGGTGACAGAGCTAACCAAATAACAATGTGAATGTCTTAATTACAACAAATAGATTCAGATATTAAAGTCTGTGTGGACCCTACATCTCTGGTGTCGAACCTGTGACCTCCTCTCTCAGCACACATCTGTGTCCTCTAAGTAATCAGTGATTATTTTCATATGCCTCACATTCTCTGATTAAAAAATAACACACGTATTGTGTCATAAATATTAATGTTCCAATCAAGCTTATTATCATGCATGACTTAGTGAAGACACGTGTTTCGTTCCGCTGTAAAATGAACTTGTTTGCTTTCAGGGAAGTTTGTCCTTAATAAACCTCGGATTAGCATAAAATGATTCAGCCCTCAGCGTGAAGATAAACAGTGTGACGTATAGTCGCTATGGCAAAACAAACATCGAAAAACGTCCAGTGCAAACCAAAGAAAAATAACAAAATCAGTGAGAACATGCATGGTAATAAGCTAAAGGTCCCACAAAACACTTGCAGTTACAGCTTATCGCCATAGGTGTCACCAAAGAGATAAACATGGAGTGATCTGTGTTGTTGTTTTCTTTGGATAAAAATGGATTTTCAGAAATACTTTCTATGATGTTCTGCATTTAAATGTTTCACTGAAGAGAACAAAAGTATAAAAAACAAGATTGTGCAGGAGAGACTGAAGTGTTTGTTGAAGGTGGAAGTTATTTTAACAGCTTAAAATACATCTGGGGTGCTTGTCTATAATTACACTTAAGAATCATGGACTGTGTAAGAAGTGTAATTAACCTGTGTCAATCGCCCTCTGCTGGACAATAGATGTAATGTATTTAACATGCATTCTTTCTGTTGTCCAGCAGGGGGTGATTGCATTGGTTGCAACAACAAAGACTGTAAATATTAATGGACGAAGCCTTCTGTTCCTGCAGGGGGCGCTGGAGTCCCATCGATGGCGGTCTCCATGCTGGAAATGCTGTCTCAGCCTAACTTTCAGTCAACCTAACGACAGACTGAGAGCTGGAGCTGAGGCGGGTTTTAAGCCTCCTGACAAACTGTTACATCGCGCCCACCTGTCAATCAGGTCAGCTACACACCTAACTATGGATAACACGTATCGTTCGTAAAATCAAATCAGAGCCGTTTGAAAAAATTCACCCCCGTACAGTGTGTGCCAGTGACGACAATAACTAATCAAACCTATTTTGTTTTTTGTACCAGGCTGTAAACGTGTTAATTTATGCTGTAAAAACGCCTTTTTTGAATGTGGTGTGTATGTGACTTCTGGTGCTTCTGCAGCCAGCCTCTAGTGGACACTCGAAGAACTGCAGTGTGTTGCACTTCCGCATTGGCTTCATTTTTAAACACAGGAGGTTGCTCCTTGGTTTTACCACAGTGCAGTTGTCCAAAGCAAGCAAAACCAAATTCCTATGTATTGTTGCTTTCCATTCAAGAGACTTTCACATTCGTCCAAGTCTTGAAAAATTCCAAATGCCAAACCTCCCTAACGTGAGAACATCCCTCTAACCAGACCACACATGTACAGAATCAACCACAGAGGCTGATTGCATTGTTGTGTGCCGTCTGGTTAGTATTCCTTAAAGTTGATCGACTGACATTAAGTCAACAATAAACAAAGCATTTTTTAATCTCCCTTTTATCCTCCTTCACACATGTTGAGGAGAAAAAAATATCAACAAAAAACGTCGCTGAGATTTCCTTTCTTCATTTCCTTCATTTATTTCACATCAGCACAGAATCCCCCCCCCCAAGATCTATCTAATCCTTAATCCAGTATAAACACACACAGACACACACAAGCTTTCAGCACTGAGGATGTGAGAACTCATCCCACCCACAACATGTGATCCTGTTAGTGATTGTAGCGTCTGTGTTAAAAAACCTGCGACACACGTGCATGGAGTTAACAAACTGGAAATCCCAGAAGGAGGTTTACTCATGTGGTGTCGACAGATTTCAGAGGAGAATCTGCCTTTTGTTTATTTGTTTGTGAGAAGTTATGATGACAATTTGTTTATTTTACCCTCATTTGGAAAATATCATCTTGTGAATTCCCCACACACTTCTTCTTCTTCTTCTTCTCCTGCCATCACAAACATAACTATGCAGTGAGAGAATGTCTTCATAAGACCAAAGTTTGTCGCAATCATTTTCCACGTGTCTTTTTTACTCCTCCTGTGTCAGATGGTGAGGATTACATCCTGGATGGAATCGGTGAAAAAGTGGTTATTGTGTCGTTTAAGGCCTAGTCCATGCGTAGGCGGGTATTTGTCAAACCTGAGGAGACAGCAGCTATCTTTCAGACAGAGACTGAAATGAGGGTTTTGATCATAGACTGTAAATATTTATGGACAAAGCCTGAGTGACGCCACACGTCTGTTCCTGCAGGGGGGCTGCGGAGTCCCTTCGATGGCGGTCTCCATGCTGGAAATGCTGTCTCAGCCTAACTTTCAGTCAACCTAACGACAGGCTGAGAGCTGGAGCTGAGGCGGGTTTTAATCCTCTTGATGAAGCGTTACATCGCGCCCACCTGTCAATCATGTCACCTACACGCCTAACTATGGATAACACGTATCGTACATAAAATCAAAACAGAGCCGTTTAAAAAAAATTCACCCCCCCGTACAGTGTGTGCCAGTGATGACAATAACTAAAGACATATTTTGTTTTTTGTACCAGGCTGTAAACGTGTTAATTTATGCTGTAAAAACGTTGTTTTTTGACTTCCCATGTTCCTGGAGCCAGCCTCTAGTGGACACTCAACAAACTGCAGGATTTAACACTTCCACATTGGCTTCATTTTTCAACATCGGAGGTTGCCGCTTTGTTCTGACTGACGCCAGTGTCACATACAGTAAATTACAAGGTTTTTGTTTTTAGCTGCAAATCATGCAAAGCTACACGACAGGTTTCACAGACTGACAGCATGAAAGGTGAACATGAGGAGAATATGGGATCTTTAAACTAAAGTAAAGCTGAGCCTTTTGACAAGCAGCAACAACATGTCCCTCTGTCGGCAAAGCAGCCACTCCCCTAATTATGGATTTCATGCACGACTTTTAACCTTAATAAAATCAAAACAGATGAGTTAATTCTGCTGTAAAATGGGCGTTTCAGATTGGGGGGGTTTGTAAACATGGTAGAGTGTATTTTATGACGTGTGACCTTCAAGATTTATTTTTGGGCCTTTGCCTTTATTTGATAGGACAGTGGATAGAGCAGGAGATCAGGAGAGGGAGAGAGAGAGGAATGACTTGCAGGAAAGGAGCCACAGGCCAGATTTGAACCCCACCAGCATGGAGGACTATAGCCTCTGCACATGGGGCAAGACTTTACCGCTAGGCCATCGGCGCCCCTTCACTCAGATGTTTGTATTATTGCTTCTTTGAAATGCTGATTTGATCAAATGTTTGTATTCTTTTGGAACACGTCATAGTGAAAACATTATCATGGACTCTTCCACACTCTCACAAGGCAGTTTGATTCAGGTCGGTAAGTTGGTTTTTACATTCTTTCTTCTTGTTAGAATATTTTCCTGGCGTTAAACAAGAATCTGTCCACACTGACCTTTGAGCATAACCTCAAATCCTTCTTATGTTTTCAAACCCAGTCCAGTGTGGTGAATAATCTTCCAGTGTAAGTAAACCATGAGTCACACAGAGAGAGAGAGCGGTCGACCACATGTTCCTGAACAGGTACCGTGTTTTCTGAGGTTGTTTGAAAACTTTGGTCTCCATGGAAATGTAGTTTTTGTTGAAAGTGTTTACCCCTCGGGGAGCAGGTCAAGAGAGTCAGCGCTCGTGTTTATGAGCTGCAGTTTAAATCCTGACCTGACTCTCAGTCTACATGTGGGAAAGGTTTACTCAGCAGTTTAGAGTTTAACTAACAACTGAAGAGCATGCTGAGCTAAAATGGAAATCTGGAGACCCCCTGTAATAATTACAGACTCTTTGTTTATCCAATGTTATTGTATAATCAAGTTTAAATATGTTGTAAACATTTAGATTCCCTGTTAAAGTTGCACCACTGCTGCCATGCTTAAGTAACGTTTTAAATACATTAACCAAGAAGTGTTCAAGTACAGTTTCTGCTGCTTTACTTCTTCTCCCTTTTGTTTCCTGTATGAGCTTCTTCCTACTTTTCTTTATAGCGACCAGGAGGAAACCTCTCGTCGAAGGTCAGAATATCCTGCTTGATGTGCTGACTCCTCTTCTTCTTCTCTATCTCTACGCAAGAGTCACGTTAGTACGATAAGTGGGAACCTCCGGTGTTGATAAATGATTAATGTAAAACACTGCAGTTCTTCGATAGTGTTCTTTGAGGATGGCTGCAAAATCCACGGCATCGCGATTATGTTACGTGGTAAAATGTACATTTTTATAGAAGAAATAAACACGTTTACAGCCTGGTACTAAACTGTTTGGGTCTGAATCATTTCTTTACTGGTAAAAACTGAACAAAAGGGGGGGGGGGTTGAGTTTATTGACAGTGTAACACGTTGTAGCTGATGGTCTGGGAGCTTAAGGCCCACCTCAACCACACCTCTTTGTCTATTTCACACAGGCAGAATCCAAAGAAAATACTGGAGCACACAAATCACTTATGAGACAGGAAATGAGGGGAGAGAGAGAGAGTGGGGGATGATGTGCAAACAGTGTCAGGAGTGGAACCTGCAGCCCGTGCGACGTGGACTGCGGCCTCTGTATGTGGGACGCCTCCTCTCACAACTGAGCTTAACCAGCAACCCCTTTGAATCAGTTTTCCCCTAATTGCTATACACTCTAGCTGCTCTGTACTTTAGATGTGTGTTATTATCATGTGTTTGTTCAGTCTAAGAGAGCATAGGACAAAAATGAAAAGATTTCTCTGCAGTAGATCTACTCCCAGCAGCAGTGTTCAATTGTTGCATGAAACATGAGCATGTATTATTTTTGTTTGGGTGGTTTTATGATGATAAATTGATGTCACACCAGAGCTTCATTGATGGATGAAGTTCTTTCCCCAGCTGCATCCTCTTTATTTCAAAGACACATGAAGGATTTCTTCTTTTCTTTTTTTTTGCTGCAAATTAAAACCACACATTGGAATAGAGCTCTTGATATGCTGAGCAGCAAACAGTTTGTTCTTCATAGAATGAAGTTATAATGAAGCTCCAAAGCTCAAAATGAAAACTTGCTTAGCGCTTTTCTTCTGACCACTCAAAGCGCTTTTACACCGCAGGTCACACCTACACATTCACACTCTGATGGTAGAGGCTGCTGAGTAAAAAGTCCATCAGTAATTAACTCATCCATTCATACACATTCATACGCCGCTGGTGAAGCAGCGGGAGCAACTTGGGGTTAAGTGTCTTGCCCAAGGACACATCAGACATGTGGCTGCAGGGGATCGAACCCCCGAGCTTCTGATTGTGAAGCAACCAACTCTTCCTCTGAGCGACAATGAACATTGCATGCATGAGGTTCGTAGATATGTAGTATTAGTCTTGTGTTTTGTCTTTTGGGGGCCTTGTAGTGCCACAAACTAGCTTTCCATCAGTATCACTTCCAATAGAAGATATTTCTCATATTTTTGCACTGATCTATTGTCTCTGTTCTTAATGAAACTTTGGGGACTTCAGACTCGAAGCCATAAGTCTTCTTTCCAAACAACAGTTAAGCAACATCAGCAAAATTTTCACTTTTGCTGCACATTAATGAACCCCTCAGCGAAAAATCAGTCTGGACTTCATTCCTTCAGGCTTCAGCTGAGGCGAGGAGGGGGGGATCCTGTCTGAGAGAGACCCATTCATTAACCAAGTAAATGTTTCCACTGACATCATGTCCACTTTGGAAGCACAAACTGTAAAGTCAAAGGATCGGCTCCCGCTCTGTGGCACAGCTATCTCACTAGATCAGCATCACTCAGCGATTCAATGTGAAGCAGCTGTTGGCTCGCTGGCTCGCTGCAGCCGGCTAACCTTGTCCAATAATGTCACCTTTAACTTGTCATATGCATAACAACATGTTTGTTCGGGAGCCAGGGAGGCTCAGATTTAAACATAATGAGCTCATTGCTCTTGCTGAGACGCCTGTTGCATGCACAGGAATCATAAATCCACACTGCAAATAAACTGTTTGAAATACAGCTAAGATAAACAGATATTACATATACTGAGTGAAATTTGCTGTTTAATAAAAATATATAAAGTTCACACAGAAATTAAGAGTCACAGGGCCCCAAGAAAGCCCTATGCACGCTAGCCTACATGTGCAAGAGGGTTAGTTGACACTGACTCAGAGGGACAGTTAGGGCTGATTTCTAACCACGTGGGGACTTAAACAAGAAGTCACATTTAAACGAGTGAATCAATCACCTTGATAAGACAGAAAGGTCAGTATAATTCACCTGGAATGGCATTTTTTGGCCACTTTATAAATGTAGGCCTACCTCTAATATTGACTTTCAGTTCAGTTTTTAGTCTCTGCAAACCCCTGAGGGAAATACTTGGCTCTTTAGCTGCAAAACGTTAAATGACAGATAGGTGACATCACTCAGGCTTAAGTTTTTAAATGCATTTGTTGGGGGTATTTTGACAGTGTTGTATTGCTGCTTTTATTTAAATAAATCACCTAAATACTTTTCCCACTATCTTTGAGTATGTTGTGTGACCGCTATTATTAGAGTTTTTATTTTTATCTCTAAGAAGTGACCCAAAAACCTACAAAACAACAACACACTTCAACGTCCGTTTAAACTGGTACAACAGCGCCCCTCTGCTTTTCTAATAGACGTAGTGGTGAGAGTCGGTATTGCACCCTTACGCCAGAGTCAATTAATTATGTCGAGTTGGGAAACGGGTGAATACGTAACGTTCACTGGTGAAAAGTTTCATATAAATTGATACGATTGTCTTATTGAAATTATGGACTGAGGACCCTGACAAGTAAACGGTGTAGCTGCTTGTCACATTTTGATATTACGGCAAAGTTTACCAATTAAAGTAGAGTATTTGAACACAAAAAAAACCCGTTGACTAGTTTTCGAATTTTGCCTACAACCGTGAAGCTAAGTAGCTTTTTTAAGCTAGCAATGGATCCTGGAGAGACGAGAAGGATGACATATTTAAAGTGATTTATGGATATGGACAAGTTTATTCCCCACGAAGGATCGGACTTTTAACTTCTACAAAAAGCCTGAGTGATTTATTTTCTGTCTCTCTGCTAGCTTTGTTGCTAATGTGTAAATGGACCGTTAACGGCTAACGGCTGTATTAAGCTAGCTGTTGGTTGTTGTGGATGTTATTGAAGTGCTCAAAAGGCTGTCTTTTCTTCTTTCGTTTTGAGCTTAAACTGATTAAAGATAATGTGTTTGGACTCTACAGAAGGTTCAATTACTTTAATTAATTGAGTCTGAATGCAGTGTGTATTCCTTTCTATTATTTAAATTAACTAAAATAACCTCATGGCAGTCAAACCTCTTAAATGCAGTGCAAGAAATTGTATTAAAATGGTAATTTTAAAGCTTTCATAGTGAGAACTTGTACTGAATGTCTGTTTTTATCCTCATAAATGACACTTAATCATTGTAATCTTGACAAAGTCTATTTGAACCTAAGTGAAAAGTCTGTGTCATTGCAGCTTTTCTGTGGTGGAGCCACACTTTCAGGCCATGTTTCATTACAGTTGGAGCTAAAAGGATTCAGCCAACCACAACAAAGCCTTTCAAGCTCAATTTAACCCACTTTTCTGCAATTGTCACTTCACAGCACCCTGTATGTTGTGGTAAACTCCACCCAGCTGGGTCTCCCTTTGCTGCTTAAACACTTAAATTGCCTCTTGAACACGACTGAGACGTGTTGTTGGCCCGCATATACTGTACACCTACTCATGTACTTGGTTAAAGTACCTGTTGTGTGTGGATGGAAAGTTTTTTCTTTGCTTCCTGTTCTGGCAAATAAAAGTCACAAGTTCAGCATGAAGCTTGTAAAACAACATGAAGCCCCACAAATGTCAACGTGTGATTTGAATGTATAAAAGGCTGACTGGGTGTTCACACATCGTCTTCTTTAACAGTAATCCTTTTTGAAGGTGGTTAATCAAATAATGGAGTGACTTGGTGGGCTGAATTTCCTTTCACCTGTCTATACCTGACAAAAAGTCTTAAAGTCAGCATGCGGAAACCCGTCTGTTCCTGCAGGGGGCTTTGGAGTCCCATCGATGGCGGTCTCCATGCTGGAAATGCTGTCTCAGCCTAACTTTCAGTCAACCTAACGACAGGCTGAGAGCTGGAGCTGAGGCGGGTTTTAAGCCTCTTGGAGAACTGTTACACGGCACCCACCTGTCAATCATGTCAGCTACGCACCTTATTGTGAATAACTCTTATCCTTCAAAAAATCGAAACTGATGAGTCATCCAAAAATTCACCCCCGTACAGTGTGTGCCGATGGAGACATGAGCTAATCTGACCTATTAGTATCTTTTTAACCAGGCTGTAAACATGTTAATGTCTGCTGTAAAAACAGGCTTTTTTGAATGGGTGTGTGCTTTTGCAGCCAGCCTCTAGTGGACACTTGAGGAACTGCAGGATTTCAATCCCGCATTGGCGTCATTTTCAATACCAGGTGTTGCTGCTTGGTTTCCTGCCCTTGTTCGTGTCTTGTGGTGAAACAAAAGGTGTAAGAACTTGCAACAAAAAAAGGCATAGTAATATCGTTTTATTTGGTGGTAGAACTTGCTGACTCATTGACTACCTGCAGGGCTGGAGGTGGAAAGCTGGCGCGTCAGGGGAGGTTACTGCGTCAAATAGAAAGTGTGAATTCTGGACGTTATTGTCATTAATGGTAGGGCTTTGAATGCACAAGGCTCAGTTAGATTTGAGGACATTGTTTAAATGTGAATATCATTTTTTTTATGATTTGGGTAGTTACGGCAGAAGACATGACTCAGCTAGTAGCCATAGGGCTTCTGGGAAATGTAGGAATAAATTACATTTAGGAAGCCAGGACAGGTTGATTGACTATATTTACAATTACTGAAATACAAACGCGTGTGAAACGGACAGTTAGCCCATCCGTCTCTATTTGTCTAAACCTGACATGTTATCATGTGTCCTTGTTTATGTGTGTTTGTGTGTTGGGTTTCACACAGGTGTTCACACAGTGTTTGAATGAGTCCTTATCAACATGGGTCTTGTGAGCCATCGTTTTGGCTGTCTGTTGACGGCTCACAGCCAACTCTCCCATCAGAGCGAGCATGTTTATCCTCTGAGTAAATAACAGCAGAACAGGATTTATTTCAACGTGTGAACATGCTGAGTTATAAAGTCAGACCATGTGTGCCCAATGAGTCACAACAGGTACAAGAAGTGTTAAACAACAAGTCTGTAAGGATGCAGAAAATGTGTTCCTTAAAAGTTAAAGAAAAGTAAAACATTTCGTAAAAATGCAGAAATGTACGTTGCAAAGCCGAGGCATGAGCCGCGCCAACCCAGTGTTAGGTTGCACAGAGTTAATAATAAAAAAAAAAAACTTGGATGCAGCGATCTGTGAGACACCTCGACGCATCAAATAGGATAGAAGATCAGATCATAACAGACAAAATGGGGGAGATGATGATGAAAGAAAAAGATGAAGTGATGGGCTGCCTGAAATGTGCAACTCTCCCCAATAGGCTATCTAACTTGATCTCTACTCGGTCTCAAGCAGTGGTTCCCAAAGTGCGGGTCAGGACCCCCTGGGGGTCGCAAGACACTGAGTGGTGTCTGCAAGATTTCTTCCAAAAACATGTAAAAATTAACTTAAAGTTGCATATTGTACCCGTTATTGTGAACCTACAAAAAAAGTAGATCAAGACATTAATTATGTTCTGCTTCTAGCATTTCTTACAATAAATTACTAAACTAATATTAGCCTATTAGTCTGCCCGGCTGTGCGCATCTGTAAATGTTTTTAACCTCCTCCATTGACAGTGTGGGTCCCCAGTCTCTAGAGCACCTTATTTTGGGGGTCACAGGCCGAAAACTTTGGGAACCCTTGGTCTAAAGTACACCGGGAAGCGGTTGTTGTAGAGCTTCAGCTCCTGGGTGAGCCTTAACTCCCCCAAATCCTGTCATGCCCTGAAGAAGTCATGTACACACAATCTCTTCTTCCTTTGCTGCTCCTCTCCTCCTCCTCAGCAGAAGAGAGGTCAGGACTTTCTTCTGCTGCCTGGTCCTCTGCTCTGCGCCCTACATCACGGCGAGCATGGCACACACCATATCCTGTGTGAAAGCTGTTTAACTAATTAGCCCTGAAAATGATCTGATGTGATAACAAAACTAACAGTGAAGTGCTTGTAGATATTGTAAATCAAAGTCAAGGCAGGTATCACAAGGAGTCATGGAAAGGAAAAGCAGCTAATAGAGGAAACAGTAGACCGCTAAGTCCTGAGTTCTGCACTTTAAAATGACTGTTTGGCTTCTGTGGGGCTGAAGAGAGCAATGTTACAGCTCACTCTGAAGGCATCTAAACGTCTCTAGGTATCTCTGTAGGGATCCTTTTTCATATTGTTATCCGACTCAGAAAAACAACCTGAGACAGAGCTGTTCTTTCCACACTAGAATGAACACCGTTGAGGTATGATGTCAGTCTAAAAGCCTGAACATGCTGTTTAATCTGACTGAGGGTGGTTGAAATAGTTTTATTCTGTCTTTATTCCTCAGAAGGCACAGACCCATTACAGGATGTTTATTTACTGAGAGACGTAAACAGAAACAAACAACAACATGCGCCACAGTGTTAAATCTTTTGTAAATGTTGATGGATTCTTGGAAAAAGAGTTTCATGAATCTTGTTAGAATCTTGTTAGGCATCAACATTCTTAAATGTTGATGCCTAAATGTTTTGCCAATAACTTGTGTTTTGTAGAATTTGATGATTTTCATCCCAAAAATGACAAATATTTGGTTTGGCAGAAGATGTCATATTTTCCAGCTTCGGTCTCTGGACGTTCATTTCTTCCTGACTCATGCACCTGCTGTTTGGACATGCTGCCTCTTCAGAGCTGCACAGTCCTCTTCTGACTTCCATATCCTGTGTTGATAACTCGGATTATTTCATGCTGATAATAAATCTGATAACTGTTTCTGAATATTTGGAACAGTGTGTGTTTTGTACATGGTGTTTACGTGTGTCTCCTGTATTTAGATGAGCGTTTTGGGTAGTTTAGGTTGTGCAAGTCAAAAACTTTCCATTCCAGCTCACAAATATGAAGGATGTTGAACTTAATGTGGAGCTGAGTAGATAACAAGCTTGTTTACAAGCTGATAAGAGTTTTGACTGATAGTGCAGAATGTCTTCGTCTGGTATGTTATGCATTTAATTTGTATTTTTTGTATTATTTTGGATTCGGTCAGGACAGTGAGTGCTGAAAAAGTTAGGTTAGAAAAACATTACATATATCTTTAACAGTAATAGGGGAGAATACATCAAGGACTATCATACACCAGAATCTTTGAATGTTGTCTTTGCAGTTCTTGTCTCAATTTTAGCAAAATAAATAAATAGTGATTTAAAAATGACAAAAGCTGAAAATTCTAACGTTAAAGATGATCAAACAAGACAAAGAATACAGCTGCTTGTTTCCACGACTTTATTACCTCAGTTAGGAGACACAATTTTAAAGTGAGTAACGTTCTTTAATACTAAGTAGAACAGAAGACTGCAGCAGGTCTATGATACAGCTGCAGTATCTGGAGGTTTGGAGGTGTTGCCCCCTGTCAGTGTGAGGCTGCTGGACTCCGTCAGCTCGCTCTGCAGGGACTCAGCTGCCGGCTCCTCCTGGGAGGTCGGCTGCGAGCCTTTGGCAACAGGTTCAGGAGAGGAAATGGGGATGATAGAGAGCTCCACTGTTGTTATTTTCTCTCACACTTTGCGTGGCAACTAAATGAACACAAGACACCGAGAGTGGACCTTAGAGCCGAGAATATAACGCAGTAAAACTCTTTCAGTACTCCAGCCCTGAAACTTTAGCCCCGGCAGGTTTCACACTGCAGAACATATCTCTACAATCACAGCTGTAATGAGCCGACACCGCCAAATGAATTGAGATAATATCTACCAGCTCACAGGATAGAGCTGTTAGCAAGTCACCAGTGACGGTGAGTCATCAGTAATTGTCCATGATGATAGAAAAGAAGCTCATTAATCACCTTAATAGCTGCTCTGAGGGGTGTAGTGACACCCAAGAGGAGAGAGGTGGTGATTTGATAACGCCAGAAGGGAAAGCAGAGCAGAAGACACTTCGCCTTTGATTAATATCACAATAATTGTGTCCAAGAAGACTGGGAACAGATAGAAGAGATGAACAGTGCAGGGATCTGAGGTCCACAGGAGAATTTCAAGGCCATACATACGGTGAGAAAAATTCAGGAGGAATAATCTTTTCCTATTTGGCATTTTGAGACTTGAAGTTGACATTTTAAAGTCAATATGTTGAGAATAAAGTCAGACTTGGGCCGGAGATATACTTGCTTTTTAACCTTGTGTTCACCTCCACAGCGAGCTGCGTCTTAAATGTAACTATTCACGTACTTGGCTATGTGCTACCAGTGTTACCGGAGGATACCTCTAGAGGGCACACCAGAGAGCTCAGGCCATCGCAACTACAGGATGTGTGGGACATGGTGACACTCGAGGAGGTTACCTTAGTCCTGAGATCAGAACCCCTAACCCTTCTGAGATCAGAACTAACTAGGGATGTAAAGATTAATTGTAAAATCGTGATAAATCTTTTCAAAGGTGTGAAGGTACACATCGGTACTCTGAAAAATGAATCTCAATAATATGGTGAGCGTCGGCAGCTGCAGAGCAAGATTTAGAAATTGAGGACGCACCACCGTCTTTTAAATCGGAGGTGTGGAAGCTTTTTGGCTTCAAGACAGAAAATGAAAGAGGTGAGAAGATAACAGACGAGACAAAAACTGTGAGCAGATATTACAAGAAGACAGAGAACTACACAAATAGCACAACCAACATGATGCAGCATTTAATCGACACCACAATGAGAAGCTCCAATCACCTCCCCTTGTTGAGAGGAAACAAACATTAAAAGGCCAAACCACACTGACAAGCAGGTTAGCAGCCCCTAAAGGAATCTTTGTCACTCATCATTTGTCTACAGTCTCATTTTGTGAAATAAATCGTGAGAGAATCGTATCGTGAACCCAGCATCGTGAATCGTATCGTATCGTGAGTTTAGTGAATCGTTACATCCCCAGAACTAACATAATAATATAACATCAGCTCTGGTGAGTGATGGCCGGTGGACAGAACACACCATCAGCACCATTTTTATTTTTTATTTAAAATGTAGAAAAAAACCTTCACACATCCAGGAGAGGACAGGAGAGCAACGTGTCCGTCAAAGACTTAAAGGTAAACTCCTGCACACACCGTCTTACTTGCAAACAAACATTGATTGGCAACGTTTCGGTACTACACCTTCATCAGGCAAACACTTTGAAGTTTATATAAAATGTAAAATGCTAAAGTTGATCTTATCCCTACAGCACTGAACGTCGAGGCTGGCAGGGAATCATGGTAGTCATTCTCTCTGCTACTCCATCGAGATTCAGCCAATATGTTTTACCAAATACCAGATACTGAATTAAATTTAAAAAATCTGCACCAGTTCAGTCTACGGAATCCATATGATTAGAATTTTCAGAATATATCAAATTAAAGAAACACAGCAGTAAGTTTAATCAACTTTAACGGTCTGCAACAAACAACTGCTTTCCTCTGTTTACCAAACAAAATGCTCCAAATTGATGGAAATGAAAGAAAGCTTTCTGCGGCTGCAGGATGAAGTCATGAGTTGGACAGAAACCTGAAACGTCTGCTGAGAGTTGCTGCAACACTCGACCCTGAACCCACACACTCTTCGTGAAATTTCCGACCTGGACCGCATCAGTAATAAGCGTTCAAGTCTGACCCCGACTGGCCCCCCACTACTGACCCATTTCTCACAACATGAGCTCATGACTGGAACTGCAGGGAGGTTTTACAGTCTGTGATCCTGGGAACCAGCATGACTACAGTGACTCTGATTTGTACTGTTTGTACATTAAAGCAGAAGAGTTTAAAATAAGATGAATGATTATTCAATGCTGGGCTCATTAATCACTTTCTGAAAGTTTAGTAAAGACATTTTCTTTCTTGTTATTCCTTTAACATTCTTCTTTGTCCACTCTTCATCCATCGATGCCAAAAGTCTCCGTCATTTCTACAATTCACTTAGCAGACGCTTTTATCCAAAGTGACGTACATCAGAGAGTAAGTACAACACAAGCAAGGATCTAGAAAAGAGGAAACAACGTCAGTAAGTGCAAACGAACAGCTTAAAGTCCGATTGGACACACAGGTGCTGACAGGAAGTGACCAGAGGCAGAGCACAACATTGACGGCAGTTCTTGAGAGCTCTAACCAGTATAGAAACCATCCTAACAATTGTTGTTATCCAACAAAACCATCGCCATTACCATCATCATCATCAATAATATCGAGACCAACCTTATCATCATCATTAAGGTCGTAGGTGTTCATAAAGAGCTGGGTCTTTATCTTTTTCTTAAAGGTGCAAAGGGACTCTGCAGATCGAATGGAGTTTGGTAGTTTGTTCCACCACCGGGGGGCGACAGAGGAGAAGAGTCTAGTTAGAGACTTAGGACCCTGTCGTGAAGGTTGGATCAGACGCCTTTCATTGGCAGAGCGTAGTGGGCGGGAGTGTAGACCTGGATGAGAGAGTTTAGGTAAGGAAGAGACGTTATTGTGGCTGTTTTGTAAGCGAGCAGCAGAGTTTTAAATTTGATGTGAGCAGTAACTGGGAGCCAGTGGAGGGAGATGAACAGCAGATATTCCCTCTGCCACAGCTCTTTTACAGCTGCATGCAATGATTGTTTTCATAATCGATTCATCTGCAGATTTCTTTTTTAATTTCAATGTTCTTCTTGTCTTTATTGTTCCGTTTTCTAAGTTTAATATCGTTGCCTTTTTCCTGTCATCTTTTCTCTCAGAGTCAAGGGAGGATGGACATCACCGTTTTGCATGGAGGCTCCATACAAGAAGTCGCGGTAAAACATTTTGAACCTGAGATTATTTAAATGAAGAAGAACTTTATAAGAAAATACTTCAAAGCAAAAAGAACTAAATCCACTTTAGGTTGCATCTCAGAATGGAGATCAGTCATACACACAGCTGCACTCAGTCTAAACACTATGGCAGGAGGGGAAGCAGTACGCTGAGGGACAGTGGAGTTAAGGCCAAAGACAAGCTTTGTTTTGGTAAGAGAGACTGCTAAAGTGGGACATCAACTGGAAATGTAATCTGAAAGTTGCATGTTAAATGCACAGAATGTAAACTCCACCACCAGGGGGCTCTAAATCAAAACAAAAACAAAAGACGACGCGAGGCTAGCGGGGAATCATGGGAGTGATTCTCTCTGCTAATTCCCCTAACCCCGATGGAAACGAACTCCGAGTTGACCGTAGTCAAGACAACCGGGCGAAACCGACCTGAGGAAGAGAACATGTTTTCAGACGAGCTAATGTATCCGAGTATAATTGACATGACGATTTTATCACAGCAGCACATACAGCAACAGTACGGCAGCTTTCAGGAGCAGCTCATGCTTCCTTATGCAGCGGACTTTGACGTAACATCCGGTGTTTCCACGGCAACGATGAACATGTCGTGTCTGTCATGCGGGTTCTGTCATGATGTCCGCCACGAAAGACACGGGGTATTACAACTCTAAAATGTAGGATTTATGTGGATTTGATAACTGTTGGAAATATTTGACGTACTGTAAGAAATCAACAACAAAAAAACATAACATAGGTTTAGTCCATTTATAATTAACTTAGATATTTTAGTGTAAAAATTCCAGCCAGAAGGTTGTGAAGAATGCTAAAACAACGATTGGATGAAGTAGGAACTGTACAATCATGGAAATGGAAGGACGAGCCAACATGATGAAAGTCAGGAGTCTGACTGAGCAGCCTGTAACCATTGTTGGCTTTTAGTATTCTGGACTTACTTACTATTGTTTCACTTGAGAGCCGTGCAGATCATTTTGACCAGAGGCTGAGAGAAATTCAAGAGGAGTTTGGCCTCCTTACAAAGAGCATCATCCACGCTGTTCAGACTCTGAACCCTTCACAGGCTGCAGAGGATGTATGAGCAGTGACGTGCTCTGGATGTGCATGCCAGGGAACATTTCCATATCTGCTGTCAATCAGCTGCACAGTGGGATATCGTGTCAAACCTGATTGAGACACTGGAAACACTTAAGGAAATTACACGAGGAAATGAGCTACTCAGAGTTTCCCGCCTTGTGCGTTATCTCGGTCTATCTTGTTTGATCTTTCTAACAAAATCTCCAAAACGTCTGATTCCATTTTCTCAAATGTTCCGATTTGTTTCTTTCCACCGTCTTCAAACAATCTTTGAGGTTCAGGGCTGTTGGCTGCAGTTTAAAGCTGTTACAGTGGAAAGCTGACAGGAAGTGTTTCAGTATTCTGACATTTTACAGACAAAACAGATATTTGATCAATTAAGAAGTTAATCCTCAGGGTATAACGGTAACTAATATTTACAAGTTGTTGGAGAAGCATTTTAACCGACTCGTGGCTAGAGGCTCGCAGGAGGCTGCACCAGGGAAAAGTTTTTCTGATGGGAAGATCTGAAGGTCATCTTTCAGTTTTGACGGACTACAACAAGTGCAGTAAACCATAATGTTGACTATTTCATATAAAACTACTTGATGAACCAGTTTGAGACCTCCTGTAGACCTACCTGCAGAAAAGCTCTGGCTGTACCCTCAGGAGCGTTTGCATGAAGCCTTTGTGCGCTGAGAAGAAAAACACTGCACGTCCGTCCTGTCTCTATGACAACAGTCTGTTGACAACAGCCGCTATATGACCGACACTGCTCTGTTACTTTTTACTGCATGTTTTTTATTTGAGATCGTTTTTTACCCGATCAGACACGGAGCGAAGAGGATGTGGGTAGACACAATCTGTAGGAGGCTAAAATACGGGGAATATCGTACATTTAGAAAAGAGCGCCAGTGACGTCAACAGCACCTTTCTGAAAAGTTGAAAAATGTTCAACTTGAGGCCTCGGAGCAGCCGCACAAAAAATGCACTGGGTGCTGCGCTCTTTCTCCAGACGGCCACTTTCTGCTGCGAACGCTCTCTACCCATTGAACACAATTTAAAAAGCTTAATATGCTTTGATAGTCTCATTTTCTTAAAGGAAGCTTAGAAAATAACAGCTAATAGAAGATGATGACACATTTTATTGTGAAATAAACCCCGAGTGTTTACCTGCAGCCAGTCTGGGTGATGACTTCAGGCAGGAATGTCTGTCGTCTGTCGGCAGTCCCTCAGATTTTGACGGGGGGGGCCTTAAATGATACTGGACTAAATCCCCAGCTCCTAAACGCTCTGTGTTTGTTTAATATGAACATTTATTAGAGCTGCTGTTTCAGTCTCTATGAGCTGTAAAGTTAAAGTCATAAACCCGACTGCAGGAGAAGAAGCCAGCTGTTTACCTCAAACACCCTGAAACCTGGAGCAGAGAGCTGCAGGAGACGTTATTACCTTCACTACGAGAACAATAATCTGTAGCCTACATGATTTCTGATGAAAGGTAAACGGCTGATGCTGCGTCTTAAATCTGGTTATTTGAAGACATCAAGGGAGGGCTCTTGTGTTGTTTAGTCTTCTCCTCATGCCTGGTGCTGTTAAGATGCTTATGTACAATATAAGGTTGTCACGATACCAGAATTTGAAACACTTTGATATGATACGAGTTAATTCAAACCTTATCAATCCTCTCTTGATACCTCGAAGTAAAGGCCTCTTTTAGGCCCTGTGTCCACCTAGTGTGTTTTTTTCTGACCGCCAGCGTCTTTTTTTCATTTGTTTTCAATGAGTAGAGAGTGTTGGCAGCAGAAGGCGACCGCCTGGAGAAAAAGCACAGCACCCAGCGTCTTTTCTTCCGAGTGCTACGCTTTTTTTGTGCGGCCGCTTCGAGCGCTCAAGTTGAAAATCTTTCAACTTTTAAGAAAAGAGCTGTTGACATCATCGGCGCTCTTTTCCAAATGTTCCCGTATTTTAGCCGCCTACGGATCGTGTCTTGTACCGACATCCTCTTTGCTTCGTGTTTGATCGGGAAATAAACGATCTCAAATAAAAAACATGCAGGAAAAAGTAACGGAGCAGTGTCGGTCATACAGCGAACGGACGTGCAGCGCTGAGAAAAGCTTGTTTCCTACTCGGAGTGAGACACTGGGAAATATTTACGTCACTTAAAGGTACAGTATGTAGAATTGCATGCTAATGTTTACATTAAAATATCTAACTTTAATTAAAAATGGACTAAACCCATGTTATATATATTTTTTAGTTGAGTACTTACGTCACCTCAAATATTTCCAAAAGTTATCAAAGCCAGAGAAATCCGTAATTTTATAGTTGTAACGGTACGTGTCTTGTAGGCGGCCGCCATGATGAGCCGCCATGACAGACAGGAAATATTGATCGTTGTCAAGGAAACAGCGGATGTTACGTCAAAGACTGCTGCATAAGCTAGCGCTAGCTGCTACTGAAAGCTGCCGTTCTGTCGCTGTATGTGCTGCTGTGATATAAAACGTCATGTAAATTATACTTGGATACATCGTCAGTACACATGTTGTCTTTCTCAGGTCGGTTTCGCCCGTTCGTATTGATTACCCATAATACACTGCAAGCCTCGACGTCATCTTTTGTTATTGTTTTGATTGAGAGCCCCCTAGCGGCGGATTTTACATACTGTACGTTTAATGTGGGTGGTATCCATGTTAGTATGTCAACACTGAGCAGGCATCTCAAGTTGTTGGGATTGTTGAGGCGGATTGCTCCGTCTGACATGCTGGAAGTGGTTCTCTTCCTGTAAAGCACCAATCCATAACAAGTGTTATCACGAGACGCTTTACAAAAGAGCAGCTTGAAGACCTTACTCATTGTTAAGAAAAATGGGATAAGATGCAGGAAGGATTTCTCCTTTGTGTTCCTCACGTTCCTGTTGTCCACACTTCCTCGCCGCTGAGGTGGAGGTCGGAGCAGGCCGTGCATGAATGATAATAACTGAGTTTTTATCCATTTAAAACACATGGAATTAAAAAGTACTGAATTTCGACAGCCGTACCCTTTTCCACTTTGATTTTGATGTATTTAGTTCAGAGGCTTTCACACATTTGTGCTGAATGAGTGAGGCGGATGTGCTGCCAATCACTGTTTTTGTTTTGTGCCTTCAGTTATCAATTTGGACTTTTACAAATGTGAAGCCACATTTTCTTTCCATATTTGCAGCTGCACAAACTGCATGAACTGATCGAACCTGAGAACTGAAAACATCTCTGTCTCCTCAGACTCTAAGATGTGGTGTGGACTGACACACATTTCTCTTCATCTTTGAATCTGGACCGTCAGAGTAAATCAGAACAGTCACACAACCAATGAAACGTTTCTGAAAAATGTTTCTTTGGGTGGCCTGTTGAAAATAAAAACTGTGCGTCTGTGATGAATAAAGTCCATCCTCGTCCTCTCACACTGAAGACAAACTCAGTCAGCCCCCCGCTCGTTGCTCTGGTGCCACTTTTCCACGGGCACCATGTCAGACACATATTAGTTTAGGCTGCTTCACGCCTGCTGATGCTCCCAGGCCTCTCTTGTTCCAACAAAAACAAAAAGAGCTATAATTTAATATATTTCAGCTCCTACCTTCAGGAGCTTTCAATCATGAATTTGATCCAGAAGGAAAATAAGGAGTCGAATATTTAATTTAAAGGCAATGTTCAATTTTCATTTTGTAATCTGCAGTTTGGAGTCTCTGCTGTATTTTGACATTTGTGTTTTGGTATTGAAAAGATCAACAATTTAAAACGTACCACACACATCTTTATCAGTAGAGGAAAAGTCGCGCTTCAGTCGCTCCTCAAATGGAGGTCGGTGCTCTCAGAGAAGGACCAAGACGTTCAAAATCTAATTCAGCGGACTCCTTTACTCAGGAAGGATCTAAAGAAAGACTCAGTGTGACGAAGCGTCAATTTACCTTAAAGGCAGGGTTGGTAATTTTCGAAAACTAGCATGATTTTGAAAGTAGCATTCCCTCACTGCTCCGTCTGCACCCACCCCGTCCCCTCTGTGCTCCCTCTTAAGCCACGCCCCTCACTTACATGCACGGGCGCCGTTCCTCCAGAAGCGGACCTCAGCTCATCTCTTGCATTGTGTAGAAACTACGTCGTCTCATGTCTCATTCAGCGGTAAGTAAACTCACAGTATAAACTCTGTCATCGGTGACGTTCTTTGAGTGTGGGCTAGAGCACGCAAGAGGTAGAGAACGAGCAGGGAGACAGGGAGGCGTGTGATTGGTTCATCAGATTGGTACCTCGTGGCAGACATTGGTAAAAGTTTTTAAAGGCTTACAACTGCTACAGATGACGGGTTTTCTTCATTCCTTTTTCAGAGCACATGAGTGAGGTCGCATTCAAACGTGAGTTGGTCCGATAGCGAACATGAAAAGCTGTGTTTGAAGAGGACGCTGTGCTCCTAAAAGATGCCTCCTTATCAGATTTGGAGCAGTTCCTGGTTTTGCATAACGTCTAAATCTAAATATTGAGCTCACCTTTTGTAAATGTTCCTCCTGAGATTGTCTGACTTTTCTTTGGACGAGCTGCAGCTGCTGATGCGGATCATTAAGTGAAAGTTAATTAACTATTATCAGTCGTCAGAGTGCACAACGCCAGGAGACAGTTGCTTTGGTTCAGGCCTCAGGCAGTTTAATTACACTGATAGATGAGCACAGGAAAGATTTATCAGCCAGCTCTGGATACATCGTGGAGTGTGGAGAATCATCTAATCTGAACTGAGGAGCTCCCATAATGTGGATTTATTGGAAAGACGATACAGTGGAGTGGTGAAACTCCCCAGACTGGTTCAGCTTAGCTCTATCAGATTTGCAGATATGTGTTTATTATTTTAGAGTCACAGTTCAATCTGTTAAAAACCTATAAAGTGGCAAAGGGGCGCTTGATGTACAGAGAAGATACGAGAGATGATCTTGAGATCAGGCCCGATCGATATGAGATTTTCTAAGTTGATACCATATTGGTATCAGGAAGAGAAAAAAAACTGATACGATATATCGGCCGATATCTTTCTTAGATCTGTCTTCGATCTGTAGAGATAGATCCGTATTATGTGGCGTTGATCCCTCAGTTATCACTTATTTATAACGAAGACGAGATTCACTCAGCTGGAAAATAACTGAGCATGTACGTGCTTCACCACTCGACACTCTGCAGAGTGATGATGCTTGTTATAGCGCCCTCTGCTGGTGAAAGAGAACTGCTAGTGTGATACAATAAAACTCAAATGAAATGCTGTTTGACTGGTGAATAAATCGAGTAATATCGGCGCATATTTGTGATAAAATTAGCCGATACCGATGTTCACAGGATAAGCTAATATCGGCCGGCTGATTAATCGGTCTGGCTCTACTTGAGATGTTTAATGTCTGCGAATACGTCTGTTTCTGGGAGCTATAGTTCTGACTGTATTTCTGTGTTTTTCATGGGGGACAGGTAGTTCTTCTTATTTAGACTTTTTGGAGGCGTCATTTTAAAGTGTTGATATATTTCTTGCTCTGAGGTGACGATCTAATGAACATTATACTTTCACTACATACATGTGCTCTTATTTAACAAGACGTGAATGCCAAAGCTACAGTATGTATAAACCCTTATATTTCAAATAGATGTATATAACAGGTATCTCTTAAACTCAGTGTCACTTATAGTGAAAAGATCTACCAACCTAACCACTGACTGGCTCCTGAGCTCTCAGCTTGTAGGTTCCTGGGTTGTTGGTGAGGACTGCCTGCTGTGTCGTCCCCACAACCACCGCCGTCCTTATTCATGCACGGCCTGCTCCGACCTCCACCTCAGCGGCGAGGAAGTGTGGACAACAGGAACGTGAGGAATACAAAGGAGAAATCCTTCCTGCATATTATCCCATATGCTCTTTTATAAAGCGTCTTGAGATAACACTTCACACTATACAAATAATGATTGATTGATTGATTGATTGATTGACTGCCTTTAAACTCATGACTCTAAAATCTTCACTAAAACAGTCTTTGCTAACCGTTCAATCCAGCTAATAAATCACTGAAGCTATCATCAATCCTACAATTCTCTCCATCCACTCGACTCCCCGCAGTTTGACGAGTCGGGTGACGACATTCGTCAGCACGCACCAGATCAGCCAATAGAAAAAATCAGATGCAGTAGCCGGTTTCAACCTGTAGAGGGCAGTCACTGTGCATGTCTCTAACACAATATGACGAATTTCAATACTTTGTACTCAAATGTCGAGATTTGGGGGTTTAGGTATTCTTTAAGGTTATTAACAAACGTGTTGTCCAGAGTTTGCCAGCTGACCAGATAATTCAGCTGCATGACGAAGATCAGCAGAGTGTTTCTACCTTTTCTTCCGAGTTAGGCGTGTAAGAAAAGTCTTGTTAGATAATGATTACTCTCTGACCTGAGTCATTTTCCAACAGGAAGCTTCTGTGACTAACGGTAAATCACAGAGTCAGCGAGAGGAAAGACTAAACCAAATGATTTAGAAGTCGAGCTTAACATCAACATGGAGACATGAGTCGCCTCCATAAACTAGTGCAGACACTTTCCAGCAAAAGTGAGAGGAGAGTTACGTTTAATCAGCATGAGTTCATCACACAGTTTTATATCTTCAGTAAGAGCCACTGCTTTAAAGTACAAAAAGATTTAAAATAGAATCAAAGCTAGACAGAAAGTACCAACAGTGGAGAGATACTGACCGGCAGGAGGTGAAAACTTCATCCCAGAGTTTTGTGTGCATAGATTGATATCAGAGGATAATACAGTATTTACATGATTAAGTTACTGACCCGGCTGCACAGTGGTGCAGTGGTTAGCGCTGTCCCCTCACAGTGAGGAGGTTCCTGGTTTGAATCCCCGTCTGACAGGAGCCTCTCTGTGTGGAGTTTGCATGTTGTCCCCGTGCATGCGTGGGTTCTCTCCGGGTGCTCCAGCTTCCTCCCACAGTCCAAAGACATGCTCGTTAGGTTAACTGGTGACTCTAAATTGTCCGTAGGTGTGAATGTGAGTGTGGCTGGTTGTCTGTCTCTATATGTCAGCCCTGTGATTGACTAGCCAACAGTCCAGGGTGTAACCCCGCCTCTCGCCCAATGACAGCTGGGATCTGCTCCTGCTCCCCTGCGACGTGAACGGGAAAAATGGTAAAGATAATGTAGGGATGGAAGTTATTGAGTTTTCACAGTGCGTGCTTTGGTTGGAAGGTTATTTCACAGACTGTGATTAATTCTGCATCAGCAGCAGCTGTGTGTGAGCTTAAGTGTAAGTGTACAGCACTCTGAGACCGTTTAGCGTTCATCAGTGACAGCCTGGGGGAAGAAACTGTTCTGGTGTCAGGTTGTTTTGGCGTACAGAGATCTGTAACGCCTATGGGAGGGCAGGAGTTTGAACAGTTTGCTCCTGGGGTTTGAGGAGTCTGCAGTGATGCTACCTGCCCATGTCCTGACACTACACTGGTGTAAGTCCTGGATGGGGGGCAGGTCGGCACCCATTATTCTTTTCTGCAGTCCTGATTGTCCGTTGCAGTCTGCGTCTGTCCGGTTTGGCTGCAGATCCAAACCAGACAGTGATGGAGGTGCACAGAACATCCTGAATCCTGGATTAATATAAAGTTAAAAAATGAACATGACTTTAATTTGCATAGATGTTGTTTCAGTCAAACACTTAAGCTCACACACAGCTGCTGCTGATGCAGAATTAATCACAGTTTTGTTGATTTAAAACCTCTGCGGGGGAAGTCATGATTCACAGCGGGTTCATGTAATCATACTCGTAAAAACTGTTTCTGGACTCCGTCATCTGAAGTGGAATCAGCCAAAGAGATCCAAGTAAGAACTCCTGTTTGTGCTCTTGCATCAGACTCGGAGTCTGTATCATGTTTGTCCGCACTGAGCGTCTGACAGCATTCATCCCTCTCAGTCAGACTCCCGTTAGAAATGCTGCATGTGTGGACTGGACTGATACTGGTTTTGTTTCTGAACAGTGGGCACCTCAAATCTGAGCATCCCTGCTCTGCTTCCACACTTTCCATGAAGTCATTTCTCTGGCCGGCAATCCTCTCAGAGTTTATAGTTCTGCTAAAAGCTTAAAAATAAGGAGCTGGAGGATGAGTTTTTATAGCGTTTAAAAGCCACATATAAACACTGGTCTGCTTTATGCTGAAAGCTGCTCTCAACATGAACTGCCCCCTGAATGCCGTGAGGCGTCGTTGCATGAATCTGGTCTGATTGTATCATAACGCAGCTTCATGTGTTTCAGATCATTTAGGCTGAAAACTGAAGAACAGAATCAGCAGCCACGCTCCGTCAGTCACAGAGCGCTTTGCTGACAAATGAGGCGTCACTCCAAAGCGTTTGATTATTTTCATCCAATGTGTGAAGGCGACACACGAGGTCACAGCTGCAGCTACCTACCAACACACAGCCTGACAACACTGAGCAGCAAAGGTTATTAAGTTGCCCACGAGTTGACATTTCAATCAACTTTAGGCACATTGTACAGAGAAAATAGTTCTATAATTGTATAATTAAAAAACTGCGACAGCCCGGGGATTAATGACAAGATGACGGGGGGTAAGGAAAGCAAAACAAGATCCGCACTCCAAGAAGCTCCTGTTTGAAGGATTTATTAAGTGATGTTTTCGAGCCAACATGCTCTTCCTAAGACTTCCATCCATCTATTATCTTTACTGCTTTTCCCGTTCAGGGTCGCAGGGGGACTGGAGCTGTCATTGGCCGAGAGGCGGGGTTACACTCTGGACTGTTCACCTGTCAATCACAGGGCTGACATATAGAGACAGACAAACAGCCACACTCACATTCACACCTACGGGGAATTTAGAGTCACCAGTCACCATAAAATCATGCTGATACTCTTGAGGCCGTTTTGCAGTAAGGCGATGTTAACATACTGAATCTGTGTTCAGCCAAAAGCTTCTTAATAATCACCGTGACTGGAACACTGTTTATATGCATTGATGAAACACACACCTCCAGATTTATCCATCAAAACAGAGAACCTGTGAGAAAAAAATCCATCCATCAATCATGTATCTGTCTTTGTTTGAAATAAATGATTCCACTCTGAACTCTTTGACCCCCGGTATCCCCCTTACTGATGCTGAAGCAGCATGCTGTTTCTGCTCACCTCAAAGTACTGCTCAAAGTGCAGCAGCCTTTCGTGTTTGTTGCAGCCAGTCGTCTTTGCTTCCCGTTTGCCCGCTGTAGCTGCATAGTCTTTTCTTTTTGGCCGGTTTAAGCATCACAAGCTAACCCAACAACATGAAAGAAACTTACTTCAGCACGATTGGTGCTTTTGATTCTGAAGGTATATCTGATGCAAGCAAGTGGGGCTGTGATTGGATGCCAGGTGTCACTTGATGGACGTGATCGTTGCATGATGGGCTACTGGCTGTCAGATCTGATCCAGGATCTGTGAAGTGTCGTCTAGTGCAGGTGTTCCCAAACTTTTCAGCCCGTGACCCCCAATATAACGGGGCTAGAGTCCTGACTCCCACTTTGGGAACCGCTGGTCTAGTGCAGCGTTTCTCAACCTTCTTGGAGTCTCTGCACATTTTTTACATGAAACAAAAACCCGCGCAAACCAACAACTAAAAGGATTATAACATGACACATAGTGTGGTCCATATTAGATAGATAGATAGATAGATAGATAGATAGATAGATAGATAGATAGATAGATAGATAGATAGATAGATAGATAGATAGATAGATAGATAGATAGATAGATAGATAGATAGATAGATAGATAGATAGATAGATAGATAGATAGATAGATAGATAGATAGATAGATAGATAGATAGATAGATAGATAGATAGATAGATAGATAGGAACTTTATTGATCCCTTGGGAAGGTTCCCTCAGGGAAATTAAGATTCCAGCAGCAGGTAGCACCAAAAAAAGACAGAAAAAAAGCACTCAGGTACAAAAAATAAAATAGAATAAAATAAAAATACTGTACACAATAGCAGCATATCAAGAAATAAAGATACTGTACATAATAGCAGCAGTAGACATGTATTTACAGGTTATTAAAGGAATAGCAGCAGTAATGATTGTAGTAGCAGCAGGTGTGTTGTTTTGTATTAGTCCTTGTCTTTATAAATAGATAATTAACAATAACAATAAATAATGCAAGCTGTTGAGATTGTGTTGTGGTCAGTCCTATTTCTCCCCCCCCCCCCTCCTCAGTCCTCCTGCCCCCCCTCCTCCCTCCAAGTGAGGAGTTGTAGAGTTTGATGGCACGAGGGACAAAGGAGTTTTTGAGTCTGTTTGTGCTGCATCTGGGGAGGAGCAGTCTGTCACTGAACAAGCTTCTCTGGTTGCTGATGACAGTTTGCAGAGGGTGGCTGTTGTTATCCAGGATGGCCAGCAGTTTGTTCATGGATCTCTTCTCTGCCACTGTCACCAGAGAGTCCAGCTTCATGCCGACCACAGAGCCGGCCCGCCTGATCAGCTTGTCCAGTCTGGAGGAGTCCCTCTTTGATGTGCTGCCCCCCCAGCATACTACAGAGTAGAAAAGTACACTGGCGACCATTATTATGACAATTTAGCCTCAATCATTTCATTTCTGTAAACTCTGTCTGTTCTTGGGGGTTAGCCAGAGAGAACGAGGGTGCGATTGCAATCTCTGTTGTGTTCTGCAAAGTTCACAACGTGCATTACCTTCTGTTTTTGCTTTGTGGAGATTGCACTCCAGCTACTGAACGGTTAAAAAGTCGTGCAGCCAGCCTGGTCGGCTTCACGATGTATTTCAGCACAGCTTACAGAACACGACGACTGACCTGAACTCCATGTAGCTGCAGTTTAATGAAGGAAACAGACTGGAAGCTTTTCTTTGTGAAAGGTTCAAACTAGTGATTGTGAATGAAGCTGGTTGCTGAATCATTTTAAACATCAATGTTTGGATATAATTAGTGTGAATGAACACGTGAAGCAGCCATCAATGTCTCTGTCCACGCCGAGCTGCAGCTTTTCTTCTCATGGTGGATCTTTGAACACGCCGATTCTTTTATTCATTAGTGAAAGGAAGTCCTTCAAGCGAAGAAGCAACAGCCCTCTTTGTTACCTGGAACACTATTTAGTGGGACATGTGGTGTTGATTTGTAGAAGCATGAGCAGTCATTGTAGTTCTGCTGTAAGGCGGATGCCACCATGAACCTTTGTTGTGTATTGATCATATTTGATTCACTGGTGCATGAAAACGTCCTGGTTGTCGTGTAAACACGTCCATGTGGTTTCCGTCGCTCCTTGTTGTGTCTTTAATCACATTTCCTCTCAGCACGATCAGCAGAATGTGCGTGCAGTCAACAGTTTATCTCTAATAACCTTCAGTTTAAAAAAACATTTCTTCATGCTCCAGATATGTTTTGAATTTTGCCACCATCAGAGATGTTATCTCAGGGTCCGGAGAGGAACTTCAAAAGCTGCTGATAAGTGCGACCCACAGAGGGAACGAGGCCGCTCCACCCTCTTCATCCTGTTCTAATTTGAGGGTTTCTGATTAAAAACACCAGATACAACAACATGTGGAGCATTTTTTAAAGAGGCTTCCCCTGCATGTAGAGGTGGATTCTCACGGGGGAACATTTAAAAGCTCTTTGTTTAGTTTTACATCAGCAAACATCCTCCAGGAAATATTCAACGTTTATGTAGTGATGCAGCCATTATTGGATGGACTGATTCAACTTCTGAAACCTAACATTGGAGTGCACATTGCAGCTTTCCAAAGGCTGAAGTGATGTGTTAATGAAGCTTTATTTGAGCAGACCAACAGTTCATAACTAAAATGTACTCTTCTTAGCATTCAAAATAAAAGTTGGAGCCAGCATGTAGTTTTTTAAAGGTCACAAATTCTGTCTAAACATGTTTCTGTTTCCGTGATAAATCACTTTGTTTATGGCCGCATTCACGGCAGCGGTTTCATTATGATTGAAAAAACACAAAAGCAACAAAACCACGCGGTGCATGGTATTCCTTTTTTAATTTTGGTCTTAAAACTCCTTAATTTGAGGTTTAGAAAGTTTGTAGCGACCCAGTTTTAAGTGCAAGCATCCCCAAATGCAAAAACGATCCAGTCCAGAAGCAGATCTAGTTTATCATAGTGCCCCTCTAAGTGATCGTGTTGCCTCTTATTCAGTGCAAGTGCTTCCCAACATGGCGTAGGCGAGCACATGAGAGCTGAACCTTTCATTCTTCCCTTTCTCCCACACGCTGGCTGCATCCTTAGAGAATTTTAGGTCCGGCCCCCCTCCAAAGATCAGGTGGGCTCAAGTGTGTGTTCTTAATACGATTATTTTACAGCTCCCTGATCTCATGTCGTTAATATCAAACATGTTTGAGTTTTGATTGACGTTGCGTATTTTTTACAGCTCACAAACCGGAACATAAACACAACTGAGGCCTAAAGCGTCTTCTCAGTGACGACTCCCCCCATATTCTTTTCACGTCAGGACAGCCAGCTGAGGACGTTGATCTTCCTCCATATTTGTTTTTCTTCTGAAGTCTTGTTGATCACACGAGATTTCTGTGAGATCTCGTGTCTGTGGAATCGTTTCTACAAACTGCAGGTGTGTGGTCTCGTGGTCTGGCTGAATCGTCTCAGTGTGCGTTCAGAGGATTATAATGCCTTAGCCTTACAGAGACTGTGAAGACCCCCCAACCCCAAACCCTTCAGCCCCAAAATAACAGAATGTGTCAGAAAACCAGACAGGTGTAAATTTTCAGTAGTTTTATTGAAAAATGCCTCTTCTGTTTTCAGAAATAAATAAGAAAATAAGGCTGTGGAATTCACAATCTGCAGTTCAAACATGAAGCAGCTACACTGTTCCCAAAGTCTCGCACTGACTGCTTCTGATACTGAGAAAAATGACAAGATTGACGACAACAACAACAATATTCTGGTTAAAACCAAATGAAAAATAAACAAAAAACACATGTACTAAATATACACCACAGACATGCAATTCCACGTTTTTGTTAAAATGAGCTGTGACGGAGTAAAAAGTCAAACTGATAAATATTAAGTCTAGAGATACAAAATGAAAGCGGTGTTAAATGAAGCGAAACCTCCTTAGAAAACACGGAGAAGAGATTGAATACTGGATGAACTGTGACCTCATGTTGTGACGCCGTCTTCCTCTGTAGCTTTGTTACACTAACGCACTGTTCAACACTGCTCGTTCACACACACCTGATGCAAATATGGTACAAGCACAAGACACGAGTGGAAAAAGAAAGCTCACAGGTCTGTGTTGACTCCTCCCCGCCCTCAATCCAAACCCTTCCTCTTCCAGTAAAGGAATATTCACACACACATTTTAAGGCATTTAAAGGGTAATTTCCAATAAAATCGAGGTGTCAAACCCCTTTTTGTTTAAGTGTATAATGTGCATAAATCCAACAACAAACACAGGTTGAACAAGAAAAGAAAAAGACAAATGAGAACATGTCTTATGATGTTAGCCTATTGGTGGGTTTTCTTGATAGTGATCTCTTTCGACGCTGGTTTTGGAACTCATCCTCCTCCTCTTCGGGGACTGGGACTACTCGGGTGTTGGGTTCAGAAGGGTATTGGCCTGCTCGGAGATAGTGTGTGGGCCGTAAGTTGGCAGTTCTTTCACTTTTTTGTTAACATGCTTAAACACTCAGAGGGTTAGTAATCAGCAGGGGCGTGTCCAAAGATCAGAAGTTATTATCAGGCTTTAAACGTCTGAATGTGAAGAAGAGATTTTGAATGAGACGCAGAAAGAAACTGAACTTCTGTTGAGATAGTCTCACATGACTGAGTGTAGGAGGTAAGGTAAATCAGTCTGCACTACACATCAGGGAGGGGTCATGATTCAGTATTTAAAAAGTCATTCATTTATCCCTCGAAGGAGGAGGGTGACAGGGCGCGGGTCATTCTGTGATCCATGAACACTTTGTCTGTTGTGCCCTCTCTCTCTTTCTCTGCACAGATCACTATAATACACGATTCCCGTCTCAACGTGCTGAGAATGACGCCATCATGAGATGCGGTGCCACAAGGTGCTCGTCATTTTATAATGATGCAGCACAGTGTGGATATTGATGTTTCTTAACATGGATCTTTGTGTTGATCTTGCTAGAATAGGGCTGCACAATAAATCACAATGTTATCGTTATCACTAAACGTGTATTGGCAATAAACTGATCGCACAAGTCTGAAGTAGTTGCAATTAAAAAAACTATTTTACTATTTAGAGAAGCAAATATTTCTCACTCAGCATGTGTCTATTTGACCTGTTATTAGACGTGGGTGTGATGACGATGCTTTCACAGGTTTTTTAAGGCAGAGAGATGAAGCTAAGTAGCTATCGGCTAGCATCAGAAATATTGAAAGCTTTTTGGATTGATTCATCTTCAGGAGTGACGTTACAAACAGGTGTGAAACATTTCAGCAGGTAGGAACAGAAACTGAGTTACAGCTTTAACGTTCACTTCAGTGTTTCCTTACTGAACTTTGTTTCCTTATTGAAATATTGAACACCGTTTCTTTGTTTTCAGGTAGAAATGTAAAACGCAGAAAGACAAGATGTTTTTTTCCATTCTTGTGCAGCCGTATTGTGGATCCTTTAGTGTCTTTATTTTTGCACTGTTAACAAATACTTCAGTCTGCTGAGGAGTTCATTCACTCACTGATGACCCGCAGAGCTGTAGAGGAACATCGGGCTTTATGATCGATCAGAGTTTTATATCATGTCATCACATCAGTCTGTAGCCCTCCGCTCCTCTGTAACACTCGTGCACCGAGGTGCCTTTCTCCCTCTCGGTGTTGCATCACAGTTTGTAGTCATTTCATGCATTTATTGTAGTTTTCATAAGAAGCGAGAAAGTGAGATCTAATAATAGTGGTCACGGGACACGCACGATACGACCAGCACGATACGAGGGATCGAATAGTTCCTGGTGATTAATGAATCGTATTTTAGCTTGAAATGCCCGTCCTTACTACGGAGAGACTAACGCCTTAACGACCTTTACAGAGAGCTTTTTATCCCTGTCAGGCAACATCTCATCCACACACATGGTTACATGTGGTTTCATGTTGTTGTTCCAGCACAATGACCTGACGTTGTTGAACACGCCCCTGGTGCTCTGCTCGTTTCCCTCTTTAATCGTGGTAGAAGTGAAGGTGTTACAGATTGAAAACAAAAACAACAAAGCAGCCTGGAGACTCTTCTTTGGGATTGTTAGTAGTTAATGTAGATGTAAAACAGGGAAATGCAAGATATTGTGTTTTTGATATGAAGTAGGCACGTCTAAACCTCGGTGAGCAGGAGGGATTCAGAATGATCCCCGAGCAGCTACAAACATATGGGCAGGTTCTGTTGGCATTCAGCAAGCAGCAGGTTGTTGTTTGCATAGCTCAAGCTTGAATAAGTACAGATGTTAAAGGCTAAATGTAGTGGACTTGATTCAAACATCATTTACAAGGCACAATGGTTTTATTTACACGTTTCACCATGAGAGAGAGAAGTGCTGTTAACAGTTGCTGCTGCTGGTGATGCTGCTGGTGATGCTGCCGGAGATGCACTCGTTTCTCTGTTACAAATCCACCTTTGTTAGTATTTGTTTGGGTTGTTTGTTGTTGTTGTTTGGTGCATGCTCCTCCACTGAACATTTCTTTGTCTGGTCTTTGGCGTCAAGATGCAAACAGGCCACTAAACAGGTCGATGCCATCAGCGGTGCTGCTGCTGCTGCTGCAGGGTTTCTGTTCTACTGGATGTGAGTCGATGTTAGTAGTGGTTTCCCTCTTTGTGGTGGTGTTTTTTCAGCAAAGTTTGTTAATGGTTTCCTTTGGTGCTTATCCTTTAAACAGCTCAAGAGTGCGTGAGCGAGTGTTTCAGTTACAGGACTTTTGTTTGTTCAGTGAAAGCAGCACAGGCGGCATACAAAGTTTACTATCGTGAACCTGAAACAGGCCAAACAGGACGGGAGGTGTCAGTTTGTTCAGAGCAGAAGACAGCGGATCAAATCAACTCTCTATGTTAAGATTAGTGACTACGAGAATTAAGATCCCACACATGCATTAACCCTCAAACATTCCAACATTTTAGGAAATTCATTGAAGGGATTTGTTAACCTCCTCACCAGGAGTCTTATTAGAAAATAAACAAATATCTGTTTCCAGCTCTTACAAATGTTCAAGGCGTTTTTAGCCTAGCTTAGCATAAAGACAAAAATCGAATCAGAGGCTTTGGAGTCTTTGCTAATGAGTTTTGGCTAGCCAGTCGATGTGCTAAGTTAGGCAAAATACATCCTGAAACGACCATCTCTGCACTTGACCGATGTTTTTGACAGACGAGTTTAATCCTTAAAATGTTGGAGTGTTGATTTCAGTTTAAAGAGCTTCAGCCCAAATGACCCACCAGCTGATTATTAGCAACGATTAGCAGCTACAGGTCTCATTTCTGTCTCTCTTCGTTCAGTTGCGATACGTACCTGCGTATCCTTGCCCGTTGTAAGGAATACCGACACACTGAGAAGAATCGCAGTAACCAGGAGGTCCAGGAGGCCCGCGGATTCCAGCGTATCCAGGACGTCCGGGGGGACCACGAACTCCGGCAGAGCCTGGAGAGCCTGGAGAGCCTGTCCTGCTTTCTCCTGGTGGACCTGGAGGAAAACACAGAGACTCATGTAGACCACGAGGACTGTTGAAGCAATGCCACGGGGCTGATGGTGACGATCGACTCGAGGATCACAAACGGAGCACTAATCCTACTCGTCTTTTGGAGGGTGTAATCTCCAGGTCAAAAGCTCGTGCGAGGACACTATGAGACTATGCGCTCTGAAACTGAGGCTGTGAGCCCGCATGTACAAAACAAAGACGCTGGTGGACGCAGGCCTACATTTAAAGATGAAGTTAGTGACACTTGTACACTTGACTTCACAGTTGAAACTTAGAGAAACTCTGTGATGTGCATGTTTGTTGAATGCCACACAGACAAAGTTTGACTCACATTATTTCTGAAAGCTTTGAAGCTTCATTTCAATATTATTATCTTTCTGTCCATCTTAAATTAAAAACCAGAGGAGATCTGTTTTTGTTGATCAGTGAACCGAGCAGATAATGATGGTTCAGTGTGATCAGATTCCAGCTGGAAACACTACACACTTCATGAATTCTGCAGCTGACAGTGTCGGGCTCAACATTTGGATCGGACAAATCAAACAAAGTGCTCGATGAGAGGGAGAAAAAGAACGAGGCAGGATCTGCTGATCCTTTTCCTCTCTCTGCGTTTTGTCTAGACACGACAAAGCCCAGTTGGAAAGTTTCCCTGCTGGTCTGTCTCCTCCTCAGCATGTGTTGTGTAGGAACCTCCTCAGCTCTGACTCACTGCCCTCCACTTCCTCTTTTTCCAAGACCCTCTCCCCTCATCCCCTGCTCCCACTGTTTCCACTACTTGACCTTGATTGCTCCACACAACTCTTTCTTTCCTTCTTCCCTCTAACAGACTGGAGGTCACAGATAAGTGGGTCAGCTGTAGTCACGGTGCTGGATTACAGCAGGACTGGATCGAAGTGTGATTGGCTGATCTGCTCTCGGGTTCTGCGCTGGATGACATCATGATTTTTGTGCTTGTTTGAGCTCATTCCGGCTGCAGAGATCTTTAAAGAAGCGTCATCGTGCGGGTTTGTTGGTCTGACGATGCTCATATTTTGAATTCCAATACTTTCAGGATTTTAACCTTATTGTCTCATCAACACGCCTTCATCAGGTTTGATTTCCTTCAGACAGCGACAAACGGTCACTGCTGTCCAGGACGATAAAGGTTTGATCGTTTTCTACATACCAGCATGGCTTCTCCTGTCGCCATGCCAACCACAAGTGATAATAATACGGATGAAAGAGACAAAAGTCCAGGTATGAAAACAATGAATAATTCTCCTCTTCACCCTCTTTGTTAATCAGTTAGGGTCCCCTCTTTGTAACAAGTTACCTCCAGTTTCTGACACTGATTCATCTGTAGGCGTCACGTTATTTTGTCTTCTGTCATCAGCAGTTCAGACGTTGTTTTTCTTGTAAGTTGATTTGTTCTCGGTGAAATCAATCAGTGCGTCATCAGTCTATGAGAGACGTGTTTATGATGTGAGGTCTAAAAAGAAGACTTAGGACACGTACCAGCAGGTCCTCTCGATCCTTTCTGTCCCACTCCGGACAGTCCTCGTTCACCTTTTTCTCCTGCAGGACCTGAAAGAAAGACATCACAAGTTTGTGCGTGGTGCGGAGTCGGTGAGTGAAACAGACAAATGTTTGGTGATAATTCAGATTCATATCAAACTGGAACAAAAGATCACTTTCAGTCTGTGTTAGTAATGGGTCATGATTTTAGAATAATAGTCACTACTATATAAATATATTCCTCCCATTAGTTTTAAAATAGCGCCTTGTTGTAATGTGTAACTACCGCCATACGGTGGCTGTAGCGAATCTGAAAGCTGTTTGTTAGCCGCCATTTAATGACAAAAGAAGAAGAAAACATTAGTGTGAGCTTCACATCTGTAGCGTTAAGAACAGCAGATGACAAGAAGCTAACTTAGCATCTCTTAACTTAGTGGACGACCGTTTCGCTTAACATCGTTTGGTAAAACTACCGTGATACTAAATCTGTTAGCCCAACAATGGCAATTTCCATTATGTGTTAGCATCGAGCTAACCAACAAAGATGTACACCCCGGTGCACCTGTGAGAAATGAGTCAGAGGCATTAATGCACCCCCCTCGTCTGTATCACAGCGATCTTTACTTCCTGTTTGTTCAAGGCTTTTTTCCCCTTTCAGTGTGGTCTCTTGACTGACTCGACCTGCTGTGAACACGTCGCTCAAAAACTGAACACGCTTACAAGTTAGGATCAAACAAACACTGCTGACTTATCAACGATGTAAACACCTTTAAACTAGAGCTTTGATTATGAGCTCTTTGACTTATTATCATTATTTCTTTACTTATTCTAAGAGCAGGAAGCCCGGACAAACACACAAACGTCTTGAAGTGTCGTAACACTTAGCTTTTCTAATGTTGCATAAGAGCTCCCGCTTGATTGATATCTAAATGTGATGCAGATTCTGTCTTCACTGTGTAACGTGCAGCTTTGTGTGTTGTATAAAGTGGGAAAAGAGAATCAGGCTTTAGAGCAGAGGACGGCACTTTCCTCATCAGGGTGAAGAATCAGTGATTATTTGTTTTGCATCTCCTGCTGCAGTGTTGTAAGGACCACTGTGCTGCCTTTGTGTTCAGGTTTATTTGTATAACTCTGAGTCCTGATGGTTCGTACCTCTCTCCCCCTGCTGGCCGGGTGAACCTGAATTTCCAGGGAAGCCGTTCCTTCCTGCGGCGCCAGGCTCTCCACGGGGTCCCTGCCTGCCAGGAGGTCCTGACGGTCCTGGTGGCCCCGGGTTGTTGCTGCGGTACATGCCGTTAGGGATCTGGTTCAGTAATGTGTTGACTCGAGTCATTTGTGCTGCAGAAGAGAAGAGAACAGTAAGTGGCAGACTCACCGTGTTTGGAGTCTGGCTGATTTACAGCGCCAGAAACGTTTCCAAGCTCAATGGATAAACGTTCATCACTCACTGTTTACTAGCTGCTCGCAAACTTGTCTGGCGATGGATCTCATCATGTTCTGAGGAGCAAATTCGCCCTGAGCACAAAGAGAAGAGATTCAAGATGAAGGATTTCCTAAACTTCTTGTGGAAGAAGACGTTTGATTGTTGTTGTTCCAACTTTTCTCCCGTTTAATAACTGCTATCAAAGCTATGTTTGACTTCTGTTGTCCTTCCTGTGCTCGTGGTCTTTATGTGTTTGGCATCAGTGGAGCTAGCTTTGTATTTACACCTGAGTCTTAAATGTGAACCTGCTTTAATACTCTTAGGTTCCCTTCAGTCAAATGTGTCGTTGTGTTACAACTGAAACTTAGATTATTGATTGAATCATTTCCAGATTCTTCCTACGATAGGTTGAATGCTGAGAACCGATATGATATCTTCTACAACGAGGTCAAAGCACTTCAGAAGGTATCAAGAATTATTCTGAGGAAACCTCTCAAACAAACGTCTTGTTACGTGAAAACTAAAAGGCTTAAGATAAATGTATATCCCTGAATTAGACACTGAGGAGGATGTTTAAGTCTCTTACTCTGGATTAAAGTCGTCATATTAAACATTCAGATTTACTCACTCTCTCTCCCTTGTCTCCCTTTTGACCAATAGCACCCTGAAAAGAAAAGGAGAAGTTCAGTGGTCAGACATCATGTACACTCAGAGGTTTGTCCGGTTGTACTAATCCACCATGACCGTGAGGACACTCACAGGGACACCGTTGTCTCCAGGGTTTCCTGGTTTTCCTGCAGCTCCTGATTGTCCAGGAGATCCTGGAGGTCCCTGCGAGGAAACAAAGAAATCAAAGTTCAGAGAGGAGAACCCCGGGGAGGAGACTTAGAAAATGGTTTGGATATGATCATTTTCACATCAGCAAAATGAAAAACAAGACTCGAGTCCAATCGTCACGCTCAGCTTGCTTAACCTGGGTTGGGAACATTCTTGAATTGTGTGTTCTCTAAAAACTGATGCGATTAATTTATTAAACTGGGTTTACAGGGAGGCTCGAGCTCTGGGTGTACAACCAACAAATAAACTATCAAAACTTGTACCATGGGCCCTGCGGGACCTCTGGGTCCGGCCGATCCTTCTTTTCCTTGAGGGCCCTGAAAAATACAAGATCAAGTGTGAATTCTTGAGACATGAACACATTCAGCTAAGAGTTTTCTCAGTACATGATGTCCATTAAACGCAGCCTGTCTGTACTCACCCTCACTCCAGCTGGTCCGATTGGGCCGACAGAACCAGCAGGTCCAGTTGAACCCTGCAAACACAGGAAAACAATCAGACTTCATTTCAGCTTCCAAACTAAAAAGATTGACCTTCGCTCGTATCAGTTTGTATCAGTGCAGGATTTCTGTGTCCAACAGTACATTTCCTTTTTTCGACTTTGTTTGCTCAGAAACGCTCCTCACTACTTTTATTACCAATCCTCTCCGCTCTTTGATGCCTTGGCATTAGATTTACAGGCTACATAATATATTCCAGATCTCTTTTATTGGCCATTACAAACCAGGACCAACTTGGTCTGCAACTCATTAAATGCATGTTGCTATAGCATCTGCTCCAACGTGGTCACCTGCAGCCCGCCTCCGTCAACACCGTCCACGTGGAGGTAAACTCAGTTCAGTTTGGACAAAGAGCTGAGTCATGTGTTTCACTCATGGGTTAGGGTTAGGTTCCCCATGGAGGAGCAGGGCGGTTATAAAGCTCTGACTACGTTCTTTGGCTCTGAATGTTTCAGGTGAGAATTAGAAAAATCCGTCCTTCTGTAACTGACTTTAAAACATGTAGCGCAGTCATGGACATGAAACAAACATGGCTACCCTTTTATTGCATTTTCTTCATGTGCATATAAAAAACCTGGTAAGCTCATGTTGCTCTGTCAGAGGTGTCTGGAGGGTTAGGGTTACAGTGACTGTACAGATGGAGTGCTGTTGAGGCATCTTTAGCCCTGTTTCCACCAAGCGGTCCGGTTCAGTTCAGATCGGTACGGTACCCATTTATTGGCCTTTCCACAGTCAAGAGTTGGGAATGGTACCAAAATAAGGGATCCTTACCGTCCTACTTTTTTTTCGAACCTTCTGTTGGGGTGCCAAGGGTACCGATCTGAAAAGGGTCCCTTTTGTTTACTGTGTCCCGTTCTTCTTCTTGAACGGTTCACTGAATTAATAACAGGCTACACTGTGTTGGGCTGCTATGATGTCACGCTATTACGTAGCTGACACTGCTATCTCCATCTGGCTTACACTCCGCTGACCAAATAAGGGTACGGTTGGCTGTGGAAACGCAAGCAAGTTCAGGGTTTACTGTACCAGAACCAAACCAGACTGCTTGGTGGAAACGGGGCTTTAGTTAAAGACTGCACTCACAGATTACGTTGATATGAAAGATGTGTTTGTATGGCGTCAGAGAGAGTGAGTCTAACCACTAGGCTCTCATTGGTTGTAGGGTTCAGAGTTATTTTGGTCTGTGTGAGTTGACAACATCCCTTTGAAGTTAACTTGTATTTGTCTGCTCTCATATTATGACTGCTGTTCACTCATCTCCATAATGACACAGCTGCATATAAACATTTCGAGGTGTTGTCTCATATTTGTGTCTTACGGTTCTGGTCTGACTGTTAACGATGACCCGAGCATGAAACAGGAAGCCTCGTCTATCCTTAAAACGTTTTCTGGATATCTTGTTTCTACACAGGAGGCCACAAATGAATGGCTGTCGCCCAAAGAGTTCAGGGTTGGGGTAAAGACAGGTCACTTAGTAACAGCCATGAGGATCTTGGATTTGTTTTTGTCAGGCCAACTTCACAGAGATATCAATCACACTAAAATAACCTCGTTAAATTTCACAAGCTCTACACAGGGTTTCCTTTTCCTCCAACATTGGAAACATGCTGCTCAGATGAATAACTCAGAGTGAACGAGTGTGCCATCTAATCAGAGGTCGTCCAAACGGAGCTGAATCAAACGGATTTCATTGCCAGTTTAATCATAGGACGAGGAGGCAGAGCACCTCATTCATCAATGGAGAATCACAGAATTTCTATTTGTATTCTCTAGTGTCGACATTCTCTGCTTTTACCTCCAATGACAGACACTACTGTCCTTAGCCACATCACTTTCCCTCTACCTTCCCTGCAGCTCCACTTCTGAAAAGTGTGTAAGGTATTTTAAAGTCTAACCACAAAGCTTAGAGCTCAAGAAAGTTAACAAACAGGCCTCCAGGAGCATCTCAGTATTCTCTGGTGGCTAAACAGGCTAAATGGAGTATCTTCATATCAAAGTGACTGAACACACTAAAGGTTCCTCCAGTGTTAAGAGAGCTTTGTCCGGCTCATGAGCTGATCTGGAATCTAGTCTTCAAAGTGACCTTTACAAACTGTGCTGGAAGAGACGAGTCTGGCTGAGTCTACGTCACCTTCTAGGAATCTCTCTCCTGTTCTGTTCATTTTTCATCCTCCTCTATGATGGACACTTTTATCATGTTGTGTAAAAAAAGCTTTGAAGGAAACTTTAATCTCCTACCAGCTCATAAAACGTTCATATGAGGGGCTTCATTTCTGGGAGATATCGTGTGTTACCTGGTAAAGGTCCCTCAATATTTCACCCAGACAGCTTCATCTTGTTCAGAGATCTTTGGATGACCCAAAGCTTCATAAGTGAGCCACCATGTTCTTTACTTTCAGGCCAACTGTTACCTCAGAAACCTAAATGCCATTTCTTTTTTTTTAAACCCTGGATATCTCAGGTTGGACCGCAGCTCCTGGTTTATTACCAGATAAAACAACTTCACGTTAAGAGGAGGGTTTAGAGTCTGACAGAAGGCCAACACTTCACCAGAGCTGTTAATCAAGGTGACTTGTTGTTGGCTCGTTCCCTGCAGAAATGTAATTTAAAGTAATAGTCCTAGAACTGCTGCAGAGAGCCAGCACTCCCTCTCCTCTCTCTGAATCCTCCTCCAGTTGGAGAACCTTCTCCGCACAGACAGACGCCAGAATAGTAGTCAACTGTGAGTTACCCCCGTTTCCTGTTTAAAATCCAAAACTACTTTTGTTAAAGCCAGGGCTGCACTTACTTTCTGTCCAGGTAAGCCAGAGTCTCCGGGGTCTCCCTTTGGTCCAGGGCGGCCCTGAAGGCAGAAAAGAAACACGATGAAATGAATACAATCTGACTTCTGTTTCCACCAGTGTGGACATCATCTGTTGGAGTCACTTTTCAGCTATGTCCACTTCTTACACCGTGTCCTGACAGCAAGCGAGCGTTAGATACTGTATCACATTGCTTTGTGTCGAATAGCGCAGCATCGCACGCACGCTGCATCCGTTAAATATTGACATCTGTTGCATCCGTGAATGATAGTTTCTACTTGCAAACCTTTTTATTGAAGGTGGACAAACTGAAGTGTGGTGCTTTGTATTGGCGAGATGTTGACTCAGAGGCTCGTCAATAAACGGTGACTCCTGTGTTGACACAAGTCAAAGCTCAACATTTCAACAGTTGAGCACCACGGGTTTAAAGCACGCTGTATCGAAAGTAAGGAGCATGTTGACAGCCTCATCGTCAGTCTTTGTTTCTTATCTGCATATATTGATCAGGCCCACTGGAGAATGAGAACATGTACTTGTTTGAATCTAAAAGCTTTATTAGGATGTCTCTTCGTGCACAGAGACAGCATGTGAAATAGAGACTTTCTATGCTAATATTAGCCTCACATTTAGAAGGACATCAGGTCATAGATAAGCGTTTTATTTAATGAGGTCATGCTTCTTGTGTAGCATTCATTCATCTATACTGCTGTATTCAATCTGTTGTGATGAAACCTTTATCCTCTCTGACTCGCCGCCTGAACAAACGCAGCTCCTGTAAACCGTTAGATGATCTTCTGTGTTTTAAAAAATCAAAGCATCAAAGAAGACGCTCTTCACTGCTGCTGTTAGGAAGTTATAGTGAGCAGGAAGTGTGATCCTTCTGGAGGCAGAAGCTCGGTGTAATCTGGCTTCACGTCATCTCAAACTGTGATTTATGAACATTCAGTGATGTTGTTGTCTCAGGTCGCTCTCGTATCACTTTTCCCCCTCAGACATAAAGGAATGTGAATCTCTGCCACAGAAACTCCCCCCGCTTTTACATTTCCATCAAAATAAATCCTTAAATGAATCACCTGCTGTGGAGCGCCGAGGCCTGCTGGGAGTTATGTTTAGTTTTTGTGAAAAGGTATTAGTGTGTGTGACGTGCCAGGTGTGTTTATAGACTCACAGCCTCTCCGGGGATCGACAGGCCGATGGGTCCTTGAGGGCCGGGCAGACCCATGGGCCCTGGTGGTCCGTTATCCCCCCGCGAGCCGATGGGTCCCTGTTAAACACAAAGAAAGGTCATGTAAGAAAAACATGGGAGGTTTCTGATATCTGCTCATATCTGTCCACACTACTGTTGCAATCTGTGAAAAAACACCAACAGGAGGCGAGGAATGCTGCTGCACGCATCGAACCGAAACCTCCCCGTCATCAGAAAGAGAAAGAAAATACATTCACTGAGTGGAATCAGATGTGACTCCTCTCTTCAACACTTTTATACTTTAAACAATTTGTTTTCATGGAGGGCTGACAGCTGAAGAGTGGGATCCAGCTCAGAGCTTAGTTCTTAACTCAAAAGGTTTAAAGATAAGAAAGAAAACAAGATGCTACTTACAGCAGAGCCGGCCTCTCCTCTTTCCCCTCGAGGACCTTTGCTGCCAGGGGCGCCCTGATGACGAGCAACAGGGGTCATGTTAACACAACATACACATTCCCTCTACTTCAAATGTCACAGATTAGAAACTCAAGACATTTGTGAAAACATTAAAAGGTGTGATTTCTCAGAAGTAAACGTTCAGATTTGTCAGCACAAATCCTGAACTATACATGAAGGATGCAAAGACCCTCAGTGAGAAGCTTATTGAGAAGGTGTAAACTATGAATAAACCCACTTTGATTTACCTCTTACTGAAAAAAGTCCCTTAGGCCCCGTGTCCACCTACGTTTTTCCAGGCAGAAAAGTGTTGGCTGTACGCTCGGGAGTGTTTGCATGAAGCGTTTGTGCGCTGAGAGGAAAAGTGCTGCACGTCTGTTCTGTCTCTATGACAACAGTCTGTTGACAACGTCCGCTGTATGACCGGCACTGCTCCGTTACTGGTTACTGCATCTTTTATATTGAGATCGTTTTTTACCCGATCAGACACGGAGGAGGAGGATGTGGGTACAAGACACGATCCGTAGGCGTCTAAAATACGGGGAATATCAGACATTTGGGAAAGAGCGCCGGTGACGTCAACAGCACCTTTCTGAAAAGTTGAAAGATTTTTAGATTGACGTCTCGGAGCGGCAGAGCGCTTGTAAAAAGACGCTGGGCGCTGCGCTTTTCATCCAGCCCGCCACTTTCTGCTGCAAACGCTCTCTACTCATTAAAAACTGAAAAAAGACGCTGGCGCTGAGAAAGAAACGCTAGTGTAGGTGGACACGGGGCCTTAGAGTGACACTTTCTTCTTCTGTGTGTTATGTTTGCTCAACATTACATACTACAGTAAGTCTGAAGCTGCATCAGGAAATCAGATAGAATCATTTAAAGATGTGTTTGTATATACAGTAGGAACCTTTGGGCTTATAGCTCCCAGACAGTCTAACAGTAATATGAGACAGACGTATGTTGTTTTTGAGTATTTAACAAGTCCTGACTGCACCGAAGTCGTACCCTGACATTATTACACAGAGAGGGGAGGAGACGAGGCTGGAGGTTTATCTCCATCAGTTGCCAGACAGGTCAGCCCCCATCACGCTGCACCTCAGTTCACCTTCTCCACCCTCTTTAAAGATTTTATGAGACATTGCAAAGAAGTTTCCAAAGTGCTTTAGGGTGCAATATTCAGCCTTGTACGACATACAGTAAATAAATCAACATAAATGACCAGCAAAGAGAGAGTTTTCCTTTGATAACAGTGGAAATATGATCCATTACAAAAAGCAGCCATGTGTTAACGTAAACCTGAGTGAAGAAAGGTCCCTCGCTGAATGTAAACTTGTGTAAACAGCCGGTGATAGATGAGAGAGAGGGTTAGAAAGCTGGACTCAGGTGAGTCTTACCACTGGTCCCTGAGGCCCCGGCAGCCCGTTGGCCTCTGCTGACATGCAGGTGCAGGAGTTGGGAAGAGACGGACACTTCAGCTCGTCTCTCTGGAGGAGAAGGAAACAAATAAAGAGAGAGGACTGAATCATTCAAGCACAGGAACACTTTAGTTTCAACAGTGGGTTGACATCATAAAGAGCAGAGAGTTGGTACAGTCACAGGTCAAAAGTAAGATATAAACACGTGGATTTAAACCGTGATTGAAGGTGCAGGTGACCTGGATTCTTCTTCTTTTCCGGTTCAGGGATTGCAGATGATGAAATTAAGGTTTGCGAAAGTAAAACCTCAAGAAAACAGTTACAGGACTTTATTAAGTTGTGGTGTGGAGGACTTTCTGCAGGAGGAGCCTTGCAGAGTGTCTCGGGTTATTTTGATAATCTCCTGTCAGACAGCAGTCCTCCTTAGAAGTATAAAGCATCACTTAATAGTTTTCTGTTTATTTGTGTAAAGAATCAGAATTATCAGAGATCTGTAGCTTGAAAAAGCTCCTCAGTGCTGGACGTTTACAGCTTTCAAAGGATTACATTAAAGACAAAGAAGTCCTCATTGGCCGAGACACTAATGGTCCATGTATTTAGATCAATATTTTAAGAATTAGAACTAAAGGACCAACATCACAACGAGGAACGAAACAACAATTTCAATATTGCATCAGCAAGCAGCCGTGAAACAGGCGACAGTGGCTGCAACATTATCCTATTAAGATTTGCACCCAGCGATTACAGACCTTGATAGACCTTCTTGCAGAGTAAGATGTTTTTTTTTCCAACCAGGAACAGATGTTTCATTTCTTTCTTCAAAGCCACCAAACTCCACAGACAAAGACATCATTTCATCGTGCAGAAAACAGACGTTTCCTGTCGTCTGTCCCCTCCATCCTTTTGTTCATGTGCAACTATATCCATTTATGTTTTAGGGTTTAAGAGAATCAACGAAATTCCTGAAGATAAAAGTCAACAGTAGACTTCCATGCAGACCTATCACTTTGACATATTAGCAGTTTTTATGTGCTTTCTCATGGATGTGAACCTCCTGCTGCTTGGGCGTATATTTCCATCGAGTCCACTCTGCTCGCCTCAGTTGGGATCACTATTAAATAATCGTCATCACAGCAGCCCAATCAAGCAGCTGTCCTCGCTCTGCAGCAGTTGAGATAATAATCCACTCGAGTTGAATCCAGTTCAGATTTGTTGGATCGGAGCACAGCCGACGTGCTGCGCTCAGACAAAGCGTTTTTTTGTTCCAGCGTCTCCAGAGATCTCTGCAGGGACTGAAGTGAGAAACCTTCACGTTGAGAAAGGCCAGCCACTAAACTACAGCATTTAAGAAAAACTCATACTGGAGCTGCTGCTGATGCCCAAATATTTCACTGCCTGAAAACAAATGTTCCTCTCTTTTAAGCCTCCCAGTGGTCTTGAGAAACAACAGAGTTTTTCTTTCATAAGAGTCGATGTGTTGAAGGATGAAGAAAGACGAGAGCTTTGTTACGGTGCTGTAACCTCACTGCAGGCTGTTGGGTTCACTCAAACAAAAGCAGCACTTCACTTCCATCCCTTGTTGGAATAATTTGATTCTCTGTGGGTGATATTCGGTGTGGTCAGAAGGAGATCAGGTGCCAGGTAGTAATTTAAATCTCTATGAGCTGATTATGAAAATGAACAGGTTCAAGGATGCAGGTCAAGTCAATGCAGAGTTTAGCCGTTTTCACATGTGCACTTCTGAAAATTTCAAGAGGACTGCCCCTGAAATCCTCCTGATTTTGTCCTTCACACATGCACCTCACTGCGAGAGACAATCCCTGTCTAATTGGGGGGGGGGGGGGGCGGACGGACGACGAACGACGCAAAGGAGGAAGTGGTGGACGAAGCAATGGAGATCGGGGTTGCAGTGGCAGCTGGTGTTTTGGCTTCTGCTGTCTTGTACAATTCACGGTGCAACACACTTCTGTTGAAGTTAAATTTGACCTACAATGACCTCCTTACTGTACATTATCCATTACATAATGAACTGTACTGATCAATACCTTCAATCAAATCCACAGTTTAGTATGAACCCTCTTTGCATCGTCCTCTGAGCTGATGTATCTCCCGGTGCTCAGCCCAGCGTATCATATAGACCCTGTTTACATTCCCTTTGATTCGAGCCGCTTCTGATTGTGATTACGCTGCTCTTTGATCTGCAGCAGGGTCTGAAAAAGTGAGGAAAATCAAGGACGCACTCGGAGCCGTTTGGACCTGCAGCTGGGTGTTACAGAACACAACACACACTCATCTTCTTTTTACTGTCAGGAAGCTGTAATTACTTCCTCTTTTAACTGCGACTTCATGTGTCCTTAAAAGGTTTCACATTGTCGCCAAAGTCTGGAGACGTTCTGAGAGAAACCAGGTGGGCCGACAGTTTCTCTATCGACGATCGGTGAACACATGCAGGATGCTCCACAGATGTCAAAACAAACAGGAAACTACACAACGCATGTACACACAAGCAGAGGGGGACGTTAGAGGTCTCTGGATTCAAAGCTGCTCTGCAGAAACCATAAACATCTACATCTTCTGTACTTCCTGTTTAAAACAAACGACAGATGTTCAATATTCAACGAGGCCTGCACGATATGAGACAGATATGTGATGTGTGATTAACATATGAGAGTGAATATTAGCTATAACTCATAGTTTCTGTCTGTCTGCTGGTTTTACAGAACATGTGTTTGCATCGAGTCCCTTCTAAATCCAAAATAAACCCAAAGAAACTTCCTCTAAATTTGGACTAATTAATCATCAAGTAGCTGATAGTTTGCTTTAGCTTCATCTGACTGAAATGGTGTGTCGGCATGAACATTACACACAGGCCTCCGTCCAGCTGGTCAAATGTACACATGCTGAGTGAGAACGCATCACTTGACTACATGAAGATTGTTTTTTTATTTATTGTGATAAATTCAGACTTTTGCGATGTGTTTATAATGAAGGCTCATGTCGCCACGATCCAATCGGATACTGTTGCGACTCTTGACAGAATGGGATGCTAGATTCTGAGTTTTAGACGGTCAGAGGCATTTCTGCTTTGCTATCTGTATTTTGACGAGTAAAAAAAACAGATTTGCATTGAAAGTTTCAGTATCCAAAGTAGAAATGCAGCTGTGGCACAGAATGGAAGAGGGTCATCCTTCGTTTCAAAGGTTGGAGGTGTGATCCCAGCTTCCTGCACCCGGGGCAAGACACTGACACCCCAACATGCTCAAGCAGGCGGTGTATGAATGTGTGATTGATCGGCTGGTTAACGGCCTTGCATGGTATGAATGTGTGTTACAGGTCAGCGTGATGTAGTCTAAAAACTGGTCAAGGACTGTTTTTTTAGGGGCCTAAAATCAAAACATCAGGGGTAGAAAATCTCTAATTTCAAAGGCCACCAGACACTTATACATTTAGATTTTTAAACAGACTACAGGAGCAGAGAAGATGCTCGTCACGGCGCTCAGTACAAAGATTCCCCTTCATCGGAGGGTTAGGGTTCAGCTGACTGGAGGTCAAAGCTTTAAGGAGGAGGTGCTGGTCGAGTATTTGTAAAGACCAAACTCTGTCCATGTTTTACGGAGGTGGGGGGTTCCCTTACCATGGATGGGAGGTCACAACATCTGTCCCTGCTGGTCCAGCCCAAGCTGCAGACAATATCAAACATCTGGAGCTGGAACTGTAGAGAGGAAGGAGAGAAAAAAAAGAAAACATGTAAATGGTGTTGTGGTACATGTGTCTCTGATACGCCCTCACAGCTCCCAGGAGAGACAGCACAGCCGAGTCCCATCAGCCCCGGGAAACACAGGAAACGTCTCCGATAGCAGCCATGATGACGGCTTAGCGTACAGGACGGCTCCACTGCAGAATATGTCCACATTTATGTTCATTTGAATTAGATTGAAACCATGATTCTGTACGGCTCCCGGCTAACTGTGGAGGTCATGAAACAATAATCTGTGTTCAGCTTTAGATATATATAAGCTGCTCAGAGAATGAGGTATCAGTCCTAAGGCTCAGCTGTTAGCTAAACAATGTAAAGTTTGTTCCTGTCAGGTGCAGAAGAAGAAACTGAATGAACTCTAAATATGGAGGACATTTTCATCTCCTGATAAAGACTCATGAGACATCCAATAATACTCCACGTTTACTCTTGTGTTGTTTACAGTGTTTCCCACATAGACGACACTCAGACGGGCCGCCCCGATACATTTCTGACTTCTTCATAAAATTGGTGCACAAACGAGATACGTCCGTCCCATAAATGCACCAACTGAGGCGTCAAAACTGAAGCTTCTTATTCCGTAGTTTCAATATTTTTGTGCAGCTGCTTGTTGCCGACGCTGTGTGTAAGAGAGGTGTGTGTGTGTGTGTGTGTGTAATAAAACAAGTTAGAGAATAAATCAGTGTATAAACAAACCTAATATTCAAATAAACCCTGAGCTAGAATAAAAAAAGGACTGCCATCATACATCAAACACTTCAGTTGTAAACTTGAAGCTGATTCTGTTTCCCTCCCTCTCCTGTTTGTGTGAACTCTGCAGGATCACAGCGGACTTACAGTTGCTGATTCTCCTCTGGATCCGATGGACTTGGACATCTTGCCCAGGACCTGGTAGCCATCGCTGGACGTGTTTCCAGCGGCCTTGATCTCCTTCTCAGCCACCTCTTGGCAGTCGATGTTGAGTTTGACGCCCGTGGATGAGACCAGGATGTGCAGCTTCAGAGAGAAAGGGAAAGCAGAGGAATATATTTTATTAGCATATTCTTTGTTCTACGACCAAGTCTTGTGTCTGGTTTTCATCCCGATGGCCTGAAGATTATTAGGTTATGCAGAGTGTGTCAGTGGAGGGTGAACCTCGGACTGTCTGGGCTGGAGTTCTGTTTATTCAAACAAGGCTGGAATGTAGCACAGAGGAAAACCAGCACTTCTTTTTCTTTAGTCAGGAGAAAAATGCTCCATGAGAGCTGCAGCCAGGAAATAAAAGCGTGGATCAAATGTTTGGTGTATAAGATCCGTAAGAAGCTTTGTCTCTGAGCTCCGTCCTGTCGATATGAGCATGCACAGAAAGGAAACCACTTTTCTTCACCTTGTTTGACATTCTCACAGCCCTGAAAACAGCCTCTTCTGTCACTTTCTGCCCTAAACCATAAACACATTGAGCTTCTAGTACTTGTAAACCTTGGTCCTGTTTTTAAACGGAGTCTAAATGACACTAAACATCAGAAGATTTGTTCAGCAGGCAGCCATGAAGCAGGCTGTAATTGTTCAGTGCACCCGATCAAAATGTGTCCACTAATAGTTCTTGTTTTTGTTTCTTACAGGTTCAGGTTGTTAATCTAAGTGTCTGACAACACTACAGCAAGGATCCCTGCAGAGAGAGAACATCGCTCTCTTTAAAGCCATCACACTCCATAGTTTGGAGACAAAACCAGAACTTTAACTTCAAACACTAGTAAAAAACTAATCACATGGATACATGTGTAAACAGACCCAGAAACTTCTGAATAAACCCTCTGTTCACTCATTACTATATCCAGCTCAGCCAAAACTAAAAGACTTCTCCAGTTTCAGACGGAAAGTCATCGAATTCTTGAAGCCCAATCCTCCAAAATTCCTTCCCTCCGTCCCATCAGAAGTCACATTGGGAAATCTTTGTGCTGTAAATGAACAGAGGCAGCGGTGGATTTATCTCGGCTACAAACACAAACAAACAACAGGCATATCTCCCTCGCCACATCTCCTCATGATGTCATTTTGTGGTAAACCATTAGAACAACTTCTCCTCAAATCAGGCCCCTCTGAGGTCCAGAGAAGAGGAGGGAAAACGTTGCTGTACTAAACCACGGGCCGGCCACTGGCAGCTGGGGCTCCCTGCTTGTGGTCAGTGGCCGACCGCGGAAATGCAGAATCATGTTTGAACAGACAGCAGAGAGGACACGCTTCGCTCGGAAACACTGAGACGTCCAAGAAAAGACTTGAGGGAGGAAACAGAGCCGTGTTCACTTCACTCTTTTGTCTGATGCTCAGCAGCCTTCAAGAAGTCAGCAGGTAGAGGTGAAGATTCAGTGTGTCGACACAAAGAGATCAGAGTCCAATAACAGCTCTGACGTGATGGCAGGGAATATGAAAATAACTCAGTGGGATCAGGTCTGTGTAAAAAGCAAAACAGAGATGTTTTGTTCTGTGAGATTCAGAGGAAAATGTGAAAAACACGACGTGAAGTATCAGCCTGTGGATCTCCTCTAGTTTCTTTGTCTCGTGTGGATTCTGTCAGCTACTACTGGCAGCACTCCTCTCTAAATAAAACACAGCTCAATACAGAACTTCATTTTTTTAAAGCTCTTACTCCAGAAACTTTTTGATCCTCTCTTTGGATTTAGATTTGATCTGAAGACAATTTGACGTTAAAAGAATAAAACAGAACATCAAAGATCTCGTGTGATCGTTTGTGAAGTAGAAAGATAAAACGTCCAACTTCCATGTTAGCAGCGGTACTCATTTCACCGTTTGTGTTCGGCGTTAAATGTGGATTCTCTTCAGACCAGGGTTGTAAGGATGCCAATATTTCAAACTTGGATATGATACTGGTATGATTCAAGGTGTTGATCTGAATTCAGCGGCCGTGGCTCAGTGGGTAGAGTTGGTCGTCTCTTCCAGTGTGTCTTTATTTCTTGAGTTATGTAACGTGTGACATCAATCGGATCGCTTCGCTTTGTTCTCTCTGGACGTCTCAAGGTCGTACAGATACTGTGGATGCCTGAGATGCCAAATATGTGTTACAGTCGGGGGTTCGGTCCCCAGCTCCTGCAGCCACATATCCGATGTGTTCTTGGGCAAGACACTTAACTCCAAGTTGCTCCCGCTGCTTCATCAGTGGCGTGTGAATGTGTATGAATGGATGAGTTACTTCTGATGGTCTCTTTACACAGCAGCCTCTACCATCAGTGTGTGAATGTGTAGGTGTGACCTGCGGTGTGAAAAAGCTTTGAGTAATCAGAAGACTAGAAAAGAAATATACTAAATTTCAACAACCTTTCTTCAAAAATGCTCTTATTCTCCCTCTTCATCAAACGTGTCGAGATGTTCCCATCAGTGGGAGCGTCTTTATTTCATGTCTCAGACGCTGTTGACAGAACAGTCGCTGGCACGACTCTTAATCTGTTTCTCTGCAGTTTGAAAAATCCTCCAGCGATGGCTGATAGTTAGTGCAGAGCTCTCAGGGAGGATCTCATTTTAATCCTTGTTGAGTCCCATCAGACCATAGAGACCCTTCAGATCTCCTCAGCAGATCTGTCTCACTGACGTCCTGTCGTTAAACACATCTGTGGGAGCTAGTTGGCAAAAGCTACAGGGATTAGCCAAGTCAGACGTGGAGATGTGGCGGAGTCCAAATCTTTCATCGACAGCATCTCTGGGACAGTAACAGACCCAAACATCGACTCTCAGACAGGTTTAAGCAGACTTTGTAAATCATGTTTGTTTCCTCACAGCGTTGACATCAAGTTCAAAACGTCCCAGTCACAAAGCTTCACCCGTCCCAGCTCCTGACAGGCTTTTAAATCTTTACAAACTCTTCTTCAGCTCACTTATTTTTATGATTGCCCGTGGGTTCAACGACAGAAAAAAGAAAGAGTCAAAGGATGCACATGAAGTGACCACGCCGCAGCAGCAGCAGCTATGACACTGAGCTCATGCAGCTTCAAGGTTTATGGCCAACTGTGACCTGTAACGTCTCTGTGGAGGCGAGAAGAGGAAGAATTTCACCCTCAGGGAGAACATTCTTCTTCACTTTCTCTTCCTCCGAACTTCATCACCACTCAGACATAATATTCAGAACTCCTCTGAAGAAGCTTCTTTGATTGTAAAAGCAGAAATTTGTATCCCAAGTGGATTCGACAACAAGAAGCATTTCCACGTCTTTTTCATTTAAACGTAACCTCAAACGTTGATCCTACATTCCACTTCATATTACCTGCCCAAGGGAAGAAAAAGATGATGTGTGTGAGGAATAAATCTTGGCTGAAGCTGCCCAGAGGAGGGTTGTTATCAGGGGGCAGCTGTCAGCTCAGTACAGAAGGTGATCTAAATCACTGACAGTCTCCTGTTATTACAAATACAACCTGCCTGCTGACACTGACGTCTCTCAGAGTGCAGGGGCATGCTGGGAGGTAAACCGCACTGCAGTAAGAATTCGCCCGCGGTCAGCTACCAGAGGCAAGCGAGCTCCTGCCACCCAGAACTCCTGCTGAGCTGAGCAGAGAGGGAGAGATGGAGAAGAAGCTCCGCCTTCCTGCTGGCGCTCCTCGACCGCTCTAATGTAATTGTATAATAGAAAAAGCAGTGACCAAACATTTTCCAGGCGACCTTCCCAACAGTCTACCTCTGATCAGAAAAGCGTATGGCTCCTTCTGAAACTTTGTGCTGCTGCACGGATGTCTGCGCTCTTTTCCCATCAGCAGCACAGCTCTGACCTCGACTACAGTCCTGAAAGGCAGCGGTGTTCATTCTGGAAAGCTAGCAAGATTTGAAAAGTAACATCCCTTCAGGGCTCCTTCAAATGCCACGCCCCTCACACACATGTAAGACGCCACCAGATTGAAACTACTCAGTGACAGAGCAAGAGAAGACCTCAGCACGTCTCTTTTAACTTTATTCAACTATGTTATCTAATGTCTCATGAAAACAGAACAGAATCCAACTGAATGTACAAACCAAACACGGCAACATAAAGCCGGAAACATGCCGTCACTTTTCAGACCCTTCATCTTGTCTGAAAAGCTTTCTGAATGTTTCCTCTGGTTTGTCCTCTTGCTATATCTTCTTATGCTTCAGTCGTTCTTTTCTTGCTCCCTTCAGGAGAGTGAGCGGTTACCGTGGCAGTGTTTTTTTCAGCGGAGCTTTCTCTGCCATCCTCTGTGGAATACGGGGAAAACCTTGGCAACGCAGAAGCGCTTCGAGTGCGGGATGATGCACGGCCAGGGTAACATATGCACATGGAAACATGTGATTGGTACTTTCCATCCGGACCTCACAGCAGTGATAGCTCTCAGTTTTTCAGGATTACAGCAGCCAGAGATGACGGCTCTTTTTCTGTCCCTTTTTCAGAGAACATGATTGATTGCTGTCAGGGTGTCAAAACCACTTTAACAAAAAGTGAATGCTGGATAAAATGACCAACCCTCTCGACTGTGCACGTGTCTTTAAATCACAGCTGCACAAGAGAGACTGAACCTGCAAGAATGAGTCTTAAAACATCTACAAACGACAAAATGTTTGCATCAAAGTGTCCTCATCGGGAGCCAGAGGGTTTTATCAGGGCTGCACACTGCGTCACCTGTTTGGTCTTCTTATGTTTCTACAGTCGAGTTTGTTTTGCAATTCACTCAAAATCAGTCCTCGTTTTGTAAAGTGGTTAGGGTCATGTTAGCGAGAGCCTTGAAATGTCCCTCAAAACCTGAGGAAGTGTTTTCTACGATCGCAGAGTCTTATTTTAAAAAGTGTCTCTATAACTGGAGAGGAACCTTTGAACTGTCGTGTAAAATGAGTTTCTCTTTCTGAAGTTTCATTCGATAAATCAGGAGCTTTACTGTTCATTGTTCCACCAAACGAGTTCAATGTGAGTCAGCCCGTCTATTGATCGTTTAACAACATCCAGCAGGTTCAGACGGCCCGGTCCACGGGTCCATTAGAGACTTGGAACTGTACATAATGAATGAGAATGAAGCCCAGCTCTGTGTTTTACAGCTCGCTGAAGAGGACCATCTGTTTGTCGGAGCACGTCTGTAGCTGCATGTGAGGCGCTCTGACTGTAATATACAGCATATTTGGCATCTCAGGCATCCACAGTATCTGTACGACCTCGAGACGTCCAGAGAGAACAAAGCGGAGCGATCCGATTGATGTGTCGGGTCGTGGTCACGCCTCACACGTTACATAACTCACGCATTAAAGACACATTTCACTTTCAGTTTCTTTCTACTCAAATATGAACATCCCAAATATCTACAAAGACTTCAACCACTGCTCGGGTACATTTACGCTGCTTTCATATCAGCACCTTCATGCAGGTTTGAGAGACAGAAAGCCATCCAGCTCAGGTAAACACTTGTTTGCTTTTTTTACCTTGTGGAAGCTTCCGTGGAACATCCTCTTCACCGGCTCGCTGTCGAACGTGGCCCTCTGGATCTCACCTCGCTCGTCTTTGTTGTAGAAGGAAACGGTCTGGCTGGAGGCTGAAGGGAGACACAGAAGGAAACTTTACAGCAACGATCCGCACGTTTTATATGAGGAGGTCACTTTTTATAATAATGCAAAAACAAGCTCCTGATACAAACACTATGTTTACACGTGCGGACTGAACTTCACACTTCTTTACTGTTTACAATGAGATCTTAAATTAGCTGCAGATAAGACTTTTCTGTCTCTTTTTTAAAATTCACCCTTTTTCAAGTTTCATTTGGGAACAATTGGAAACACACAGGCTGCAACTTTTAGGTAATTAAATAATAAAACACAACGAATACAACAAGTCTTTGCTGCCTTTTAACTAATATTATTATTATCAGGCGTAGAGTATAGGGGGCTGCTGTGGCTCAGTAAGAAGAGTCGGTCGCCTCTCAATCAGAAGGTCGGGGGTTCGATCCCCAGCTCCTGCAGCACAAATCAGACGTTTCCACATCGGGGTGGAAACAAAAATATCGTAGGCCAACATATCCGTTAAATGAATCAAACTCCAAAAAATCATTAGAGCCTACACTTCCCATGATGCAACACAACACGGCCTGCATTCCTTCCATGTCTGGGGAATGCCGACCTCTCTTAAACGACCTGAATGTTTTAGTTTGACAGATCTAAAGAGGGTCACAGAATAGAATATGTCTCTTTCTCTAAATCTAGATCCTCACACTATCTGCTGGACGGTCAGATAGGAAGCCTGATTCGATTTCATGCATCACAAGCTGGAGCCAGGGGACTTTTAGCTTAGCTTAGCTTAGCTTATCACCAAGACCAGAAACAGGAGGAAACAGTTGGTAAGATCCCTTTTGGCTCATCAGTTTTTTCATTCATCTCTCTGCTAGTGCATAGAGGAGCATATGTCCCAGAATGTCTAATGTTTTTGAGAACACAGAGGGGGTTTTAGTCCCCTGTGGAGGATTTGACCCTCAGCATGGTCCAAAGATTACCTGAGAGCCAGAACAAGAGATCTTCACAGAGCATTTCTAGTCCTGCTGACAGACCGAAACTCTGACTTTATGAGAGCCAGCTGAGCTCTGGATCACATGAGATCTTTGTGGTCAAAAGGAGTAGGCTCCGTTATCAACCGAGACCAGCACCAGGAGGGTCCAGCCGTCTTATAACGCCCCTCTTTCATGAACACAATGAAGCCCAGCTGTGCAGTGTAACCATGCCAGTACGCTCTTTGTCACAACACACACATCACTGGGAACGAAAGAATATTTACAGTCGATGGTCACGCCGGTCTCTGGCTTGTTGTCTTTGTTTGACACCTGCCAGATGTCGAAGGCCTCCTTGGGCGAGTCGGGGAGGAGGCGGAACATCAGGATGATGGTGTAGGCGTGGGGGAGACCTTCAGGGTGGATCTCTCTGTTCACGAGACAAAAACAGACGACAGGTTAGATTCACTGCAAACACATCAGCGTTTATCTGCTGAGATTATTCAGACTGAGGTCCAAGTATGAAAGGAGGTCTTTGATCACGTCGAACAATGAAGACAAACGAGGGAGCACACCCAGGTTTAGATTAAAAGAAAGGAAGGGACAACATAATAATTCAGAATATAAAACAGAATCACAGGACCAGATGAGTGTGGGAAACAGAATCCTGCATTGCGTCTCTAAACTCTGGCCTCGTGGAGGGACATGTTTGGGCGTTTTTAAAGCGGCATTCTGGAGCCTGATTGAGACTTTTTCACTCCTACTCTTGGAGAAAGGTTTATTTAAAGAGGTCTGGGTTCTTCTACATGAGTAAGAGGATTTTGTGTTTATGTTTTAACATCACATGTGGATGTTTCTGATTTGTCCCTCTGATGTCACTAAACAGTCTGCTGCTGCTTTGTGTTTGCATGTGAAGTTGTGGAAAAGGAACGCCCGTGTTGGGTGTAGGCCAGAGTTAACAGTGCAGTCTGTGGTTTGCTCTTATTGTGTGAAACAGAGTGGACTGAGACACCGTGTTTTTTCTGTCATGACCTTCAGCTCGGTCACAGAGCTCGTCGTAAATCCACTCCATGCTCCTTTTTAACAGTGTGAGCACAGCTGGGCAGGACGCTGCTGCTTAGTGACATGAACCACTTGGAGGGGTTGAGAAGATCTGGTACTTTTGATTCCTATTTTTTTCATCTAGAAAGTTGGCTGTGTCCTACATACCGGAGCGCCAAATATACCCGTGTAAAACACTGGGGCACGCAGCGTCATTACCGTGAGTGCAGCCCTCACCATCACACACTCCACGTGACATGAAGCAATTAAAACTTCACTCCCGCTCATTGTGTATTGGAAGCATTGATGGGAAACATAGCGGCGCAGACGAGGCTGGCAGCGCCACTTTTTACCATCTTTTCTCCGTCATGAGGTCATCATGGTGCATTTATATCAAACGGTGATATACTGTTCAGCACATAAAGCTTGTGGAGTGTTGGTTTGATAAAAAAGACTCCTCAATTAAAAACGAGTGACCAGCGAGGTGGGCAGAAAAGGGACCTTAAAGCACAAAGCTAAAGAATCAAACTTTGGATACTAGCCAGTTATGGTAAAACGGTTGTTGTAACGAGTGGGGAGTTTCTAGTCATTTTAAGGAGTGAATGTGTGAAACCAGCTCCAGTGGTCTCACGTAGACTCACGTTGTGGGCTGAGTCAGGAAGGCGTTCTTGTGGAGTCTGTATGCTGTGAAGCTGTTGAAGGAGCCCGGCTCCATGGAGACGCCTTTGATGTAGCTGTAGGTCTTCTCTGTCAGGTTGAACGCCTCGAGCATCCTGAAGCCTGAAGACAACAAAGGAAGAGTTACAGACGTCTGACAGCATGCTTTCTCCCAAATAGTTCCCTGAATCTCAGTGTGCACCTACCAGGTGAAGTGAATCCATTCAGGAAGATCAGGGGACACGCTGAGGAACAACAAACCATATTTATGGTATTTTACAACAAATTTGGCAACAAACCAAAAACCATTTTCTCTTTTTTTTTGTGCAGTAGATAATGACCAGACTTACATGATGATGCAGTTTCACAAATGAAGGTGATCAGGTTTTCTTTGATGGTGTCAAAAGCGTCAAAGTCGTCCACAACAAAGACGTGCCTGTCGCTCGGTTTGCTGCCGATCTCCTGCAGCTCCACAAAGTCCACGTCGGCGACTCCGATGGCAAAAACACTGTAACCTGGAGAGAGAGAGAGAGGGAGAGAGAGAGAGGGAGAGAGAGAGATACAGTCAGGAGAACAAACTTACTGACACAACATCCAGTTGGCGCCTGATCTGAATTCGTAAATAACAAACAAGCTTGATATTTACTCTTTTGGACCGGGGAGGCTCTGACTCGAGGGAGAGCAGTAAAATAATCGTAGTGACACCACACACTTAAGGATTATGTGGACAAGTAATTGGTTGTGACAAGCTGCGAATTGCACCACGCCGCCCAATCGTTGAAGGATGCAAACCAAGAATTGGGCCTGAAATCGTTGAGTGTGTTGCCAGCTTTGTAAGCATTACTCAAATCTCTTTTTGTCCTTATTCATAATGAGGCCAGTGAAAAAGGATGACTAAGTGTTACCTGCGTGCTGCAGCTTAGCGGCGCTCTTCTTCACGTCGTCCTGAGAGCGCCCGTCTGTGATCGCCACGACCACCTTTGGTACATTTCTCCTCATTCCGTTTTCAACAGAGAAGGCTTTCTCGTACGTGTGCTTCAGAGCGATTCCTGCACGAAAAGGGAAAATAAAACAATGAGCTAAAAAAGGTCTGATTTTCTGAGAGTCCTCGTGATGTTGGCGTTTGTGTGACTGAACCTGTCTTGGTGTTTCCTCCTCTGTAGCGGATCTGAGTGACTGCAGACATTAAGATGCCTTTGTCCTGATACGCGTTCAGTCTGAACTCGGTCTTTGCTTCGTCGCTGTACTGCACAAACGACACCTAGAGGGGTGGAAAGTCACATCACGATCATCAGCAAGAAGGGAGGTCAGAGAGAGTTACGCTTAAATCTCTTTTTACAAACGTCAACGCCATCATAGAAAATGACGTTTGATATTAAGAAAAAGTAAAAAAGAAAGTCGACTATCAGATCTTAAAAAATGAAATGCATCTTCTAAAACGTTAGTGCCAGGTCATGTACCTTCCTCTTGTTCTGAAGTTCTCTTTTTTAGTTACCATGTCCCTGCTGCTGTTCTCTTTGTGTTTTTTCACGTCGTCTTTACTTTAAAGTACTTTTATTTCATCATGAATGAGCAACAAGAATTGAAAGTGTAGCATTGTTACACTCCAAGTCTGTATTGCTATCAGATCAACATTGTGAGTACAAACCTGCATCCCTGAGGGTCCGATCACATCGAAGGCACCGATCATACCGGAGACAAAGTTGACGACTTTGGTGAAGCTCTCCTCGCCGATGCTCCACGAGCCGTCGATGAGGAACACCACATCTGCTTTGGCTCCTTTGCAAACTGAGGCAAGAAAACAAAGTCAACATGGAGCTTAAAAGAGAAACAAAAAAACGGGTCCACAGGCCAGACTTCAGGGAGCAAACACCAGCAGAGAAAATGGCACCGACACACGGCACAATTATAATTATTGTTTGCAGGCTGGAGCGCATTAAGAAGTCAGCTTAAAGCGTGCAAGGAAACAAAACGATTGAGAAAAAATGACGTGATGGGGCCATGTATAGTAATTATTGTTCCACGGATCAGAAAAAAAAAAGACTGGAAAAACAAAAGGAGCAACATTTGGTGAGCAGAAGGGTTGAAGGAAAGTGAGCTCTTGTTAACGGTTCTCTCAGACGTTACAAAGGAATGTTTTCCTGATGTGATGCAGCACACTCGCATCCTCTCGTCAACAAGTTTTACACAAAAACAACAACACAAACAAATTCTTTGGATGGTCCGTCCTCTGTTTTCAACACCTAAGCTGTTGTTTTTTAACTTCAGTGTTCCCCTCCGTGCGCCCTCACACCGCCAGGAGCACGTGTCCTTCATTAATCCACGGCTGGTAGCACAAGTCGGATTCTCCAGCCGAGGTCAAAAATGGCTGCAATGAGGATTTTCCAATCAGAAGGCGGGCTTGAATGAAAAGAATCATTCAGAGCTGCGATGATCCACGTTTTCCTCACAGCAGTTATTTTGGACCGTTTTTTTCCTGAATATTGCTCATCATCATTTTGTCCTGAAAGACCCTTAAATATCCATCCTCCTATGAAGAGGCACGGATTCAACATATTCTACTAACTGATGAAATGAACTGATACAGACACAATCATCCTCTTTTTAAAAGCATATTGAGCAGTTTACAACAGGCTAGTGTTGTAGGACTTGAAATTGGCCTTGGTCTCAAGACCGGTCTCAGTCTCGTCTCGGAATCGAAAGCATTTTTACTCGGTCTTGTCTCAGTCTCAGACTGGGCGGACTCCGGATTTTAAATCAATACCACCACTGACAGGCTTCTTTCTGACGTCATCACTGTGATTTTTATCCCCCGGTTACCGCCGCAACCTTCCCGGTGTTACGGTCTAAGTGAGTGACACGCCCCCTGCACACAAGATGAGGATGTTTCAGTGATATTTATGGTCTTGGTCTTGTCTCGGTCTCTGAACACTCTGGTCTCGGGTATGTCCTGGTCTCGGTTAGTGAGGTCTTGACTACAACAGGCGCGTTTTTAAGCTGTTCAATGAGCTGAAACTGACCATGTTGTCAAAAAGTGACTTTAAAAATGCACTTTTACGTTTCTCAGGTCATTTGTCACGAGGTGCACCATCCATAAATCTAAGAATCTGTGAGACAAAAGTACGTTTTGAAAGAAAACACACAACAGGTTATTTAAAGGTAAGTTCACAGTATCGTATCTATTGTAGTCACAGCTTGACGTGTGTCATTTGATATTTACCTGCCCATGCTGGGGGGATGGTGGGAGGAGGGGCCGGTGTTGGCGGGAGCGTTGGAACTGGCGTTGGCTTCACCACTACGGGAAACACAAACAGATTATAAATGATGATCGGCACATTTGTAATAAATACAGCACATCAGTAAACATGTCGTGTGATGAAGTCAGTGTTGGACAGATGCTGCGAGCTGATGTCACTCGGCGTGTGAATCATGTTTCGTATCTCACACACGCACGCGCGCGCACACACACACACACACACACACACACACACACACACACAGCGGGTCAGTTTGAAACATGGAGTTCGTCCTGCGTCATGTTTTCTGTTGAGTAGTCCAGATTCTGGGGACATTTGTACGTCGTTGATGTGAAGGCTGCTGGTTTATGATAAACACATCCAACTTCAGTCTGAAAACATGTTCAGTTTGTTAACGTATCTTTAATGATACTATGGGGAAACTTTATTCATTGTCCACATAATGAACGAGTAAAAAGCTCAACAGCATACGAAGAAAACTATGAGTAAAAATAATCTGCAACATGTGTTTGCAGTTTGATCCTAAAGCACAGAAATGTTTGATCTTTCTTCTTTAACGTACACACATGAGGGTTTCATTCAACTTTAGTTTGTTTACGAGCGTCACATGTGAAAAAACAGAAACATACTTTGACCTGTGAGTCATCACGGAGGCTTCCTTAGATTATAGTCTGACGACCCAGAAGACCTTGAACATTTTTAAAGGGGAGGTTCACCGTTATGAAATGTCGTTCTTGGAGATAAAACGTTAAATCTGAGGAGTTTGAAATCAGTTCTGGACGATTCATATCAAACTGGGAGGGCTGGTAGCCTAGTGCAGTGGTTCTTAATGAGCCACCACCAACTCCTCATTTTGACATGTGACGGAATAAAGATAAGGAACAAAACCAGCATGTTTTAAGAGCGCTTCATAGACTTTGTTCGCGACCTACTGAAAACGGCTCCGCGACCCACTTTTGGGTCCCGACCCACCAGTTGAGAACCACTGGCCTAGTGGATACTGGATGTTCCCCATGTACGGAGGCCGTAGTCCTCCGGGCGGGCGGCCGGGGTTTGAGTCCGACCTGTGGCTCCTTTCCTGCATATCGTTCCCCACTGTCTCTCTCTGCCTGATTTCTGACTCTAAAATAAAGGCATGAAAAGACAAAAACAACGTACATGTTCTCTCCTTGGCGCTGACTCCTGGACCTTCCAGGTTGGGGGTCTGAACGAAGACGGTGGCGGTGTAGAGGGCGTCAGGAGAGAGTCCGTCGAAGCAGTGCTGAGGAAGACCAGCGGCGATGGTGATCTCATGAGCTCCTTTACTGGAGGCTGCAGAGGACGGAAACATGGACATTTATTTTTTTGACTTTTTATTTTCTGAGCATGCACAGCAACAAAGATGTTCTATTGAGAAGACGCTCTACTAGCTCGTAAGGCTGGGCACGAGCTCCCATCTTTTCAGACCGGGAACAGGAGATGTTTCTGATTTCATGGCAATGTGGAGACATTTAATCATCCGGTCAGTCACATCAGCATCAGTATAATGTAATGAATGTTGCTTTGGTCAGGATTTAAAAGCCTGAACCATTAAATTTAAATTTGCTTTTAAATTTGAAGTTCTTAGTGTTTCTGTTTGGTCATCTTTGTTGACGTCTCTTTAAAGTACGATCCCAACAACCGATATTTCCACTGGACTGTTTAAATCCCTCCATGACTGCACAGTGACGTGACGAGTATATACACTGTACTATTTACACTTTGTATTCTATGAAGCACAAACAGAGGAAGCGTGCAGACAGCTGCACGAGACGATGACGACTTCTTCTGAGCGCTGATTAACAAAAAGAGCAGCTTGATGAAGTAATACTTTGAGAATCAGCTCTGTCATATCAACACGTTAAATAAAAGGTTGTTGTGGGATCTACTTCCAAACAGTGGCGCTGATTTCTCCTGATACACACGGAGAGACTGATTTTATTAATCATTTCAGCCTGATGTTCGATGAGTCTCAAAAGACTGGCAGCCACGTGTTCTTCTTCTGACCAGCGTTTCCATGAAATATGGAGGAAATATCAGTGAAGAAGAGTTTTTCCACTCACTCATCTCACCGCCGTCTCCGGCCGCTGTTTGCATTTCCATTCGAGACCAAACATTTGACTGCTGTGTTGACTTATGAGCAATGTCTGCTGCCTTTCACGGCCATGTATTCTCATGATTTCTGATCCTCTGCTTGTGGTTTACCCGCCATCTGTCTCACGCTAGCAAGATCCATATTTGTTCTGGCAGCCCGTCACAGCAGACCAAATGTCTAATGACTACCATATAGATATTCAAATGTGGATGCTCTTCATCCTGGGTTTTTTTCTCCTGCTCTTTGACTGCTCACTCGTGTCCATGTGTGAATAAGAACCAGATGGGATTGAAAGACGCTGCAGTAACTGAAGAGGATGTAATCTTTGCAGACAGAGGCGCAATTACAGATCGGTGATTGGACGCTTTCAGGGTCTGAAGATAAACAGCCTCTGAAAGGAAAAAAGTCTAGACGCGTTACGCTGACAGTGAAGGATCTGCAGCATCCAAAGCTGCAGAGATGAGCTCATCTGGAAGTAAACATTTCAAACATCTGCTTGGAGTCTTATTGAAAGTATCACAGCATGCATCACCACAATTAAGACCCCCGTGATCAAGACCTGAGTATAAATGAGGACCACCGCCCGAAGCGCAAACACAAGTCTGAAGCATCTAATCCATCCGTATTAGTACTGACAGCTGACCGAATGTTTCACAGGAAACTTAATTGAGGAATGACGTTTTTTCTGTGGCTTGAAAAAAAAGTCAAACAAAAGGTCATCAACCTTTTTAAAGCTTTTTATCAAGTAAAACAGCCAAAGCTTTGCTTGCTGCAGAAGCTGCTTTAAATCAAGTTTGACACGGTGTCATGCAGACTTGTTGGTGAAAGTATGTTCACTCAAAGAGTCGGTTCATTGAGGCTGCAGAAGTGAGTATATCTGGGGACTGAGACTTACGGTCCACAGGGTTGAGTTTGATGCGGTAGGATGTCGCCGCCCTGTGAGGATTCCATTTGATGCAGAACTTGTCGTGGCCAGCGTCGTAGGTCTCGATGTTGGTCACGTTCAGGTAGACTGCCGAAAACAGAAATTCAGTGGTTATGCTTTTTTTGAACTCTTCTGTCAAATCTTGTACAGAGAAGATGTTGCATTTATCTCTAACACACAAACTTCAGGTCTTGTTTTACTCTTTTACTCATGAACATGTTGCATGACTTTTTCATATTGGTGGCTTTCAGTAGATGTCCGAGGCTCGATAAGGGAAAGGCTTCTGGCACAGCCAAAGTTACACTCATAAGAAATCTTTAAATCTTGAGTTATAAGTCCAGAGTAGCATCAGGCAGATGGTTTCAGAGGTTCAGATATTACACTGCCGAGTAATAAGTCCCCCCCCCCATATTAATCCCACACCAGTCCAGGTTTCAGGTCCGATGTCAGCTCTGCTTCTGATGAGGCGTTGTGTTTCTGTTTCAGAGTGTTAGAAAGTCGAAGATGCAAAGGGGGCGTAAATGAGCTAACGTGTACATACGTGTTGTTCCCTGTCCAGGGAGCTGTCCACTTATGCCGCCGGTGTACTGAGCCACCACTTTAACGTCGTAGGTGGTTCCAGGCAGCAGGTTGTGCAGAGTGTAAGAGGTCACGTCGCCCACGAAGAAATCTACGGGTGTTTGTTGAGAGCCTGAGAACACAACGACAGCACAAACATTCAAAAGAAAGAAAAGTACAGCAATGAAACCTGAAGAAGAACTGGGTTGTTGTTGTTGAAACATTTTTCGACTTGCTCGTTCACAGTTGGTCAACAAGCAACAAAAAGTGGCGACAGCATCACTATCGAGGAAGCTTTTTGCAGAAGCCCAGTTGTATATAGACCAATTCAAGCACAGACTCTGAACAATGTATGTGTTGATCATATTCTGTAGCTGTAAAAAGTGGAATAAAAGGTTGAATACTGAAGATGTTCATAAACTGTGTGTCTGTGTCGTCTTGTCTCACCTGCAGGAGAGTAGATCAGTCTGTACCCCTGGACGGGAGCCGGCACGGCGTCCCAGGCCACTCTGAAGCGAGTGTACCACTCGTCTGAGATACGAAGGTTTCTGGGACTCAACAGGCCGACTGTAACAGAGGAGACACGAGTCAACAACAACCAACAACAATCTTTCCCTGCAGGCTGAATGAAAGGCTACATTTGATTAACTTCCTCATTAAAGGTTTGGGAAAAGTTTATTTTTACATCCAACAGAAAAATCAATAATCCAGCATCCACCTGTGTTGTTTTAAAAAGAGTCCTTCTGAGAATAATGAAGGAACATTTTCTAAACTATCAGATTCTTTTGCTGAACAATGAAACGCTTTCTGGAGCGTCTTTAGCAGCGAATTCACCGCTGAATCATTTCGATTTTTATCTGTTGATGAAAATCATTAGACATATCTGATTCACGAGTTCAGACTCAAACTCCTTCTTACACTTTCTTTAGTAAATATTTCATCTCCTGCTGACCTGTGAAGAGCGCTTTGGCTCCTGAGAGATTTCTGCAGTTTGAACTCGTGAAGCTAACACATGTTGGCGGCGTCGGCCTGTCGTTGTCTTCTGTATTTATTTTCACATACAGACTCGTCTCTGTGGAGCTGTCCGGGTGTTTCGTTGTTACATCAGCAGCAGGAAGCTCAGCGTGAGCGAGTTGAAACAAAGAGTTCACAGGTTCAATCGCAGCAGCAAAAACCATAGACTGGAGGTTCTCACGTACAGCAGACTGAAGTTCAACTTTTACAGTCTACAGTCTACGTCCAGCTGGGTGAACCCAGAAGCATCAAATCAAACTTCTTTAAACTGGGGAGCATGTGTTGCTGTTAAAGCTGCAGACAGATTCAGGAAGTGTGTTAGAGATCAAAGGTTGTAGCATGTTGTGGAGGATCGAGAGAAACCTGCCTTCTCTTTTAAACAGCTGCGAGCTGTGTGTACCCAGGAGCTGTTCAAAAATAAAAAATATCAGACCTGAATCTTTAGCACCCAGCATAGATTCACTTTTCATTTCCCCTCTTTAGCGCTCTCACAGGTTGATCATATTTTACCCGTTTCAACTCCCTCAAGTCGTTTCCTTCTGTTTATGTACAGCTTCTTCTCTTTCTGTCAAACCTCCTGAAACTGGTTTTTAATCTACAGCTGCCTCACCTGTACGTCCGTTTCCGTTGAGCAACCCTCCGGGGCCCTCGGCGTAGACGGCCTCTACAGTGATGTTGTACGGCGTGTCAGGGAGCAGATTCTGCAGCCGGGCGTTGTTTCTGTTTCCTGGAACCGTGGCCTGAAGATCCAAACGATACAGATTCAGAGGTTGTCAGACCCAGAGTGTCAGAGTGTTTTCACATCCTGACAGAAACTTTCTTTCAAGATTTAAGGACTGATTATGAAGCTTTTTCCAATTGGCTTTTGATTTTCGGCTGTGAGTTTAAAAGACTAAAGGGATTTGTTGGTGTGATCAGATGTTGAAATGGTACATTTCCACTGTTTCAGGATCCAAGCCTGAAAATTAGTTCTCCATTCCTTTAGCTTCGTAATCTTTAATAAGCATGAAGGAGTCGTTTAGCCGCAGACATGAAGCAGATCATTGCAGCTCAGTCGACTTGTGGATTCTGTGTACAAACACAAATCTGCTCCATTACTTACAGATGCTAAATTAGAATAATTGCGTGCATTTATAAATGGTTAAATTTTTTCTGCAGACGTCCTTTCATCACCACACTCTGCTGCAGTTAGCTGACTCATGCAGAGCAGGCGCTAAGCTAACGAGAGGAGGGGGGAGCACAGCTGCACCGTCCCCACCCTCCTCCGCCGCTCCAGATCACATCAGGACTATTAATAACGTTATGGCCCAAATAATGGTGTTTGTTTTACAGAACCTGCAACAAGTCTCTATAATCGATGATTTATAACATGAATGAGTCGAGGGAATCCTGAGACGTGACTTCACTGCATAGTTTGTTTGCAACATCACGCAGAGTGAGAGTGTATGAGGAGTTTATCTCTGGCATTCACCCCAAACAAAAACCCTCAATATCTGAACTGAAGCTGGAGATTTGTGAATCTGAAGCATTTTCATTTGTAATTTAGACAACAGAGATTCTGTGTTTTAACTCTGAACTGGTGAGAAGAACAAATATATCACTGCATTCATAAATGAAGGTTAAGCTCCTCTGAGGTGTAACACACATTTTTCAGCAGTTTTCTTACAAACTCAGTGATGGGGTCTCCGGTCAATGGGGCATAGGCGATCTTGTACTGCCTCACAGGACCCTCTGCGTGGTCCCAGCCTATGGTGAGGGTGCTGGTGGTGGCATCAAACACACGCATGTTCCTCGGACCGCCACGGGGCACTACACACACAAAAAAACGGTTTACCTCACACAACTACAAACTTTTTCAATTTGACAAACTTTGGTAGCAAAGTTCATCTGGATATCTGTCCTGAGGCAAAAGAAACCCAATGAGTTATCTTTAGTGCAGATAGGTCATTTTCATGAAACCGTGGGTCTGCTGCTGCTAAACATGAGACAACGATGACACCGATAACGATACAGGCTAACGTTACGTCTCAATCTGTTCTGAATAATATCTGCAGGGACGTACACTCTGCTTCTTGTTCACTCACTCTCTCTCTCTCTCGCTCACTCTCTCTTCTCAGCTTCACCCGTCTCCGTCCTCTTAGCCTCAGCCGTCGTATCAAACAGAACAGAGACGGGCTAACTGGCTGCTTTTATTCCTGAAGGCTGCTGTGTGAACTAGGGGCGTAAAGATGTACGCAGTTGGCGCTGTGGCCATGAGAGAGACACACTTCTCCCAGTTGAAAGTTGTTGTGCTATGAGATCGACTCTGAAACGTCTGTTTTAAGGTGGAAAAGTTACCTATTGTTGCTTTAAACCAAGTTTCAAAACGATTAATAAAAACTGTACCTAAAGAGAAAATTGATCTGGATTGAATGTCTTTAAAGGAAACTCAAGGAAAGTTACCTGTGAGGTACTTCAGCTCTTTTGTTCTCAGCCTCTTTTTACAAACAGCCAGCGGATAATTCATTTTATGTAGCTTCACAGCTCAGAGCCTGATACTGCTGACGTTTGTTGACTAATGAAGCTACAATCATTGTTCCTATAGTTTCTGGGAGGAGGCTTCTTCTTCTCTGGCACTGATTGTTTACAGTTTCGTGAATATTAACCACACTTGGAAGCAGCGCTGAGTCATTGACTCATGATAAGGTAACATCATTTGTTGACAGAAACTGTGTTCACAAACACATGTTGACACTGACGATGACCCCGCTTATTAAGATGAATACATGTTGCACTGCAGCCAAGAAGCTGTAATGCATCCATGCATCTGACTCCACGTAGACGTAAACAACAGTCAGCATGAGTCACTCGATTGTTTACAGTGTCAGCGTGTCAGATGGCTGTTGCACTTACGTGTTTTGCCGTTGCTTTTGATTGGCGATCCCTCTCCTTCGGCGTACACGGCCGACACAGACACGGAGTAGGGGGTGTCTGGGATCAGGTTGTCCAGGAAGGCGTTGGTAATAGTTCCAGGAACCATGACCTGAAAATATATCATCATCATCATCATTACATCATGACAACGCTGGGGGTCTTCTCCTATTCAAATGAGCCTCCTCTCGTATGACATAAAGATCTGGCAGAGGTAATGTACATAATGACCTCACTGCTCATCCCACATCCAGTTATCTCCTTCAGCTTTCTGCTGCCAAAGTTCTCATGAAACACTAACAAAAGTCCTCGGAGGTTAGATGCCAAACAAATCCTTCAATCAGCGAGCGGACTGATGGATAAACAGTTTCTGTGAGAGGAGAGTGAGGGTCTGTCAGCGACTCAGAGCAGGTTCAGACACGGAGCCCAACATGTTTCCTGACAACATAAATGGCTGCAGACCGTCTCTTGTCACTGGGATTATCACAGCATCTCTCCCCGCTTTCAAGCCCGTTTTGTAGGCCATTAAAAATTAGGTCCAATGACATCATGGGAAAAACCTTTGCTGTTTGAACTCCAGTACAGACCTCATCTAGAGATTTTGTTTTAGTTAAAGCAAATATCTCTCAGCGTTTTGGACTCGCATTCTGGCACCCCAGATCATGAAACAGGTTCTTCAGTGACGATCACGTTGAGATCCAACAACTGGAAGCACATATGTGCGCCTGCTGGCCCGGAGTCAAATCCCTCCTGTCAACTCCAAAAGAAAGTCGATGGATTCTGTAATTGTGCTTTTAAAACGCAATTAATTACATCAAATGGAGTCGTCATGCAAGTATTTCCTGGAGCCGAGCTGCTCTCTAGCTCACAGTTTGTGTGTTATAACTGAAGAGTTGTTTGACTTCTTTGAATATACAATTACATTTAAAGGATCCATCAGTGAGATGTGTAGTGAGTGAAATGATAAAGTGAGCTTACTATATGATCAGACATTAAGGAAACATGCTATGTTGAAGTGCTGGCTTCTCTGACAACAATGCAGCAGCCAGTATGTCCTCCTTCTAACTTTAGATTCTGGTCCTGAATGCTCTGGATTTGTTTGGACCAGAGAAGGTAGGCGGTTTTAAGGCACCCCCACACGGCCGTTTTGGACGCCCCTCGGTTTGCCAGATATGAGAGCAGTTATCAGGTCAAACCAACAGGTGTTGCAGCGATGGAAGCGGGCAAGAGAACTGGTTCAGATAGAAGTGATTGTACCCGACCTAAAAAGCCTCTGCATGTTTCTAATAAGCTCCACGAGCAGAAACGTGCTCAAACTAGGATCAATATTGGAGATGCTTTTGAAACATGGAGAGAGGTTAGAACGCAGAAAGGTTTACAGACCGATGCAGAGCTGGATAAACACTGAAGCTTCAGTGTCCACCACATGGTGACCTGCGTGAGCATCCACTCTAGAGAGGAGGGGGCGGGGGGTGACAGCTCTCTGTAATGTTTAGAATTTGGACTGCAGTACACATCCTCTAAATATGAGGGTGATTGTATAATGCAACATGAAACATAAACACTCTTTGAGACAGACTGGAGCTCCAACTCTGAGGCAAATCTTTGTACCCTACATCAGTGCTGGACCTCATTGATACTCTTGTGACTGAATAGGAGAGATTTCTGCAGCCAGGCTTTAAAGTCTGCAGGAAATATTAAAACCAGAGAAGTGAAAGCTGTCACTGCAGCAAATTACTGACTATAACTTTTGGAATCTCATGTTCAGCCATCACATGTGGGTCTAATCTGACAGTTTCTGAATGTTTTCTTCCAAATTTTTGCAAATATAAAATCTTGTTCTTGGCTCTACTCACATAAGTTCAGTTTAACCAATGATACCAGAGTGGAAATCCTTCTTCACAGGCAGTAGTGTCTCTCAGAAACAACTGTGAAAATCAGGACCTCAATTCAAACATCTGGGATTTAAACTGAAGCCAGTTTGAGCTAACTACACTGAATGTGTCATCAAGAGTTGTTAACTATTAGCTGCCAGAGCTCATCTTCTTTGTTCCTTTTGTCTCTGTGTCTTTGTCAAACCAACTTTTTCTCAAACCAAAACATAACTTACAGCATAGGTAACCTGTAAGCAGCTATAGAGGATAACAAAAACCTTCATGTTGAACGCAGGGGATGATAAACTATGACGCTCTTTTAGCTTCACATCATCATCAAGCACATCCTGCTCACTAAAACTGCTAAACTGCAGACGCTTTCTAACCCCACAAACTTCAATCATTGGACCGTTCACAGAGGCACACACAGATGTGTCCAACGTGTAATATTTTTTAAACCTCAGTCACAGAGTTCAAACTCATCATGGAGAAATTACGCCCAATTTTCTCCTCCTGCAGTCCAGATATTCACACCAGTGCAGAAGATGAATGTTGATGGAGAAACACAAAAGCTGACAATCCATGATTCCATATGAATAAGAATCACAGAAATAACTGCTGCTGACGAAAATTAAAAGCTTAACCAATTTTAAAACATGAGACCACAGACCTTAGGACAGTCTCAACCTTAGAATCCTCTGAACGCACACCAGACCGTAAAACCACACACCTGCTGTTTTTTATTAACGATCCCACAGACACGAGATCTCACAGAAACTCGCGTGATTAAACGTGACTTCAGAAGAAAAACAAATATGGAGGAAGCACGAAGTCTATGTCTTCATGAGACGTTATAAAGACACTCGTGTTACTGCCATAATTTCACAAGCTGCTCTTCTTTTCAATATTCCTCTCGGCTTGGGGCTCAGTTGTGTTTATGTTCACTGACATGTTTATGAGCTGTCAAAGAACGCAACAATCTCATTGGTTATTGCAGGTTTTCCATTGAAGGCAGCCTGATCTGGAATTTGATTGGGGACGCCCGACTCAATCGGGAAAAGTAAAATAACCATATCGACACTACACATTTTGGGATTACTTGGACAAAAACTGTAATCGGTTGCGCTAAGTCTTGAATCAGGCCACGCCTCCCCGATCTGTGAGTTGGGGGGGTCCAGTGCCTAGCCAACATAAGTGGACAGAAAATAAGTGACCACCAATGGTTACAATGAGAGAGACCGACCCAGTAGAAGCCATGACACTTCACATTTCACTGGTTAATTTTTGTGTTGTCATTTTGAAGACAAAATCAACATTCAAGTATTCAAAATAATAATTAATGGAATAATAAATGGATTATTCAGGAATGAAAAAGGTCATTTCTGCAGCCCTGTCTGTCCTGATCTCGTCTTTATCTTAAAACAAACAAAACAAAAATGTCAGCGGGACGAGATGATGTCCCATTTATTCCAATATCATCAAAGTCGTCTCCAACAAGTGTTCACATGAAGCCTTCGGTTCTCTGCAGTGGGAAAAAATGAATCAGAGTTTTATAGCAGTTTAAAGTAAATGAACATGCCAGAGATTGTTCTTCTGTTGTCTTTACATCTGTAGCTGTAATCCCTCCTTTGTGAGTACAGACAGGGATCTCTGGAAGAAACCACCTCTACCCGCCCTCCAGGTGAATACTACACCTAATGACAGTTTGTGTTTTAACAGCCTGGAGAGAGTTACTCACCGTCCCGCTGGGTCTGGCTCCAGTCAGGGAGGAGTAAGTTACCCGGTACTGCTGAACCTGGCCTGAGGCGGGCTCCCAGCGTACGTTCAGGCTGTTGGGGGTGGGGTTGTACACCTGGATGTTCTTGGGTGGCGTGCGTGGGACTGCAGGGGTCACAGAAGTGAAGAGAAAGTGAAGTGAGGGGAGGGTGCAGACTTTCTTCACTTAGCAACAAAAAGCTTGTTGGCTCACCTAGCGCAACATTGATAGTTGTGAAGAGTCTTTTAAATCAAACCAGCCCTCCTCAAGTTTTATTCACTGCCATATACCACTGTTTTCTTTAAAGGAAGAATGTGTGACATGTTCCACATAAATATATCAGACATCAAGTCTACCCTGTGTAAATATCTCTGAGTCATGACTGTCTACAATGAGTGAGAAGCTCGAGTCCCGCTGGCTGTGTTGTTGTCAGAGCCGTGTTTACATGGACGGGACGGCCGGCTCCTCCCCTTGTGTATAAAAGCTGTTTTAGTCAAGAACTAGAGAGAAGAAGAAGAACATACTCACTGATTATTTGGATGTCACGTAAGAGTTTTTAGATCACGGTCATTCTGTGTCAGTTTACATGTAATGTGAAGCTACGAGCTAACTAAAGAGCGCTAACATTAGCATGCTAACACAACAATGCAGCTCGAGACAAGGCAACCTTGTCCTGCGTATAGCGCTTAATAATTGTGCGTTCCAATTTGAAAACTTTGTGCAAACGCGAGGGGAGAGGGGTTGGAGGTGTGTCTCTGGAGGAGAGCGGAGGCTTCAGTATGGAGGAGGTGTGGCCAAACAGAAGTTTGTTTTGGTTTCATGCTGGAGCTCAAGGGCGACATCTACTGGATCAAAAAGTCGCACATTCTTCCTTTAAATGTAATATTATGACCTCATGAGGGAGACCAGATGTTAAAAGTGGCGCCGCCAGCCTCGTCACAATGGCCTCTTGCAGTACACATGAAAGGGAGAGAAACTTTCAATGGCTTCAGGTGGTTTACATTTGGTGATGGTGGGGACTACATTTTGAGTCATGTTGGTGCATGTCTCAGTATTTTATACTGCTGGTATAATGGTCACACTTGTATAAAGAAGCCAGCCCACTTTTTATATTTGAAAAACTCATTAAAAGTTTGACTTGTAAACTGAATTTTACGGTACTAGCATTCCAGAGAATGTCAGGAATGTTTAAGTTCGAACTTTTAATTCCTACAAAACTAATTTAAAACCTCCATCAATTTTCTATACCGCTTTTTCCTGTTCGGGGTCGTGGGGGGCTGGAGCAGATCCCAGCTGTCATTGGGCGAGAGGCGGGGTTACGCCCTGGGATGGTCACCTGTCAGTCACAGGGCTGACATACAGAGACAGACAACCAGCCACACTCACATTCACACCTACGGGCAATTTAGAGTCACCAGTTAACCTAACCAGCATGTCTTTGGACTGTGGGGGGAAGCCGGAGTACCCGGAGAGAACCCACACATGAACGGGGAGAACATGTAAACTCCACACAGAGAGGCTCCTGACAGACGGGGATTCAAACCCGCTGAGAGGCGACAGCACTAACCACTGCACCAACGTGCAGCCCTAATTTGAAACCTAACTTGTAGAATGATTAAAATGTCTTTTAATCATTTACAAAAGGTCCTCACCTCAGACGACCTTTTGGTGATCCATCAATACTTCTATAAACGTCTGCTTTGTTTTGGAGAATCTTTAAATTAAAACAAGCTGCTTTTTGTTGGACCAGCCACAAAGTTTCTGTCTTTCAACAACATTTAATGGAGGACTCATTTTCTTTGGAGAGCGGGACGACGTGCATCACAGCAGAATTAGAGGTTGGAATCAAATGCTGAGTGCAGCACACGTCTCCTGCAGGAGAGTCATTTTATGGTGTCTATTTGCAGAGAGAAGTAGCACAGTTTTGGGTTTATGCAAAAGCCCTTAACTTCCCTTTTAAACCAAACCAGATGTGAATATCCCCCTGGTATTTGGAGCTTTACCCAATAAAACAAAGCTAGATGCAGTAGGTAGACGTAAACCGAGCCTCCTCTCCAAATTAAGAAAGCTTCAGAGCTGAAAACCTTCTCCCTGATGTTGTATAACCTTATTAAACTGTAATCATTGAAATCCTTCAGAGTACCGAGGACGGTCTCTCAGGATGTTTAACTTCTATCATCCAAGGACAAAATTACCTTCTATCCTTCAGAGAGATTACGTCACCTTCATTTAATTTTGTCTTATTAATCATTTTATAGCAGCGAGATTGTTGGACTCAAACTGTGTTTTTTGTCCAGACAAAATGTGACAAATTCCTCCTGGGATGGAAACAGTCAAACTGGATTGAGTTTCTGGTAATAACAGATCATTAACGTCAAACACGGGCTCATATTAGTCGAATGGACTGACTCACAAAGAGGAGCAGTAAGTCACTGCAGCGATGGAGAGGTTCCATGACCTGCCAGCGGACAGACTTTACTGGTTCACTGCTTGAACCAGCTGATTCATGAGACACTGCACACGTTTTACGAGAGTCATACAGTCTGTGATGAAAGTCTAAAAATGGAAAAATGATTCAAGCTTAAAAACTATGCAGACACACAATCATGGCCCAGGACTGTTATTAATGTGTAATGTGAATATGAAGCGTTTATTTGTTCTTCCAGTCCTACATGAAGTGCATCCTGTTACATCTGGATGACCAATCAATGAGTCCTCTAACCCAGACGAGAATATTTTATTTATTGTCTTGTTCTGTGCTTTGCTTGCTGGAGCGGTCTTTGGGATCGCAATAAAAAAACAACCCAGGATGCATTTCTGCTGCTTCAGCAGGGCACGCCGTCTGGGTCGACACAAAACCAGCAAACACAGCAGGACGTCAAACCACACAGACTGAGAGCAACCAGCGACTCAGAGCAGATAGTGTCTCCTTCTTCTTCTCTGGTTTTAATTGCTGCTCTCAATCACTTCTGAATTAACTCTTTAGCCTCTCGTTGACTGATCCTGAGGGAAGGTTTAAGAGTATTTGGGATTTAGGAGGTTTCCGTTTAAGAGATTATAAGAGGTCACCAGAGAGATTCTGCTTCTCTATAAAGATGTTTGTGATGAGAGAAACAGAAATAAGGCTGAACATGAGGGGTAAGGTTAGTCCAGGAGAGTCGTATGAGGACAATCAACGCTCTGCTCCTTTGATACAGTTAATGCAGAGACACAAACGTTTCTCAGTTAGGAGATCATTGCTCTGTTTCTCTTTATTTCACTGCACTGGTTTGTGCCTTTCTGTTTACATGTGGAATGTGTTTGTTTCTATTGTTTTTTATTTATTGATCCGATTGTGGAGGCAGCTGAATGTTCGCAGCACTTTGAGTCCAAGACGAATTTCCTCAAGGGGAATAATAGTGTATCATATGGTGTCGTGTCGTATTGTATCCCACCTCATCGCATCTTATCGTAAACAAAAACGTCTTTCTCTGCAGGATCCTTTCTGTAACGTCGTCACACACTCAGAATAACAACCTGAGCCTGTCAGTAACAACAACAACAACTTCTAATGGACCTAATTTGATCCGACATATTTGGACACAATGATTACGTTCCAATTATCGGAGCAATTCCAAAACTCTTTTTGTTCTTATTATTCATTAGTAAAAAATGAACCACAGAGTAATTCATCTGACAAAAGCAAAGATGCAGTGTGAGACTCTCACCATGGGAGCTTCAAAAAGACTAAAAAATCTGAGAAATGACGAATGAAGGGCCTAACAGGAGCCTTTGAGGACGTGATGGATGTGAAGAATTAAGTGCACATGAAAACATATTTGGACAAACTAAAACAAATGTGGAATTTATGCCCCGCACTAATGGACGCATCTCGTGTTTCACTCTTAGCAGAGAACTGGCTTCAAAGAAGAGGATTATTTTATTCTTGGACTAAACGCATTTTCCCTCCACAGGACGAGATTTATTTAATGTTCTGTATTTCCAAAGGTTGTTTAATGAAAGCAGATGTTTGGACGACAGGGAGTGTTGTTTTATATTCACTGCTCTTCACACTGATCAGAAAACAAACCGATCTCAACTTGTATCTTCAGCTGCGCTGTTAGTCTGGTGTCATATGAACACTAAGGTCTGAGGAGAGTCGAGGACTTACGTGTCTTTCCTTTGTCGGACTGGCGTAGACCTTCTCCTTCGGGGTACACTGGAACCACAGTCACGGTGTAGGGAGTGTCTGACAGCAGGTTCCTCAGTACGGTGTTGGTGGTGCCTCCAGACACCTGCTCCTGGTCACAAAGGTTAACAGAAGTAAACACGATTAATACCCTCTGACTGGATTTTCATGTTTTGGGACGTTTCTTGGCGGGGAGTGGGTGTGTTTCCTCCAGCAACTAGGGGATGTGCTCTCTTTCATGACATCAGAAGGTACAAAGTAAAAAGTCTAAAATGAGGCACAAGAAGTCTGACGTCTCACCATGTCCTCGGCTCCTCCCGTTGCAGGGACGTAGAAGATGCGATACTGGCGGACGTTGCCCTCCGCCGGCTCCCAGCGCACCTTCAGGGAGCTGGTGGTGGGATCAGTGACCTGCAGATTCTTCACTCCGCCGAGCGCCTCTGTCAACACAACACAGAGCCGTTACATGATTGCCAATTTCCTCTTGGAGTTACAGTCGAGTCAGAGCGGCAAAGCGACTCTCTTTGACCGTGCAGGAGCAGCAGATGGGCGACGTTAACGACCTCAGGGAGAATCAACGGGTCTGTTTTGTGACATCAACTGACCTTCAAAGTTCTTTTCTTTATGTTCTAAACTTCCTTCTACTGTTAGTACACCTAATTATCTGTTTTTACTTTGTTTTGCTTTATAACACATTCGATTTGTCACATTTGTAATGTGGGAAAAAACAACTACCGATTAACAATCTGCGAGTTAGCTTCTTAGCATCTCTTCAGTCCTTAACGCTTCTTTTAACACCATTTAGGAAATGTCACAAAGTCTAATAGCGGTCACAAACTGATTGTTAGAGTATAGGTGGATTATCTGCAGTCTGTTTGCTCGATGCTCAAACAAACAAGGATCAGGACGTGGTGTTAGCTTCTCTGCTTCCACCAAACTCACTTGTCTTTCCGTTGTCAGACGTGCGTTTGCCCTCCATGTCAGCGTAAATGGGCACCAGCGTCACTTTGTACTCGGTGTCTGGCTTCAGTTCTCTCAGCACCGTGTTGGTGGACATTCCTGAAACCTGAGTCTGTAGAGGACGAATAATAAAACAACAGAAAAATCATGTTAAGGACTTCTTATTCATGCTGGCATACAAATGTTCAATCTGCTGAGAATGCTACGAAACAGCTTCCTACAGGACTTTGAGATTTCTCAGATGGATTTAGTCACATTGGATGCAGAGACCCTTGTAAGGTGCCAGGATTCTGGCGATCTTCGGAAACAGGGACAAACACATGTCATACTAACGCATGGATTTGATGCTGGTTCCTTTGTTACTTTGCTGATTTTTACGAACAGTCAGCGAGCTACCTTATCAGCCAGATTAGCTCCGGGGGAATCTGGATGAATTTACTTGAGTTATTTTGCTTTTTAATCTAGGTTGCACGTTGTCGGCTCTAGCAAGCAAGGTAACACTAGCAAACAAAACCGGATGAAAACTTTGTGTCAGACCGGTGTTGTGGTGCATCTGCTCAGTTAGCAAAGATTATCCGACTGTCATTTTTAGCTAATCTAACCAGCGTTGCAAACTATTGACACCTGGTTGGCGTAGCAGTTCTTAAGGTTCTTCAGGTAGCAATATCGTGTTTCTTAAATCAGGGCTCATCCCAGTTTTTGAAATCAGGAGAAGATGTTTACATGCACAAACACAAAAAAGGGGAAACTTAAAAAATGTGATTAAAACCAGGATACTCAAGTCCATGGAAAACGCACTCAACGGATTGGTATTATCAACCAAGACAGATGGGGAAGGTTTAATTCTTCTATGTTACCCTTTCCTTTAAAATGAAGATACAAAGTGATTCATTTCTCCACATAGAACCATTTCAAAGTCCAAATTCCCCATTTTTTGTTAGTGGGGGAGCTGGAGAGAAAATCTGAAGAAAGCAGAGAGGGATTTTCTGGGACAACTTCACCGACTCTCAAGGTGCATGAAGAGTGAAAGGCTTGAAGAGGGCAAACGGCTCCAGAAACACTAACACGTTGCTCAAGCTTTTTGGCCTCTGGATAGAAAACCTACCACGCTCTCAGCTCCTCCGCCTGTAGGGACGTAGATGATCTGGTACTGCCTGACGTCGCCCTCGGCCGGCTCCCAGCGAACCCTGAGGGAGTTGGTGGTGGGGTCGGTCACCTGCAGATTCTTCACTCCACCCAGAGGCTCTGAAAGAGACGTAAGGCAGATAACCCTCACTTTTTGCTTTGTCCTGCAGGGAGCACAGGATGGGTGGAATTCAACCACAACACTTCCAGATGTCTGAAAACATCCCTATTAGGAAGTTCTGTATTTACTTGAAAGAATTTCTCTCAACACTTGACTGCAACAGATAATCCTGATCATTTGTTTTGTCCTGCGGAGGTGTAGAACAAACCACATCAGGGTGTCCAGATGTGGCAGAGACGGGGAAGTTGTCTAAACTTTCTGACATTCATTATATTCATTTGTGAGCTGTATACGAGGGGTCTGTGTTCTCGTTCTTCATCTTTAAGGATCTGGTGGTTTTCTGGTTTGTTTTAGCTGATTTAGAACAAAGTGATTTAATGCAGTACACTCCCTATCTCCCAGGCAGGCTCTGGATTAGGTTGAATTCAGAACTTCAGGAGAAAAAGATTTTTCCAGAGGTGTGTTGTTGTATTGTGGCATTGGTGGAATGAAGAACAACCACAAGTCAGCTGCTGGAAAGATTACAATAATAAGTACCAGCCGTGCTGTCAGGAATACATCAGTCAAAATTTCCATGATGGTTTTTCACAAAGGGCAGTAACCCCTGCCCAAGGTGGGTGACACACAGACACAGGCTGTTTCTGTGTCTGTAGCTTTAAATGTAAATGAGCTGTGTCTGACCACGCCCCTCTCTGGAAGGGCTTTGGTGGCTCGGGCTTTCTCGCTCCATGCCGTATTGTTTACGGTGAGAAGGCAGACTCAGAGGGCAGAACAAACACCTAGCTGTGGGAGTGTCACCCACCTGGGGGAGGGGTTACTGCCCTTTGTGATGTCATGAAGGGAAAATCTCCAAACGGCCTGTTTGAGCACACATTTTCTGAAAAGTGGAGCAGGCTAAAGACGGAGAGGATGGACTTTTCTCATCATTGGGGGGTTTGTAGACAGACTAGAGACACATGTTAGAGTTAGAGAAACATGGAGAAGAGGATTTTGCAGAATATGTGACCTTTAAAGGCTGCAGGTACGCTGCTGAAACGGTATCACCTTGCTAATCACTTCTTCTAGTTCAGCTCTGTCTGCAGAGCTTTGTCGACTCCGTCCCTATTCCAGTTTGCTCTCCTCAAAGAAAGCAAAAAAATTGGCCAACATCGACTCCCTTGTTTTGGATAAGAATAGAGAACGTTTATAAAGAGATGGGCTTTACTTGGTATGTCTCAAACAAAGCTAGATTAATAGCATCTCTGCTGTTTTGTTTTGTTTTAAATTATTTCTATCTGTTCGTCTCATCTGTGCCTTTGAGTTACAATAAAAAACAGAATGAAGACAAAGACGCAATAAATAAATAAATCACAAACATCAGGGTCGTGGACATTAATGGGGGTTTTATAGTAGCTATAAAACAACAGTTCTTAAGATGTCTGATTGTCCTTGAATGCACCAACGGGGAGAGATCATCAAATCATTACTGGTTCGAAAAGAATCTGAAAATGTTTAGCATCTTTTGGAAAATGTTTGGAAGTTTGATCCAGGTCCACACAGCTTTTAATACACCATGGAATAAAGATGGTTAACTTCGGGACATTGAATCATGGGTACATTTCCATTCCTCCAAAACTACAACCATCTCCCCCGCTTACATCTGAGTCTCCGTCACCGACAACACAAGAGAGAGAGAGACGTGAGGAAAAGAAAATCGAGTAATCAACAGACTCAATGAAACGAAACTTTCCTCTCAGGCATCATTTGAAGCAAAGAGCGAGGAATAATCAAATAATAAAATCAACATGTGCCCAAGGACTCTTCCAGTCCCGACTTTAATGCCATTTAGGCTTGTTGAACTCGTGCCGCCCCTCTGTGCTGATTTACACAGCTGACATCGCTCTGCTTTACAAAGGTCCTTCATTGTGTTATTTAACGTCCTAAAGATGTGTTACGAAAACAAAAATGTTTGTTAATGAAGTTAGGATGACACTGACTGTGTCTTTAATGACCTTGAATTGGTATGGCTCACCCTGTTCACGACCAGTCAGGGTCCGGGGCAGACACCCTCTGAACTTTAGGGAGTAGACTGAAAACGTTCCTTTTTGACAAAGCTTATAGTTAGGGCTGGCTCCCAGTTATGCTGCTATAGGCTTAGACTGCCAGGAGAACAGGCCTGCTGAGCTCCTCTCTCTCTCTCTGTGCGTTCACCTCATATTACTGCATATCACTGTCTGTCTTCCTGGGAGCTACAGCCTGCTGCTGTGGCAGCTTGTTGTCTCTGCTGTCGTCTCTAAATCTTCTCTATTCATTGTAGTTTTTGTTGTTGTTCTGTTTGTCTCTATCCGCCCATCTCTTCCTGCATCTCCCTCTGTCCCCTCTTAACCCAACACAGTCTCAGTAGACTGACGTGCTTCTACCTTTAAGACCTGATGAGACGTCTACGTCGCATTTTTTTTATTTTATATACTTTATTAATCCCCGAGGGGAAATTCTGGTTCGCACTCTGTTATTGAGAGACATGCTTCTCACACACACAGGCCTGAATGACACACATGCACAAACACGACCTGTGGACATGCATTAATGGAGAGATGTCAGAGTGCGGTGGCAGCCCACAGGAGGCGCCCTCTGAGCTTGTGGGGGTTCGGTGCCTTGCTCAATGGCACCTCAGCAGTGCTCCAGAAGTGGTCTGGCACCTCTCCAGCTACCAGACCAACTTCCGTATTTTGGTCCGCATCGGGACTTGAACCGGGGACCCTCCGGTTCCCAACCCAAGTCCCTACGGACTGAGCTACTGCCACCCCATGAACATGAGTGCAAAAGACATTTTAATTTACAGTTAAAGCCAATAGTTTTAAGCTTTCAAATGTTTTATTTACAAGGTCTCTATCTGATACAGAGACAAAGATTTTAGTAAACTTTGAAATTCTGTGCAGTTTTTCTGAAAACCCTCAGGTTCTGGGAGGTTGATTTCAAACGTTACTTAGGTTTTAGAGGGCCTTTTTTTAGGTGTCCTTAGGTCTAAATGGGTTAAAGGAAGTTTTTCTCTCCACGGTATCTTTGCTAAATGTTGCTAAGAGTACGGTGTAGACCTGCTCTTTTTGTAAAGGTCTTGAGATAACTCTTGTTGTAAATCGGTGCTATACAAATAAAGATTGATCGAAAAATCTTCAACAAAATGAGCCAAAAGGTGATGTCCTGCATGGTTGAACCCAATAAGTGAAAGTTTGAGATTCAGTCTTTCTGCAGCTGCTTCCTGTATATAAGGTCCTCGTCGTAAAAGAAGCCGTTAATGAAGTAAGAGAGATTTTCTCACTTTAGACTGTAACTACCAGAACCTGTCCTGATGTGTATTCTGTTTATTTTTATGTGAAACTCTTCATGCATGTTTTTTCTTAATTGCAAAGTATTTTTGAGCTGCAATTCTTGTGTAAAATTTGCCTTACACATTTTTTTAAAATGTTTTCTATTGGTCCTATGTGCTTGTCTTTCATCTGACATGAACATTGCAACACCGACCATGAAGGAAAAGTTAGATTTGATGATTTGAGTATCTTTGGAACAATGCACACACACACTTTGTGGACAGAGAGCTCAGGTTTCCACGAGCTTACATGAGTTAATAATACGCTGGGTCACTCACTTGTCTTTCCCTTCTCTGCCTGTCGAATGCCCTCCACGTCTGGGTACACAGGAACAACGGCCACATTGTAGAGTGTGTCGGACTCCAGGTTCCTGAGGATGGTGCTGGTGGTGCCTCCTGAAACCTCCTCCTGTTCAGGAAATATGTCAACACCTCCATCAGCATGATACGAGCTTATTGTGCTAAAAGTGAGGATGTCTTTAGTGTAAGACAAACAGATGAAGAGATATTGGAACCTTTCAAGGCTGCTGACAGGAAATAAAAACCTGACTCTGACCGCCAGAAACAGTTCAATAAAACCGTTCCTACCATCCGTTCTTCGCCTCCTGGTTCAGCTGCGTAGAAGACCTTGTAGCTGCGAACATTTCCCACGGCTGGATCCCAGCGGGCTGTCAGAGTGCTGATGGTCGGGTCGACCACCTGCAGGTTCTTCACGCCACCCAAAGGGTCTGAGCAGAGAAGCAGTTACAGATTTTAAACGTCATATACAAATATTTTGATGATTGTCTTCTCAAGCATCCGACCCCAGTTTGGTCCGTCTTGGTTTTGTCTTATTTCACTGGTATTTAAATATTTGATAGTGTTGTAATAGCTCCTGTTGAGCTGCGGAGAGTTTTCGGCCCATGTGCAGTGTAAAGTTTTGACATTTTTCAATTTCTTTTTCCGCCTTCACAAGAAAAACACATTGAGTGAAACGAGTTCTGGCTCAGCTTAAGGCCATGTCCTTAATCCACAAATCACTCAATGGACTCATGTGAACTCACTTGTCTTCCCGTTTGCAGACTGAGATTTGCCCTCCATCTCATGGTAGACGGGCACGAGGCTGACCGTGTACTCGGTGTTTGGCTCCAGGTTCTTCAGGACAGTGGAGGTGGTGGTCCCAGACACCTGGTCCTGCAGGAGGAGAAGAGAAACAACTTTGAACGGGTTGAACTTTAGGATCTGGAGAACTCTTCGAAAAAGACGTTATAAAGAAAAAATAAAAGGAGTTTGGCAGACCCAGAGAGGCTCTGGGCCTGAACGATGTTACAGTCGAATGTTTTGTGAGCCCAGTTTTCTTGGACGCAGCTTCAGTCAGTAACTGTCTATGTGCGGCTCAGTAACAGGAACAGTAGAAGCTCGGAGATAAAGTCGGATTAAAGCAGAAAGCTTCTACTTCAACAACCGTCCTGGGACAGTCCAGACCTTCAAGCTAACCTCATAACTGGCAGCAAGAAGTAGTGTAGCCTTCCTCTGCATGCACTGCTTCAAGCTTTTCTCTGCAAATATCAGTTTTAATCTAATAAGTTCTCAAAATCTGCCAAAAAGATGAGATAACTTAAGTTGTTTCCAAACAAATTATCCCATTTCACGACATTTCTTTCACCAAATCGTAATGAAAGTGACCCCCTGAAGATATTGTCCCTGCTTTATAGAAAACAGTTGAATCTGCCTCGGAAATGTAAAACCAGCACACATCACTGGGACATGTTTCCCATTAGATAGTTAGTTACTGTAGATTTTACAGACAACATCATTATCCAGAGGTTTTCATCTGCAGATAACTTGACATCGGGTTCTTTTCCAGGATCGGAAAAGAAACATTTCTTGCATGAAACTGCCTTAAAAGCAAGTTTCACCATCTCACGCCACTGGCAGCGCTCCGCGGCTGTTGATGAACACTTGAATCCGAGGCCAAAACGAAGAATTAGGACAAAACTTTTCCTTCCAACTAGACAGAATCCAACAAGAAGAGTCCAACAAGAAATGATTTACATGTTGGGACACTATAAACAAACACTGACCGCTCATATATCAGGTCTCTTTAAGATTAATCATCGTGAATCTACTCTTCTGATATTGTCAATAATGGCTGTGTGTCTAGTTCTTCTATCTACAAACGACCTCTGCCAAGAAGAGGAAGAATTTGGGATTAAGCACAACAGATGTTTTTAAAAAAGTTTTATTATTCCCTTATCTCCTGCTCCGTCTCGCTCCAATTCTGCTCTGGTTGAAAGCTGTTTTCACACATGCACTCCTGATTACTTCTAGAGAATGTCAAGAGGACTGCCCCTTAAATCCTCCTGATCTTGTCATTCACACATGCACCTCACAGCGGGGGGGCCTGATTCAAGTCATTACCTTAAAGGCAGGGTTGGTAATTTCCTCCAGATACACTTTTTAAGGTTTTGGTTGAAATTGTCTTTAGGTCCTGACAGAAATTAATAACTCATGTTCTCTGAAAAAGGAATGAAGAAAATCCGTCATCTGTAGCAGTTGTAAGCCTGTAAAAACTTCGACCCTCCCGCTGCAGGTGATTATATCCCGCTGCGTTATTACATCAGCTCACTCTGACTTTCTGCAGAACAAATACAAGGGAGGCTGGCAGGAGAAACTCCGGATAAAATCAGAGTAAAAAATTCGGCTGTTTGCGTTCACACATGCAGCTGACACCTTCTGGAACTTTGAGGAGTTTTTACCAAGTATGAATATGTTGGGGATAAGGCTTTAAGGGGAGGACTTGGGGTGCATGTGGAACAACCACTAGGCCATCGGCGCCCCGTCAAAGGTGATTTTAAAAGACATGCCTTCTCTTCAAATTCTCGCACATTACTGAGGTGCTCCCATGATAAGCAAAGCCCGTTTTACAAATCTTGCAGTCAATCCTTTTCTTGCTACGATTTGTTTACCTGTCGCTTCCTGCTTGTTGTTTGGCATACGCAACTTTCAGCAGTCAGAGTATGGATGCGAGATAGCTCACTCCTCAGCAACTCAGCGCCGGATAACAACGTTCAGTACACGCACAGCATGATTTTTAAAACAACTGTTTCGCCAACGTGTATCGGCGACCAGCCTTCTTCCTCCTTCTTTCTTTAACAAAGGCATTTTAACCTCCTTCTTCTAAAGACAGGTGCCTCAGCCTTTCCTGTCTCTTTTCAAGTTTCTAAATTTGCTGTGCTCGCTCAAAAGCCACGCCCCTCACTTACATGCACGAGCGCCGTTGCTCCAGAAGCGGACCTCAGCTCATCGCTTGCATTGTGTAGAAACTATGTCGTCTCATGTCTCATTCAGCGGTAAGTAAACTCACAGTATAAACTCCGTCATCGGTGACGTGCTTTGAGTGTGGGCTAGAGCACGCAAGAGGTAGAGAATGAGCAGGGAGACAGGGAGGCTGTGATTGGTTCATCAGATTGGTACCTCGTGGCAGACATTGGTCGAAGTTTTTACAGGCTTACAACTGCTACAGATGACGGATTTTCTTCGTTCCTTTTTCAGAGCACATGAGTTATTAATGTCTGTCAGGACCTAAAGACAATTTCAACCAAAATCTTAAATCACAGAACAGTGTCTTTAGGGCGTGTCACACAGCGTCTCCTGTTACTGCCCGCTGTCTGAGTGTTTGGAAAAGTGTATTTTAAAACAAGCTTTTAAAACACTTATTTTGAACCATTCATGCAAATAAAGCTCCTGGACTGGACGTGATTGAACCTCAGAACAACAGATCATTCACACTGGACTAACAACAAAAAACCACACACACGAAAACAGATGCAAACAGATGCAGTTACTTTTTTCAACCTAAAATAAAGTCAGTCACAAAGAGGAAAGAGATCTGGGAGAGGAGAATGAAGTTTCAGCCACTGAACAATCATTTTGACTTTGCGGTCGCTGAACTTTCAGTTTAAGGTGGTTTGAATTAAAACAAACATATCGAGTTCACATTTCAGGCAGTCACAAAAACAAAGATACTAATGAAGCATGAAGAGGCTTCTGGTGAAATCCCAACATCTGGAGCTGGCAAATCTTCACGGTTACATAAAACTGGCAGAGTTCTGCCTACTACTCTGCCATCGAGTGTTTCATAGCTGTCAGTAACTATAAACTTTCATTAGGGAATGTTTAAAACCCGGTGATGTAATATCTGAGGAGCGCAGATACAGACTTACCACTTCCTGCTCTCCTCCAGCAGCGGGCACCCAGATCACGATGTATTCGCGTACGTTTCCCTCGGCGGGCTCCCAGCGGACGTTTAGGGTGCTGGTGGTGGGATCGGTCACCTGCAGGTTCTTCACGAAGCCCAGCGGCCCTGAGCGGAGACACGAAACAGGAAGATAAATTCACTGCCTGGACCGCAGCTTCACACAGCTGCTGTCTAGTCAGAGGTTACTGGTGTCCAGGGGGCCATTTGTTCAGATGCCGGACAGCAAGAAAATAGATGTTTCGTTGTTCACTTCTCCTCCAAGGTCCAATCGTTCACAATCACTTTTACTCTGCTCTCTCTAATATTGATGCAATCATGGATTTGTGGTACCGTTGGGAAGCGATTTTCTGGTCCTGTCGATCAAATGGTTCCCAGCTGAAGTCATTAATCAACCGCAGAATGTGATCTGTAGCCAGAGTAGTTACCGGGGTCGAAAACCAAATGAGGCAGAACTCTGGGGCTTGCAATTTAATTTTTCTTAATGCATTTATCTCAAGAAGTTCACAACTTGATTATTCTTAATAAAGAAGACATGCTTAGTTATCTCAAGATAAGAACATAATCAACCTTCGACCGGGAGAAAACAAAAGCTTGTTTCCTCTGATTACTTCTCATGTTGATCATGGTTGAGGATTGCCTGTCAAGTGTCTGGAAGTTCCTGATATCAATCGAGCACGAGACTGTACATCACTCGAGGTTTCACACAGACTGTTCAGTTATGAATCCACACTGAAAGTCATGACGCTGATCTGGAGGGCTGAACTCAGGTGTGACCCCAATGACCTAAATACTCATCTCTAAGTTCTCCACTGTCACATGTGATCTCAGGAAATCAAAAGTAATGTTCTTAAATCTAAAACTGCTCACTCTCGAGGAACTAAGCCTCTGACATTGGACCGGTGCTGTAAGTGATTGTTATCGCTGTACTTGGAACAAGAGTTCCAGTGAAAGTATCATGCACAGTCTTCGTTGTAGTTATTGAACTAACATTGGTAGCAGAGGATGGCCGCTGGCAATTACAAAGTTGCACCACCATTTGACGAGAAAAAGTCATACCAAAGATGGAAAAATGAGGTCGAAATTTACAACAGGCGTAGGTGTTCCTAAAAACAGGCCTCAGATACTCACTTGTCTTCCCCGTGTCGGTCAGACTGGGTCCATCCCCCTCAGCGTAGACGGGGACCACAGTGACAGTGTAGCGGGTGTCTGGTAGAAGCTTCTCCAGGACGGTTTTGGTGGTGCTCTCTGACACTTGTTCCTGTAAAGACACACGTGGTGAGTTCAACGTCCTGCAGAGCAGCACTTTACGGACACGCTGATAAACAGACGACAGCCCTGTGATCCCCCCCCCAGGCGTAAAGACAACTCCACCCCCGTGAGAGACTATTAAACTACAAGTCAAACACACTGACTGAACTCTTTCCAGTGTTTCAGGGCGTGCACATTTTTCATTCTTAACGGAAGAAGCAACAACGAGATGACATGAACAGCATTCAAATTCCTCTGGTGAAGGAGTCAGAAATGTTTCTGTAAAATGTACTTTGATAAACTAATGGGTGGGTAAAAGTGACATCATGGACTGGACGGAGACAAATGAACTGTTTCTAAACAGACATGAACCTTTTCAGTCAGCTGTGTTGTGAGCTGATATTTCACAGCTCTTCGGTCTGAATGAGCGCTGACGGCCGGATTTAAACCCACTTATTCTGTTCAAGCTCCAGAGTGATACACCCTACAGAAATGGCATGCAGCGATGAGGGATGCTCTGTTGATAAAGGGTTTAAGTGCAGGTGTGTGACAGCTGCGTGATGGGATTACACTGTCAAAGAGCATGACATCAATAAATCCCTGTTGAAGGCTTTGATCACTTGTTTCTTTAAAGAACGACGTCTCAAACAACGTCTGACAGTTTTGTTATTAACTCTCGCTGTAAAAATAACATTTCAGAACGGAGGGATTTCCCAGCCAGGATTTATTTTCTTCTAAATATGAATGGTAATGTTGCCTCTTGTTTTAACAGCAAGCATTGAAAGATTTCCCCAGAATCTCATTTTCTCGAGAGAGGACTCGCGAGGACGATTGTTGCCAAAATATTTGATACTTGAACATTTTCCAGATCAGATTTAAAGTCATCCAGCAGTAAAACTCCAACTGCTGTCAGGTCTGAAACAACTCGAGAAGACACTGGTCTTTACTCAGGGTTGTACATCAGTTGGTTTGATCTCTATCTGAATGATTATTAACCTCAAACAGAAGCAGCACTGACTGGCTCAAATCAAACTGTCAATCAAGCTGGATAAAACTGTGATTTAAAGATGTAAACTGGTCTTAAAACATCTAAGGCAATGTGTCCACCGAGCATTTTTTTCTGAGCACCTTTTTTCATTTGTTTTCAGTAAGTAGAGCGTTTGCAGCAGCAGACGAGCACACGAGGAAAAAGCTTTGCTTCCTACGGATCGTGTCTTGTACCCACGTCCTCTTTGCTCCGTGTCTGCTCGGGTAAAAACGATCTCAAATATAAAACATGCAGTAACGCTTGGTGGACACAGGGCCTACTGGACTGCATTTCCCATTTCATATTGAGGATTATTTTTACTTACATAAGAACAACATTTTCCAACAGAGTTCGTAAAAGTCAGTTTAACTTCACTTGATTTGAGGACATGTTTACACGAGAAGGATCCACTGAGACGGAGTCGTTTCCCTTGTTTATATTTCTGACCTGCTCCATCACTACACCCCCCTTAGACCCCTCAGGTCTTCTGACCAGGGTCTACGCGTCGTCCCTCATATCTGATTAAAAACTAAAAGTGATCGTGCCTTTGAACTTTTGGCTCCGACACTCTGAGCTCTCTTCCTACTCACAGATGTTCTGCAGCTTCTTGATGCTGAAGACTCTGGACGTTATTATGTGATGTGATTTTGTACAAATGTTTCTTTGTGTTCTCTGTTCATCTTGTTTGATTTTTAATGTTGTTATTACTCTTATGGTAATATTTTGTGAAGCACTTTGTGACCTTGTTCTGTCAAAGTTGCTACACCAAGTCAACCGACTCTACCCACTGAGCCACAGCCGCCCCATGACTTGTTAACAATGGAACAAGAAGAACTCACCACAATCTCCATCCCTCCATCGGTAGGGACGTAGATGACTTTGTAGCCCTGAACATTCCCATCAGCTGGATTCCAGGTGACGGAGAGAGTGGTGATGGTCGGGTTGGTCACCCTCATGTTGCCAATTCCAGCCAGAGGCACTGCGAGCGGGAAAATGATTCTTGTTTAACTGGATAGATTTTAATTTAGCATGAATCCAAATTAATTTCACATTTTGACTCAATACATTTGAGCCCCACAGTGCCTTACATGTCTTCCCGATCTCTGACTGGCGTTTTCCCTCTCTTGCTGGGTAGACTGGTAACACTGACACAGTGTACGGCGTGTCGGGCATTAAGTTCCTGAGGATGATGGAGGTGGTGCCAGTGGGGACTTGTTCCTATATATACAAAAAAACATCAGTTAGTCTGCTCTCTTAACCAGCTTCTTCTTGTCTTTAGATGTAAAGGGGTCTCACCATCTCCTCCAGGCCACCAGCCACGGGTACATAGAACACCTTGTACAGGCGAACGGCTCCATCAGCAGGTTCCCAGTTCACAGCCAGAGAAGTCATAGTGGGATCCGTCACCACCAGGCTCTTCACTCCTCCCAGCGGCCCTACAGAAGAGAGGACCTCGGGTTAGTCAGACAATTTAAAACCTAAAGGACAAAATAATTTACAGACCTCATATTCTCCTCGTGTTCACCTTTCACGTTGTCTGTCTGTGAAACCTACAGAGTAGCTTTGAATAATTTGCAGCTCAAAAACCTCCCTCATTTCAGCCTCTGTCTGAAACGGTTCAATTCAGCTGCTGTCTCTTTAAGGTCCCCCTCCCCACATGCCCACTTTCTTCTGATTGGCCAGCTGTCTAAAAGCCTACCGAGGGGCAGAAGGCTGCAGGGCTGCCAGTGGAGGGCTGAGAGTCTATGTAAGAGGTTTCACCGTCTTACGTAGAGGCTTGAAGCCGTCTCGTGAAATTCTTGGTTTCATCTCGGGGAACTATCGCGTGATTTGCAGAACAAGTCGTTTAGCGCCCTCTGCAGACTCATCCTGGGATTACTCCAACAAAGTTCCTCATTTGTGTTTGTGTTGTCGTCATGACAAACCAAAAGAAAATGAATCCCTGTTCAGCTTCCTTCTGAAGTTGAAATGATGAGCACTAAAATGTGAGTGTTGCCAATTCTTACTTGTCCTTCCATTTTCAGACATCGTCTTCCCGTCTCCTGCAGTGTAAACGGGCACCAGAGACACCGTGTAGAGCGTGTCGGGCTGCAGGCCTCGCAGCATGGTGTTGGTTGTTCCTGCAGACACTGTTTCCTGATTCAACAAAATATTAGATAAATGAGCTGCTGCCAAACTCAGACAGGAGACAAAGAAACAAGCATGCTGGGAATGGAGATGATGATGCAAAGTTGATTAGTGGTTAAAGAAGCAGCATCATCAGCTTTCACTGCTGCCTTTGAGCCATGCAGAAGACTTCCATTGAACTCTCAGTCTAGTTATTCTCCATCAGCAGCCGACAGGTTTTTTAAGGGCAAGCCTGCGGAGGCACATAAGCCAAATGAAAACTGTCTTCAAATATCTCCTGAAAATGGAATTACTGTCAGCTTCTAAACATGCATGACTCATCTTAAATTACAAAGACGCTGAAACAATTATCAGGCTGACATGAGAGTGAGGTGCAGAGGCATGACGATTATGTCACCGGTGAGAAGACACAACATTCATGGCTGAATTCTTCACTTCAGATATTTGACTGATTTAAAGCGACGTGTTGAAACACACAAAGTGAATAACACAGCAGAGGGCCAGCTGACAGGAAGCAGATGGTTTTTTTCCTACCAGTCCTACCATGCTTTCGGCTCCTCCAGCAGCAGGAACGTAGAGGACTTTGTACTCCTTCACGCGGCCCTCAGCCGGCTCCCAGCGCACGTTCAGGGTGGTCATGGTGGGGTTCAACACCTGCAGGTTCCTCACTCCACCCAGAGGCTCTGAGGGAGCAGATATACAGTTTGAGGAAGTCGAACATCCCACAAAAACAGATTGTATTATTTAGATCTTATTCCATTGAAGTTTTATATCATGTTGTTGTAGTGTTGTTCTGCTCTTTGTCGCTGTTCATTGAAAACTGTTTGGCAACAATGTCCCTGATAGTTTTCATTATCTGGCTGTCCAGTCAGGAGGGGGAGAGCTTCCTGGTCACAATGGCTGATGAGAACTTTCAAAACATTGATAGGAGCATTTCAGCATTCGGTTTCAAATTCTCAAGACTGCAAAACATGAAGAGTCCTGTCTTTGATTTGGCAGTGAGGTCATATCCATTAGAAATAATTGTTGTGTAATCGAATTTTTACAAGATGTCATTAAACATTCGATCGCTCCTTTCTTCAATGGATAAGAAAAAGACCTGATGGTCAAAACAGGAGACATCAGACTTTAACTTCACAGAAAACCAAACTTCATGAGTATACTTAAAGTTCACATTTTAAATTAAGACGATGTTTTAATCTGGGTCCGTGATAAATATGTTTCCAATGGTGTTACAACTCTCATAAATCAACATCAGTCCATTTCCCACCACTGTCAGAAACAGAAGCAGCAGAGAGTGAACTTTTCAAACTGTGTTCCTGTGATGTCCGTCTCTTACTGGTTTGTCCTTCTCCAGAGATGTCTTTGCTGAAGCCTGTCGGGTAAACGGCGGCCACGCTGACGGAGTACTGAGTGTCGGGCTCCAGCTTCTGCAGGATGAGGCTTGTCTTCTTCCCTCCCACCTGAAGCTGTGATACAGAAACGTTTCAGATTTAGACTTTAACAGCAAGTTTCAAACACATGAACACGTGAAGTGCCTTAGTCAAAAAACAAACTCTGGCTGTGACAAATCACATGTCCTTAATCTATCCAAAAGGTCATGTTGTACACATAACAGCTACTTTGTCTCATATGAGAATTAAAGGTCACATATTCTGTAAAATCCTCTTCACCATGTTTCTCTAACACTAACATGTGTCTCTAGTCTGTCTACAAACCCCCAAATGATGAGAAAAGTCCATCCTCTCCGTCTTTTGCCTGCTCCACTTTTCAGAAAATGTGTGCTCAAACAGGCCGTTTGGAGATTTTCCCTTCATGACATCACAAAGGGCAGTAACCCCTCCCCCAGGTGGGTGACACTCCCACAGCTAGGTGTTTGTTCTGCCCTCTGAGTCTGCCTTCTCACCGTAAACAATAGGGCATGGAGCGAGAAAGCCCAAGTCACATCCTCTACCATGTAAGTCCAAAACGTATTGAACTTCAAGTTTTTGGATACCAATGTAGAAGATTTGTTTGTTTTTTTGCAGTTGGCACAGTTACAGTTTCAGAGGTCAATAGCCTATCTATGATTTACCCTTGCTCAACCACTCTCTATCTTCCATCATTTCTGGGTTTAACCTCTGACATAAAGAGTGCACACAGCTAAGATCAGGAAGACCAGGTGCTGTACGTTTTTTTTTTTTTGGGGGGGGGGGAATTATTGCCTTTATTTGATAGGACAGGTAGAGACAGAAAATGTTAGGAAGAGAGAGAGGGAATGACATGCAGTAAAGTGCCGAGGTTGGATTTGAACCCTTGACAGCTGCAACAAGGACTATAGCCTCTGTACATGGGCGCACAACACAACCGCCAGGCTATCAAGCGCCCCCAGTAACAGGTAATTTTAAGGCTGGACACCGGGACACTGTACCAACTCAAACAAGTCGAAGAGTAGAAGGAACAGATGTTCTTGTTGCTGAGTGGGAGTGTCACGGCTGCTGTTCCCTCTGCTGTATGTCCCAAATTCTCCCCTTCTGTTGTCTCCAGCTCTGCCCAGGTGAAGCTACTGATCACCTAACCTGGTCTCAGAGCTCACAGCTCTGAGGTCAGGAGGAGAGAGGCTTTAGAGTTGGGACTGCTGCGTGTCGCCTCTCAGTCAGGGATTGTGTGTTGTCTTGCTGATTTAGTCCTTTGTTGACTCTTTTAACTATTTACTTATTTTTATGCTTAATAAAAATCCCTTGATTTCGACTTTGTTGAGGTGTTTTGTGTCAATTTATCGGGTCAAATTGTAGGTTGTTGTCAGCCCCATAGGACGGCCTGATGGTGGGGCGTAACAGGAAGTTAAAGAGGCTCTCAGTGTGTCATCGTGTAAAGGATTGGAAGCCGGCAGACTGTCACTGGGATTCTTCATTATTATCTCAGTGGGTGTCCTGCATGATTTATTCCACTATGAGTTAAAGACAGACCACCTCAATGTAGAGCTATAATTCTTGTCAGCTGTTATAATTCATTATATTTAATAATATAATACATAGCATCAGTCCAGGACATGCCCCACCCCCCTTTAAAAGTAGTAGTTTTCCATCTTTTTCCATCATATTTGCACAGTTCCCAGAAGTGGCTTTTACTGTTTTCCTTCATTTTTCAGCACAGTGATGAGACCCTGAGCTCATCCTGAACAAACAAACATCCCGTCTGGTTTCATATGACGGATGTTAAAGTCAACAAGCCTGCAGGAGACAACAGGACACCAGATGCTCCGAGTCTTCGGGGTAACACATCTGACGCAGCGAGCGGATCAAAAATCCATTAGAAAGATTTGTACCACTGACATCATGATTGGATGCTGACTCTTTGTTTGGGGGAGCTCTGTCATAACATCTCAGAGACACAATAAAAATGTGAAACTCACTGAAATTCTTTTCATATTGCCCATAGTTTCCTTTCAAGTTATTTCCAGCACTGATCACTGTTGAGTCACTGGGGAGGAATGTGTGGAGGCCAAACGGAGGACTCGTCTAATGACACAGTCAGGCTCGGGGAGACTGTCATGGACCAGATGACACATTTTGGCAACGGCTCTTTTCTGACGTTCTACAATTCTACAATTCATTTAGCAGACGCTTTTATCTAAAGTGACATTCATCAGAGAGTAAGAACAACACAACAAGGATCTAGAGAGGAGGAGATAACGTCAGTAAGTTCAAACGAACAGCTTTAAGTCTGATTGGATGCCCAGGTGCTGACAGGAAGTGATCAGAGAGGCTGACAGGAAGTGATCAGAGGCAGAGCACAACTTCAACAGCTGTTCTTCAGAGTTCTAATCAGCATGGAAACCGTCCTTCTTATGCACTTCTTATCCTTTCTTTATAGTAAATGCCCTGATGTTTGACTAATGTTCTAGTTCCTGATCCTTCAAATGATCTGTTTTATAATAATGAATAAGGATGACACAGTATTTTCCTTCTGGCTTCCTTCCCTGCAGAGTATAATGTCTGTGTTTCATTAAGGAGATCCTGAAAGTGTTTCTCCAGAGGACAGAAAGCTTCCCATCATATCAGTCAGTTCATAGTTGATGTGCTTCTAAATGAGCTCTGGGAGTCGTATAGTAAACTCTTCTGACAGATTCAAAGCTCTCCATCACATTGAGATATTCAGTGACTTGTCATCGAGTGGCTGGAGCTCGCTGGAGATGTTCCCACAGGTCAGACTGCAGCTCAGACAGGACCACTGCACACCAAAAAACAGTGGAACAAGACCTCCATTTGTTAGACCGCTTTCAGGAAAATCCACCCGACAGAGGAATTCTGTCTCATTGTTGCTAAATCCTGGACACACGGAGGATACTCAGAGTGTTCTCAGCTTTGTTGTAAAGGGAGAGCGGGACTTGTTTTCTGGTAAACCTCAACAGTTAAAGGACTATGGACAGTTTGGTCGTAAAAACTAAAGAAAACATATTAAAAACCTCTGAAGTTACTGCTTTGTTCAGTGTCCGCGGAGCAGCTCCAACCTTTGTCTCCTGATAAAACAAAGAGCCAAGTGTTCCGTGTGAAGACCTCGTATTATGTTACTGTTTGGTTCAAACGACCTAAAACTTCATGGCTAGGATATGTGATGTGACGGCCGTGTGGCCTGTCAGGTTGTGCCTTCTCTTCTCGTGTGTTGCAGGTTCGTGGAATTTAATTGGCGTGGCTGACCAATCAGCCGGACTGAGAGGGGCCCGATGCTCACAGTCACTATAAGAGCCGACACCTCAGTGTGCTCAGAGAGGCTTTCTGCATGCGCCTCATTTGGCTACTTCATCTTCCTTTTCCATCCAACACATGCACAAAACACTCATCACACAGCCACTCACTGACTCTACTGACATCCAAACCTCATCTCTGTTGCAATTTAATTTATATTTGTGTAAAGAAATCATCTTAAAGAAGTGATATTCTGGGGTCCTATCTTTTCTTTGCCGTGACCTGTGTAATCAAATATACTGTATGTGTTATAGTTCATCTTTCCATTAGACTACAGTGGAGCTAACACAAATAAAAAGTCATCTATCAGAAATAAACCAATTGACAATTTGACTAGTAGCTAGCTACTACTAGCTTGTAACTTTTAGCTACTACTAAATATATAGATAACTTCACCTCTAAGATGACTCATTGTTAGAATCTAACATGTTGATTTCTATTTCTTTCTTCATACACTGTTACTAGACTGAAAATAACTAATAAACACTGACTGAATACTTCTCTTAAACTTCATGTGTAAAACCAACACATGTATGTAATGTTATATGCTGATGACGGCACTGTATTCCAACCCAAAATGTGCCTGTTGCTTTGTTAAATACTATAAAACGAGGAGTGAACTTACTGTGAGAGGCTCGCGTCCATCCACAGGTTTGTAAGTGATCTTGTAGTTCTGGACGGGGCCGGGGGCTGCGTCCCATTTCACTGTCAGCGAGGAGATGGTGGCGTTGAAAACCCTCAAGTTACGAGGAGGCTCGGGAAGCACTGAGAGCACACAAATAATATCCAGTAAATAATCGGAGAATTCATCTGGACATTGTGGTTTTTTTATTAGCGATGATGATGGTGAGGATGGGAGGATGATGATGGTTATGCTCCCACAATCCCGAAGGTCACAAAACTAGGATGGTATTTTTTTCTGATGGAAGCAGCATGGTGGTCTATAAAGCTGGTCAGTGCAGGGTTGGAGTTCGGCAACTTCTCACTCAGATATGTTCTTTAAAGATAACTGGACGGCTTTTTTTGCTACTTCAAATTATCTAATTGTGCAGTTTGAGATATACAGAAAACAAAATACAAAAACATTTTCAGGATAGCAACAGAAATTTGCCGGCACAATTTTTAACTAATGTGCAGTCGTAAAATTAAGTGTTGCAACAATCAAACAAAAAAAACAGGGACTACAAAAAAATGGTGTTGCTGCAACTTAATTTGCATCAGGTTCGTTTAAGGCTATTCCAGCAAATACCACGATATGTTCAAGAAAGTGTAAGAAAATCTTTAAAGGCACTCGTTCCTTTTTACTTCATTGATTGACCTCCAACCCTCCAGCAGAAACACTGTACAATGATGCAACGTGCAACAACAATAATTAGATGATTCAGGTGAACACTGATGGAGGATGACATGATGATGAGGTGATACAATGATTCATGACAAAATGGTGAATGATGGGGATGATGATGGATTCTCATGGACGCGTGGACGATGACTTGTTACACTTTAACGTTCACACTTTGCATTTAAGGCTTTGAATCTACATTCACACCACAGTCAGCTGCACAAATACTAACTCTATGAACATTGTTTGCACTCGTTAAAATGTGGATATAAAAACATGTTTCTAAGCTGCAGAAAATAAAATATAAAATACTATTTAAACAGTTTTTCAGTTGCATGAAACAGTCTCGATATGCAAAGGAGGAGGACGCTGTGTGGTGCCCAAACTGAATGTTCTTGTTATTTTTCGTCTTTGATCTTTCATGTTGTTTGATTGAATAAATGAAAAGTATTTAAAAAGGAAACGCTCTTGATAAGTTGTAATGTTGCAAATTAATGTCAGAATAACATTTGAAGTTCCTCGCATGGCTTCAAATCAAGTTATGACTGCGGAGGTTAGCCAGCAAACTAGTTTCCAGTCTTAGCTACAAAAGTTATTTTGGAAAGCGGTTCCAACATCATGTAACAACATCAATGATCATTTTAAGGCAGCGTATCAACGGCAGATTTGAGGTATCCATTACAGAACGGATACAACTCTTCACTCACGCTGCTAAGCTTTCTTCCATCAGCAAGACAATAAAAAGGTAAAAGGGCAGCTGTAAACAATGTTTCTGTTTGAGTTCAATCAATGTGAAGAAGCTTGTAGCTGAAGAGCTCTAAAGTAGCTTGTAGCTGATGTAGCTAAGAGTTCTAAAGTAGTTTGTAGCTGACGTAGCTAAGAGTTGTAAATTAGCTTGTAGCTGATGTAGCTAAGAGTTCTAAAGTAGTTTGTAGCTGACGTAGCTAAGAGTTGTAAATTAGCTTGTAGCTGATGTAGCTAAGAGTTCTAAAGTAGTTTGTAGCTGACGTAGCTAAGAGTTCTAAAGTAGCTTGTAGCTGAAGAGCTCTAAAGTAGCTTGTAGCTGAAGTAGCCAAGAGTTGTAAATTAGCTTGTAGCTGACGTAGCTAAGAGTTCTAAAGTAGCTTGTAGCTGAAGAGCTCTGACGTAGCTTGTAGCTGACGTAGCTGAAGAGCTCTAAAGTAGCTTGTAGCTGACATAGCTAAGAGTTCTGACGTAGCTTGTAGCTGAAGAGCTCTGATGTAGCTTGTAGCTGACGTAGCTAAGAGTTCTGACGTAGCTTGTAGCTGAAGAGCTCTGATGTAGCTTGTAGCTGACGTAGCTAAGAGTTCTGACGTAGCTTGTAGCTGAAGAGCTCTGATGTAGCTTGTAGCTGACATAGCTAAGAGTTCTGACGTAGCTTGTAGCTGAAGAGCTCTGATGTAGCTTGTAGCTGATGTAGCTGAAGAGCTCTAAAGTAACTTGTAGCTGACATAGCTAAGAGTTCTGACGTAGCTTGTAGCTGACGTAGCTAAAGAGTTCTAAAGTAGCTTGTGGTGTGAACGCAGAGTGAAGCACTAAATTGCACACACATGCAGTTAAAGAAACAGTGTTCTTTCATCAACACTGTCCTGTTTGGTCCACAGTCATTCAACACATAATCCTTACAAACAGAAAGAACCTGTCCTTCTCATTAGACATACCCTCTGCAGAGGTCAACACTAGAAAGAGACGTTGAAAAAACAACAAAGTTAATATTTAGATTTGTGAGAAACATCTGTGAGTGTTAAAATGTGCTTTTTTTTTCTCAGAAGCTGGTGGTCTGCTTACATGTACGCTCGTCTCCCATCAGGTCCTCACTCTCTGACTCGTCAGGGTAGATGGCTGTGACGGTGACCGTGTACTCGGTGTCGGGGTCCAAGTTTGGCAGAACGTGGGAGGTCTCATCGTTATTCAGGATGGCCTGGTGACAGAGGAAAGGTGTGTTAACAATATTTGTGAAGAAGACTCTTTTGCAATTCCCCTTTGATCGACTTTTATCTGGTCGCCATCGAAAGCCTCCTGGTCTACCGCTGCACTGTGTGGTTCAGCAGCTGTACAGCAGAGGACAGGAGGGACCTACAGCGGGTGGTGAGGCCGGGTCAGAGCTGGTGATTGGGACTTAACCCTCAGTAACATATAAACCGGCCAAAGGAGAACCAGCTGTGTCTATAAAAAGACCCCACCTACCATGGACACCATCTTTTCTCCCCCCCTCCCCTCTGGAAGGAGATTCAGGAAACAAACCAAAGCACCAGCTGCTTTACAACACTTGCACTTTAGACTTAACTATTGTTTGTTCCAAGTTTGTCTTTCCATTATTATTATTCATGTGTTTCTGTCGGTGCTGCCACTGACAAGAGCTGCTTAACTGTCTTTTGTTGTTCTTACAGCAATGACAAGAAAGATCTATTCTATTATATTCTTTGTTTTACTGGCAGGACTTTCTAAAGCTGGCTACACACTAGACGATTCTAGGTCCGATTTGGAAAAAAATAAAGAGCAGTAAATGATGAAAATGAACGTGTGGTTTTGTTGGGGAAGATAAAGCTTTTACAGTTTTTGTTTTAATGTGCAGCCCTTGATTGAAATGATTGATTATGGGGGACAGTGAAGTGTGAACTGTTGCAGGTTAATCCTCTGAGGTGATTTTTCTGCTGAACTGTGAGATGGTTTGGTTATATAAGCGGGAAACGCTGGAGAGCCTAAATATAAGAAGAAGGCAAACAAAGAGAGCTTTATTAATGCTCCAGCTTTCCTGGATGTTTTTACTTAAGTCTTGGCAAACACATTAGCTGCGTTTTGTGAGGCTTGTCAGTTTAAAGAATCTGTGAAACCACAATGGATTAGTCATATAATTTTATTTTCTTCTTCGGTAATAAAAATAAAACCTTAGATGACAGTGTTACAGCACAACAGCATGCTTCATTTTGCATTCAAACCAAACCATCTCCAGGTTCATAACCTTGATTTTATCCACCGTCCTGGTCGGTGGACGGTTTACATTTGGTTTTAAAACTAGTCTTAAAATGTCCATTTTGCATTTGAGTCTAGGCTCCAGTTTATAGCGATGATGTCAAATACCCAAAAGCTGCAGGCGAAAAAACCTTCACCACTGGTTAGAAGAGGAAACTCCGACCAGATGTTTGGTGTCAATGCAGACAGACCGTGCCGTCCCAGCAAAGCTCATTTGCATATTTCAAGAGACAGTACTGGGCTGGATTGTTTATCCAGCTGCTGAAGATGCACATTTTGATTAGCAATAAGGAATGTAACTCGGACAAAACAAATCCGGCTACATGGTGGATACAAGCCAAGTTACCAGATGTGTTGCTTTAAGCCTGTTGTAGATGCTATAAAGGACTTTTCCTCCTTTGTCTGATTTGACCTTGAATCCTTGCTGCTCTGGTCTTTTGTCCTGACTTACTGCTTTTGACTGTGCATGTAAAATAGATTTGAAAAAGGTACAGTCCCATGCATGACTGGCCAACTTACAAATTGGAAGTTGGTCTCCCCCTTCTTGGTCCAGCCGATCCGGTAGAGGGCCACATCTGGGGCTCCGTGTTCCCACGTGGCCCTGAACGAGCTCTGTGTCACCTCAGAGAACTGCAGGTTCTTCGGAGCAGGAACGACATCTGTTCACACAAACGGAAACAAGAGGGAGGGGGTGTTAGTGAACAAAAGGAAGTCTGAGAGAAGAGGCAACAGCGGCTGAAGGCGGCTCATGGTCGGTAAAAGAAACTGTGTATGTTACAACTACTAGCAATGTATGTTGTTTTGATTTGTGTGCAGGGTTAAAATGTAAAAAAGAAGTTTCTGGATGGACAAAAACATGAAGTAGGTTCAGACCTGTGATTGCGCTCCCGATCATCACAGTTCCAGGTCCCTCGTCATAGACCGGGGTGACGGCCACATCGTACTCAGTCTGTGAGATCAGGCTGGAAAGATCCAGGGTGGTGATGCCACCGTCCACTTCAGCCTACAGGTGACAGATTTGATTATCTGTAAAGGGGGTTGCTTGACTTTCAAGAATCCTTTACTTTCGTCAGCCTAATTAAAACAAATATTTCTAATCTGCATCGAAACACACACAGTCACAGTTTCTAGAAAATCCATAAAATATGCACAAAAAAGGAGTTGTTCTAGATTTTATATCGGTTATCTTAAAGACCATTACTCCATTTCAAGCAGTTTTTTACTTTCGTAGTGAAACACTTGAAATTAGGACTGTCAAACAATGGAAAAATGTATTTGTGATAACTCGCTGGATTTCAAGAGATAATCTAGATTTATCGCATTTTTAATCGCGTGACTGAAATTCAATTATTTTGCATTTCAAAACCTTTCTTGTTGCTGCGCCGGTGGCCTAGTGGTTAGGTTTGTGTCTGTTTTTGGTTACATCACTGTGACTTCAGGGAGACACTGAGGGAACGCTTTGGAAATGCTTTTTTTTTTACAGCCAGAACTTTAGAAACTCTCCAAGATATGCAGAGATTGACAGAGCTGTAATGTCTGAGAATATGAGCACAGCTTTTATTTAAAAAAAAGAAAAGGCTGAGGCGTGTGTCCTGTGTAAAGTTTTCCATTCTGGCAGAGAGTGAAGTGAGTTAGCAGCAGTTAAAGAAGAAACCTCGACATATAGCAGGCAATGATCCAACGTTTTTCTGAAGAGACGGGAAAACTTCAGCAGTGATCCTTAAGAGGAGTTGATGTTCTGTGACTCATCCATCAGAACTTTCTGGAAGTGTCACACGTGTCCATTGACTGCATCGTCAGCTGCAGATTTATGCCGCACTGTTTGTCCTCTCTGACATCCAAGTGAGAAATTATGAGGGCGGAGTGGTGCCGGTATGACCTTCGCTCCGCTGCCAGCAGACCGCTTTTCTCATAAAAATCAGCCGACACAGAAGGAGCTGCTCCTCCGGCTGTAACTCTCGACTCGGCACACAGTCGGCCATTTCCACGGAACGGAGATATCACTGCCGAGTAAAGCTTCCCCCTTATGAAGCGTTCAGTGAGGTTTTAATGTTAAAAAGCAACTGTTGTGTCACCTTAGAAAACAATTCAACGACAACAATAAATGACTCTGAGGAAGACCAACTGATAGAGTCACAGCTGGTCATCGCTGCAAGCTCAAATCTATTTTTTGATGTTGGATAACCTCCTCTTTCACGCTTTTGACCAAAAGCAAGGAGCTGAAATCAACAATTCTTATTTTCTTCAATTTTCCAGTGATGTTTAATATTCACTTTCTGGTTTTGACATCTTGTAGTTTGCTTCTAACCTTCCTCATTGAACAACGAACGACTACTTAACCACCTGTCGGATTGTTTTCAGAATGGAGAGGATTCAGTGCTTTTTAATGTCTGTCATTAAAGGCAGCCAGAACCCAGGCAGTGTTTTTTGAATCAGCCTGTAATCCTGTATTGGATGTACTTCTGAAGGACAAACCCTCAGTTTTTTACCTCCTTCAGGTCTCCTTCCTCTGGTTTATAGTTGATGATGTACTTGCGGACCGCTCCAGGAGCAGCGTCCCAGTTGAGCCTCATGGTGCTGTGAGTCACGTCCGAGATTCTCAGGACTCCAGCGGGAGGCCTGGGCACTGAGGGAGGACAGGAGGAAAAAATATGTCCATTTAAACTTGAACCGATCCCTGCACCGCTGATGGACAGGTTGGAGCCAAAACAAACTAAATAGCTAAAAAACGGACAGCAGCTCTGTTTTTAAGTGCTGCTGCTGCTGCTTTGATTTAAAATCTAAAATATGAGCTCCAGCATGCAAGAGATGTTATCGTGGTCTGATAAAATAACTGCTGACATGAAAATAAGACTGAGCGAGATTCTGTTAAAGTCCTTCACCCTCCTTAAACCCTCTTTAAGTTACTTTTTAAAGGATGTAAGCTCTGGTGTCTTATGAATATAATACAGTGCACAAATAATCTGCTTTCACAACATTTGTTTCAATACTGATTGTTTTAGGGCTTGTAGTGTCAAATTAGGAGAGACCCGTACTCAGGCCTGGGCCAGAAGTAGCCTAAGCTGGGACTCCAATATAAACACAACACTTTGTTTCTCTAAGTCTGAGTTGTCATTCAGGTAGAATCAGAGTCTTGAAGTTTGCAGAGTGTTCCTCAAAGTCAGATCCAGGAGACAGCAAAGTCTGTGATCAAATGGCTTAATTCATCTATTACAGAGTCAAAAAGCCATGAGAGCTGGAGAACAGACACAATCATCAAAAACATCCCTATTTAAACCCCTTGATTGAGGGCGTAGAGACAAGTTTCCCCACGCCCTTTTCTTTCATTTCAGTTGGGTTGGCATTATTTTTATTGGTGGTCGAAGGTGTCACTCCCTTAGACCCTCCTAGGGACAGTTGTTTTTCTCATAGTGACTGTCTATGATTTATGGCCTCATTATTTTCCCTTCACATCCTACCTAGTCCGTCGTCGGATCCTTATCAGTCTTTTTGGCCAGGTGCATCGTCCTAATTGGGGTCCTAGGTACTTTCAAGTTGGTCTGTCGTCCGCTGCTCCGGCTTACAGAGCTACGACTCTTCAGGCTGAGCTGTTGGTATCTTGGCCTGTGAGTCTGCTTTCTCAAGGCCCTCAGCTTTGACATGCACATAGGTGCAGATTACATTTCTTAGCCTCAGTGGATCATGTTAACTGTCTATAATGTGCTGTACACACTGTTTTCAGTCTGTACTTTAAATGTGAAGTGTTATTAAGACTTAGAGTTTACTGAGTAACATGTGATTTCTTGTGAACACTCAATACAAGTATTGATTATAGATATGTATGTCTACAGGAAAAAGACACCACAGGCTCCTCAAACACTTTCCGGGGGTAGACCTACTCCAGTAAAATGTCTGCAGAGCAAAAGAACCCCAGTTATGTCGAGTATAGGATCAGTTTACATACAGGTGACTCCGGTCCCATCCAGAGGGTCGCTTTGAGCTTCTCCGTGCAGTGCGAACAGGTTGATGGCGTAGGCTGTGTTTGGTATCAGCTTCTCCAGCAAGACGTTTGTTACCTCCCCACTAACACGAACCTGCATCGAGACAGAGGGAGGAAACATGACGCGGGGAACGTTGATAGTTTTAAAGTACAGACCCACAGACACGCTGCCCACCTCAGCTGGTTAAACTCGTTGACTTTAATTGAGGAGTCTTTCAATCAAACCAGCACTCCACAAGCTTTATTTACTGAACAGCAGACATGGGAGTAAGTCACACATGTACAAGTCACAAGCAAGTCTCAAGTCTCAACCTCTGTCTCAAGTCGAAGTACAGTCAAGTCTTTTATCACCGTCAGTCAAGCAAGTCTCAAGTCCTCAAATTTGTGACTCGAGTCAAGTCATGTGACTCCAGTCCCCCACCTCCTTTTTCATTAAAGTGGGTCTCATATACACAAGATTTTAAAGTAATGTCAATGCCAGCCAGCCCAGACCTGTTTCTGCAAGTTTGAAACTAATTGGCTCCAGTGTGAAGCGTGTAAGTATTCACACCCAGCAGTTTGTACTTTTCAACACGACAATATTACTCTGGCTTTAAAGACAATGCTGTAGCAGTTTGGAGTTAAAGAACATGACTGGTCTGCATGGAGCCCTGACGTCAACCCCGTGTGGAACAGAGACTATGAACAAGACTTGATCACACAGCAACAACGCTCTTGTGGATAAGGGAAACGTATCTTTGCAGCCAGGTCATAAAATGTCTTGGAAAGACTAAACCCAGAGGAGGGGAGGCTGTTGAAGCTGCATATTAAAGCCTATCATTTGGATATTTGGGTGTCCACATACTTCTGGCCGTGTAGTATTTACATTACATCACAGCCGAGCACTTTCCAAAGTATAGCATAGTGTGCCCTGCTGTGCCATATATAAACTCATCTATCATGTTAATCAGTATTCTTGTCAAATGATTAATGTTGATAAATAATCCAATGCACCACTTCATTTTAAGGTCCTCATTTCCACTCGCAAATGTTTCCAGGAAAAACCAGCTCGTGTGCAATAAAAGATTTTCCTTTGCTGTATGCACATGTAGATTAACACCACAGAAGCGAATAGCATCTGTTCTGTTTATATCACTCTGATGACTTCACACCATGAGCTAATCTTTCCTATAACCCAGCATGTCTGAGGGCTCTGCGTTTTGTAGTCCTGGCCTGAGCCGCACGGTTAAAGTCCACTTTCTTTTCTGCTAAGTGATCATCATCAACATCATCGTACCGCCATCTGGAAGCAGTCAGCAGCACCAGCAGAAGCCCAAAATTATAAAATGAATGTGGGAATGCACAAAATTAAGATGTGTGAGTTTGTGTCCGCCCATGTGTGTGTTTCTGTTGATTATAAGCGCCTGTGTCCTTGGTGCTTTAGTGAACTTGTATTGCTCATATTGAGTCATGGCGGCCACGGCAAGGCTAAACAAAAGCACTACACATCGTTTTTCACTGCCAGCAAAGCATGGCACATTTTGTGAGGACTTCCAGGTAAACGTCAGTCTGAAATTAATCTACATTAAATCCCAGTCACAGCTGACCAGTGTTGAAATGAACATTAAATTAGTTTTAGTTCTCGTTTGAGGCAGTTACTTATTTTTAACAGAAATAAGCTACTCAATACATCAGCTTACTAACAAGCCTCAACTTATCTTTTTAAAGCTAGGCCCTGAAGGTGCAAAAAAGGGAAACTTATCAATAAAGGAAGTACCAATGTTGAAAACATATTCTCATACGTTAAACGGTTTGTTATGTTACCTCCATCTCCAGCTGTGGCTCAGAGGCGTTGATGGATTTGTACCGAAGCATGTAGCCTGTGGCACCTTCAGCCTCCTCCCATCTCACCTTCATGGTGGTGGAGGTTTCATCGTAAACATTCATGTTCTTCGCTGCAGACAGGGGCACTAAGAGGACAGATATACACTGTAAGAGATCTAAGAGGATAGATGAACACGGTAACAGCACTACGTGGACATATATACACTGTAAGAGCTCTAAGAGGACAAATATACACGGTAAGAGATCTAAGAGGACAAATATACACCGTAAGAGCTCTAAGAGGACAAATATACACAGTAAGCGCTCTAAGAGGACAAATATACACTGTAAGAGCTCTAAGAGGACAGATATACACTGTAAGAGATCTAAGAGGACAAATATACACTGTAAGAGCTCTAAGAGGATAGATGAACACGGTAACAGCACTAAGTGGACATATATACACTGTAAGAGCTCTAAGAGGACAAATATACACGGTAAGAGATCTAAGAGGACAAATATACACAGTAAGAGCTCTAAGAGGACAAATATACACGGTAAGAGATCTAAGAGGATAGATGAACACGGTAACAGCACTAAGTGGACATATATACACTGTAAGAGCTCTAAGAGGACAAATATACACGGTAAGAGATCTAAGAGGACAAATATACACAGTAAGAGCTCTAAGAGGACAAATATACACTGTAAGAGCTCTAAGAGGACAGATATACACTGTAAGAGCTCTAAGAGGACAGATATACACGGTAAGAGCTCTAAGAGGACAGATATATACTGTAAGAGCTCTAAGAGGACAGACAAACACGGTAAGAGCTCTAAGAGGACAAATATACACGGTAAGAGATCTAAGAGGATAGATGAACACGGTAACAGCACTAAGTGGACATATATACACTGTAAGAGCTCTAAGAGGACAAATATACACTGTAAGAGCTCTAAGAGGACAGATATACACGGTAAGAGCTCTAAGAGGACAGATATACACGGTAAGAGCTCTAAGAGGACAGACAAACATGGTAAGAGCTCTAAGAGGACAAATATACACTGTAAGAGCTCTAAGAGGACAGATATACACTGTAAGAGCTCTAAGAGGACATATATACACGGTAAGAGCTCTAAGAGGACAGATATACACGGTAAGAGCTCTAAGAGGACAGACAAACATGGTAAGAGCTCTAAGAGGACAAATATACACTGTAAGAGCTCTAAGAGGACAGATATACACTGTAAGAGCTCTAAGAGGACAGATATACACTGTAAGAGCTCTAAGAGGACATATATACACACCGTAAGAGCTCTAAGAGGACAGACAAACACGGTAAGAGCTCTAAGAGGACAAACAAACATGGTAAGAGCTCTAAGAGGACAGATATACACCGTAAGAGCTCTAAGAGGACAAATATACACAGTAAGAGCTCTAAGAGGACAGACAAACACTGTAAGAGCTCTAAGAGGACAGATATACACTGTAAGAGCTCTAAGAGGACAGACAAACACTGTAAGAGCTCTAAGAGGACAAATATACACGGTAAGAGCTCTAAGAGGACAGATATACACCGTAAGAGCTCTAAGAGGACAAATATACACAGTAAGAGCTCTAAGAGGACAGATATACACTGTAAGAGCTCTAAGAGGACAAATATACACTGTAAGAGCTCTAAGAGGACAAATATACACCGTAAGCACTCTAAGAGGACAGACAAACACGGTAAGAGCTCTAAGAGGACAGATAAACACGGTAAGCGCTCTAAGAGGACAGACAAACACAATTTGAAGGAGTAAATTACGGCCATATGTTTTAGCGATATAGCATTACACTAAATTGGCTGTTTTAATAGTTAAAAAGTAATGTTTTGAGAGTCTCTGAAGATGGTGAAGAGTACAAATAGCCGATTCTTTGGATCAGATCTCAGACTGCGTGAGTCATGAAGGATGTTTTTTTTTAATATATTTGGTATTTGGGAGAGGATTTGGCAGAGAAATAGGATAATGATACAAAAGACGTCAAGGCCATATTTAAAAAAATCTCTGGCTTTTCCAAAGACATCATAAAGTTTAGTGCTTTTGACGTGCAGAATATTTGGTATCACATGTCCAATGAAGGCTTCTGGTTTTAAAAGAATATTTTGCAGATGGGTTTTCAAGTTTCTTGTATTTTTCTACCTTTTTGATTTGATTTAATTTGATGGAGCACATTGCGGTTTTGCATGGGCTTAAACAGCACTACTGAATACTTTTAGCAATCAACTGATTTCTGAGACAGACTGCAGCCTGAGCCTTTGAGGCTTTAAATATGAAGCTCACTAACAGACTGCAGACTGTGTTTTAAGAAGGAAATTGTGATCGAACTGAGTGTTGCTGATGCCATCCAACAGCACGACAACATGACAATCAGCTATTGTTTCATAGCAGTGGGAAACAACTCATTGTAAAAATCTGCCGCACATTTAAGAACAGCTAAAGCGCAGATGAAAGGACAAATAATCAAATAAAAGCACTTTACACATTATCAAGTTCTATCGGCTTATATAAGATGTATTTTCAAAGGCTGCAGCCCTGATGTAAAACTTTTACTTTTGTCTTAATGGCTCAAAGAGATTCTCGTTTCAGGATCATTTTCTAGCATCACAACATGGAAACGTTGTTTGTATTGAAAGATGAGATGCTGAATCAGATTTGCAGCAGGAAAAACAGCGAGTTAACGAGTTACGTCGTTGTGTGTGAAACAGGAAACCAAGGGGGAGTAATCCATTTGATGCCAACAGCCATTAAAGATCCTCTTCAAACACAACTGTCACCTCTAAGGGCAACAAATGCCTCGTGAAAATGATGTGGAAACTTCTCAAATGTGGTAATTAGGACTCGATTTTGAATGTCCATAAGAAAAGAAGAAGAGATCGACTTACAGGTGGTCTCGGTGCCCTTCAGTGGCTCGCTGCTCATCTCGGCAAACACAGAGTAAACATTGACCACATACTCGGTCAGAGGAGTCAGGCCTTCCAGGACTGTGGTCGTCACTGAGCCGTCGACCAGCAGCTGAAATAGTAACAGACAGATTATTGTACCTTCTTCAGAAATCATCCACAGGTTACATTTTGGGGGATTAAATCAAAACAAGTGAAATGACGACAATGTTCTTGTTAATCTTAAAGTCTTATTAATGGTGCATTCAATCGAAAACTCTTGACTATGAAGGGACCTAAAAAAAAGTAGTTGTCACAATACCAGAGAGACAGGACAGTGTCAGGGTCGAAAAACAAGGAGAGAGAAAGAGAGAGAGAGAGTAGGGGAACGACACGCACAGCAAAGGAGCCACACATTGGACCAGAAACTATGCCGCCCGCCCTGAGAACTGCAGCCTCTGCACACGAACACAACACCAGGCCACCAGCGCCCAACAATACCAGATTTTTAAACTCCAATACTCTTCTAGTAAAAATCAAACAAAACGATAAATAGTTGAATAGCAACAAAAGTAGAAGTGCTGGATTGACAATATTGTCTTATTTCTTGTTTTTAATCACCATGTGCAGGCAAACTCCTGCACACTGTCTAAATATGTTGGCAACATTTCTGTACTAAAACGTTGCCAACATATTTGTGCAATTTAGACAATGCTCTCTCTTTCTCTCTCCGCTTACCTCTCTCTCTCTCTCTCTCTCTTGCAGCAGCAGCAGACTTAGCAAGAACTTTTGGTTAAAAATACAGTATGTCTGAACTATTGTTTAAAATAAAACAGTGTGTATATTCTGGGTGACTGAAAGACTTTCTGTTAGTGTAGTGACTACGAATGAAATGCTGCAAAGAGACAAAGTAGGATCTCTACTTTGATGAAGACGTGATATTTAAGTCCAGAAGAAAATTAACTATTTATTAAACAAAAGAATGACAACGGATTCGTTTGCTAAAATTAAAGACTTAACGGTCAAGTCCTGCCACATGGCTGAACAGGTAAATAATGTGACACCCACCCAGGTGCAGATTACTTTACGTGAGTTAACGTATGAAGTAGTGTTGTAGTCAAGAGCACACTAACCGAGACCTAGACGAGACCAGAGTGCTCCGAGACCGAGTCAAGACCAAGACATTTAGGGATCGAGACCGAGTCAAGACCAAGACATTTAGGGATCGAGACCGAGTCAAGACCAAGACATTTAGGGATCGAGACCGAGTCAAGACCAAGACATTTAGGGATTGAGTCAAGACCAAGACATTTAGGGATCGAGACAAGACCAAGACATTTAGGGATCGAGGCCGAGACAAAACCAAGACATTTAGGGATCGAGTCAAGACCAAGACATTTAGGGATCGAGACAAGACCAAGACATTTAGGGATCGAGACCGAGTCAAGACCAAGACATTTAGGGATTGAGTCAAGACCAAGACATTTAGGGATCGAGACAAGACCAAGACATTTAGGGATCGAGACCGAGTCAAGACCAAGACATTTAGGGATCGAGACAAGACCAAGACATTTAGGGATTGAGTCAAGACCAAGACATTTAGGGATCGAGACAAGACCAAGACATTTAGGGATCGAGACCGAGTCAAGACCAAGACATTTAGGGATCGAGACAAGACCAAGACATTTAGGGATCGAGACAAGACCAAGACATTTAGGGATCGAGGCCGAGACAAAACCAAGACATTTAGGGATCAAGTCAAGACCAAGACATTTAGGGATCGAGTCAAGACCAAGACATTTAGGGATCGAGACCTTGTGAAGACCAAGACATTTAGGGATCGAGACCTTGTGAAGACCAAGACCATAAATATCACTGAAAAATCATCATCTTTTGTGCAGGGGTCACTCACTTGGATTTTGGACGTAACTGAGGGATAAAAATTATTGAAGTTATTTGTTCTTTTAGAAAGAGGCCTTTTCTTTTTAATCACAGTAATGACGTGGAAAAACAGCCTGTCAGTGGTCGTCTTGACCGGTCTTGATTTAAAATCCGGAGTCCGCCCAGTCTCAGACATAGATCAGACCAAGAAAAAATGCTTTGGATTCCAAGACGAGACCGAGACCTTCAAAAAGTGATCCAGTCTTGAGACTTAGACCGATTTCCAGATCTTCAACACTAGTATGAAGGAGAACAGTATCAGAACAAGCATAGTGCACAGTACGCTTCCACATATTAAAGCTTAAACAGAGAACAATTCTTATAAACTGTAAACACTCAGGATTTTAAGAGGCGAAGAAATTGTTTCTTTAAAGACCATTTTACTAAAATTCAGTATTTTGAATAAGCAGAGATCTCAAAAAAAGCTGACCATATCAAACCCAAATTTTCTTAATGGATATTTAGAAGAGAGAGTAACGATGAGATTGTGATTAATGTGATTTCACTGCAGAAATGTCCACTTCACTCTGTATTTTAGAAAACCAACGCTTTGCACAGCTGCTTGTCTCTCAGAGGTCATATTTGTCTCCACCTTTTGTCTCTTTTGCCCGAGGCTGTCCTTTTCAGACATTCATTTGACTCGATGAAATAAACAAAAGAACATTAACGTCCTATCGAGAGATGAACACACAAAGCAGGCAGGTTGTCAGCTCATCATTGAGTGAGTTTGATTTCTGACAGAGTTAAAGGTTTTGGACTGAAACTGCTGCTCTGATCTGTTCTGGCGATCGCTTCATCAGCATTTATCAATCAGTGATTGGTGGTGGTCCAGGCTCTCGTTTTTTCACCTTTAGATGATTATAGTCCACTAAGCTGAAACTGCCGTGCTGCATTCATGTGCTGGTGGGAAAAGTCCTCGTGTAGGATGTCCAAATTGGCTGCTTAACAGTGTCACATTCCTGTTCTATTCAGCTGGAAAATTAAACCCAGAGGGGAAATGACAAACAAACAGAAAAAAGCTGCAGCTTCTCCAGATCGTTATCTGCAGAAAAGACTTTCCTTCTATCGAATTATTGATGTCTGTTAGCGATTACATGCAAGCGGCTTCAAGTGCACAACTCAAAGTATTCTCAGAAATCAGGTTTAGTCTAAGAAAGCTGCATGAATGAGCTAAGATCTGATGGAAATAACTCAACTGCACGGATAGTTCTTAAGTCCACTTCAAGGTGTTTGTCCTTCTCAAAAAAAGAGTTGAAGTTTTTTAGTGGATATGGAAACACTTTCCCTAAACATGTTCTGATCTAACAAACATAATTCTTATTACCGCACCATTTTCTGCTGAGCTATTTCATACAACACTGAGGATAGCCAGGCTTAGGGTCGGTCCATTAATAACAAGAGAAGGACACAGAGAGCTGTTCCCACCGTTAGCCTGTTTTTCTATCTGACATGTCAGGACACTTTATGCATTTGAAGAAATGAGGTACCCTCTTAGTTTCTCCCATGGATTGGTTTGATAGCAAAAGGCACATCTTAAGTCCAAACTTCAAAACCCTCCACTGCTCTTAGTCTTAGTTAGCGTGCAGATTACAGCTTAACATGTTCCGGTAACTTACAGCCTGTTACACCAACTCCTGACCAAACTTTGAAACAAGAAATGAACAACTCCAGAACCCGTTGATTAAAACGTGGACAATTCATTTCTGATTATGTAAACTTTCTTAAATAATCGTGAGGTTGAATCTTGAGCACTTAAGACAGTCCTCTCTTTCTCTCGAGGTAGCTTTTTGTGAAAAATATATATGAAGATCTTTTTGTTTTTTACAGCTGATGTACTTTTTGATACTTTGGGTCATTAAAAACACAGAAAGCTTTGACTTCTCTCAAGTCATTCAGACACTCCTAAATGATTGTCAGGTCTATTTATGGTAACATTTCATTCCTCCCTTATGGATAAATGTTCCAGGTTTACAGTAAGATGTGTTTCATCACCTGGCAGCGGGCCTCTCTGTTATTTAGGATCCATTCTCTCTTGCTGTTGCACCGGCTGTTAATCACTGTTGATAAGAGCTGCACTAAACACACGCCATGTAAATATGATCCGTCTCATGTTGTTGTGTTCGTATGCTCTCTACAGTCCAATGTAAACACATCTAAGAGGAGTGCGGGGCCATATGGGGAGACGTCTCGACCCAGTGTGAGGTCTTTAACGTTAAACTAAGTGGATCCAGTGGAAACTCCAGTGGAGACCAGGCTGATTTTAATCACACAGGCCAATAAAAGCACAAAGGATGGAAACGACCCAGTGTTCACTTTTCAACGATAGAGCTGACAGGAGGTTAAGTGTAAACTTAATGCAGGTTTACCAAAGTAACTGGGATCCAGAATTTAAGTCCCTGAGGGCCAAGTGCACAAGGCTTAGAATAAAAACCAGACCCGAGTTTCTGGAAACACCTCCTTATCAGGTTAGTCACATATAACAGAGTATCAAACAACATGGAGGAGTGAAGTGTCAGTCATTCTGCTGAGTGACAACCTGTGATTATCTAAACTCACAGGAAGTACTAAACCTCTCCTGATTGGTGCGGCGCAGGAATAAAACAAACAAAGAAGTTATCTGTTGGAGTTCAAGCCAAGTCTCATTTGAGCCAAAAGGAAATAACAAGTAAACAAGATGTTATTTGATACTCACAATCTCTTCCAGCACTAACAGCTGGTGCACATGAAGATTTAGAACTGGGAAGAAGATTCCTCTAACTGGATTCTTTGAATCAGACCAATTACCTGAGTCTTTTCTTTTTTTTTTACCAGGAACCAAAGAGTCGAACTGAAGATCTAAACCAGGTTTAAGATGTGAGAAGAAAAACAACTCTCATTCCTGTCCCTCTGTCTGTCTTACCCTAACAGGTACAACCTGAGATGCACAAGTGAAGCGTTATTAATGATGACCCTCTATATAAAGTATGCATCTGTTCGCTCGCCCAATGAAAGCTGGGATCGGCTCCATTCTGACTTCACTGCACACGCTGCAGCCAGTGCAGACACACACGTGTGTCAACCTTGTCAAAGCTTATATGAGACAAAGAACAACCGTAGCTGCTGGTGGTTCAAACAGAGACTGATGGAGGGCAACAGGAAGGGGAGAGAAGCTTTATCTCACCTCCTGGGTGGGTCCTCCTGCCACAGCCATATAAGTGACTCGATACTTGTCGACGGGGCCGTCGGGTGCCGTCCAGGTGGCACGGAAGGAACGGTGGGTAACCTCTGAGGTCATCAGGTTGGTGGGTGCCCCGGTTACCTCCACTTCACCTCCTGAAAAGGAGAACAGAAGGAGCTGGAATGAGATCTGACATGTAGAGTATTTCACCGCGTGAACCCTGCCACCACAAATCTGCCTTCGTCATGTTGTTCTCCTGCGTGCTGTTAATCATTTTTGTATTTCCTCCTAAAACTGATTTACAGCCAAAACGCAATTCCAATGTCAACGTTTCAATCAGAAGCTTGGATCTGTGTTGCTACGTCCTTTAATGGTCAGAAATAATTAATGGAGGCTGTCAGACAGAGTCAAAGTTAGTGGATGACATCTTCTGTGTTTGAATAAGAGTCTTCAGCATGAGATTAAAATGACTGCATCATCTGCACTTTCTGCTTTTCAACCACCACAAGCTTTATCTTTTAAAAGCAGCTGTGCGAAAGGAAGTGTCATTTCGCTGATGTCTTTACTCCGACTAAAGGTTTATGTCAACTTGATGAGCAGAGCAACTTTCACGCCCTCGAGCGTCTGTAAAACCCGACTGAAAGCCTGCGGTCAAATCTTCTAAATATATGGTTGTCAGTCTTAAACTCCTGGAAAGCACTTTGGAAATTCCAGAAAAGAAATGTTCATTTTCCATCTGACCTCCATCAGCAGTAAGTACCGAGAAGGTGTAAATCTGACTCAGCGGTATTCAGAGGAAGAGCAGGAATTATAGGTGCAAGCAGCAGCAGCAAAGCTCCATTTGAGTCAAACATGGTTTTGAAACGCAAAGTAAGACAACAAAATCCGTGTTGGCTTTCTGGATGTACTTTTGTCTTTTTACTGTCTTGTTCTGCCTTGCTGCAAAACCAATTCCCCTCGGGGACAAACAAAGTTGAAGTTGAAATCAGAAACATTCAATCCATTGATATGTCTACAACCTTCTGTCAAGTTTGTTGTCAATGTGTCCAAGGAAAAAGAGATTTCAGCCCCTGAGGACGGATAGTGGGGCACAGTCTCTTACTTACGCTTCAAACCTTGAATTTTCTTTTACAGCTCAAACTAGAGGAAAAGGTTTAACGATGATGACGTAACGTGAGCCCTCCCCCTCCTACCTGGACCCTTGACACTGTTGCACAGATTAGTGGTGAGTTCGTCAACGATGGTCACCAAGAACTGGAAGTCGTTGACGTTGTACATGTGAATTTCGTCGGGGTCGGTGGCGATGGACCTCAACTCGTTCTCGTCAGCGTTCTTCACACCTGAGAACAAAATGCACCATCAAAAATGAATATACAGTGCACCGTTAACCTTTGGATAAGTGCACCATCAGCTAAAGATTGATCAGCTTCTTTAAAGCATTGTTTCAGTTCTGTCAGTTTAATCCGACATGTAAACTGGAGGGGAAGAATCTACAATCTTTGTAAATTGCAGCAGCTAAATGTTGTATCATGGTGACAAACACAAGAAACGAACATTTTCAAACCATCTTAATATCACTAACTTCTTGTTTTGCTACGGGAACATAAACCCGATCAGTGACATTTGTTTCATACGATGACAGTCGAAATCTCTCACCAATGGCGTAGAGCTCGATGCCGCTGTCCCTCAGGCTCTGTGACTTCATGATGATTTCGTCCTGGGACTTTCCGTCAGTGATGAGGACGCCAATTTTTCGGGAGTCCTCTCGCATCCCGACGTTAGGTCTGAAGTTGTTCTGCAGGATGTAGTTCAGAGCCAATCCTGAAAGAGAGGAGTTTAACAAAGAGTTCAGTCTGTTAAATGTTTGCTGTTCTGTTGGTTAAACCTTTTTATTATCCAAAGATATTTATTGGACAGGACAGCTGAAGAGAGACATGACAACGTTGGGAGGAAAGAGTGGGGAGTGACGTGCAGCAAAGGGTCGAGGTCACTGCAACGAGGACTACAGCCTCTGCACATGGGGCGCGCAACATAACCGCTAGGCCATCTTGCGCCCCTTGTCCAACCTTTTTAATACAAATCTAACCCATGTAGGGCTGCAAACAAACACTAGAAACACCTGACAATATGATTTCCATTCATTATTTTTAAATCACAGTAAGCACTGGTACATTTGAGCAAAGTCTTCCACATTTCTCGAGCCAAAAGACCAATAATGTCAGTGTAAAAACATTTGGGTACCACGCAGGTGCTTAAATCATTTATTCCTGATGTGGACTGAACAAAGTATGACTGCTGACTGTATGTTCAGTTTATGGTGCTGAACATGAGATCAAATATGACGCCAGTGAGAGCGCTGAGATGATGATCTGTCACACCAAAGAGGATCACACACGGCATCTACATTAACGTTGCATCCCCTGCTCATTTTACTACAGAAAACATGATTGATGATCATATTTACAGGCAATGCTGCAAGATGTCTGGACAAACTATAAGAGAGCAAGCATGCAGAGACTACAAGCAGCTTTTGAACATACTAAAGAGACCTCGATGGTGCAGGGCAAGAAGTGTTTGTGATTGCACCAGTCAGTACTATCCAAGCTGACTCGATGCTTGTGTGAATCAAATCATCTCGGTCCTGTCCAACATCAGATACATCATCCAGTCACAGTTATGAAGACATTGGCAGAGGTGCTGCTTGTCAACAGGCAAGGCAGGCAACTGCTTGGGAGCCCCTGGCCAGTATCGGGGCCCAACCAAGGACTGACAAACTTTAAACCATATCTAGCAGTGACTCAGAATCTTACAATGACAGTAGAAAACCTCCCTTAGGGGGTCCCATCTGACAGAACTCAATGTTGTTGCACTGCTAAGCGTTCTGATATTCCTGTGAAAACTTAAATATGTCAGTGAAAGTTGCCGTTGGTGTCTGTGATTATTTCTTAACATAATGGCTATGAATGCTAGTTGGAGGCCCCCCAGTGAATTTTGCTTAGGGCCCCAACAGACTCTAGAATCGCCACCGGACATTGGTTACAGATGCCTTTTTTTTAAGGCTAGTCGTAGATTTCTATGTACCCTGCTGTCTTTCTATGCATTGCCTTGAGTCTGCAGTAAAGTTTGAATAGAAAGCGCTGTCCAATTACCTGTCATGGTGTTGCCTCCTTTGTACGGCAGGTTGGCGATTGCGTTCATCAGGGACTCTTTGGTTGGGTGGGCGTTCAGGTGCCACTCAGTCTTTGGGTCTCCACTGTACTGAGCAAGACCTGCAGAAAACACGCAGAGAGGGGGAAAATTACAGAGAATTAAAAAGCAACAAAAACAAAAATCAGGCAAGTTAACCGTTCAAACTATGGACTGTAAATGAAAGGTGAATGTAGCCCATGTGATGTTTCCCAGTGTTTAGTTAACTGAACTTCATACAGATAGTAAATGAGCGAAGTTGTGGTGTAACTGAGGTTTCAAATTTACCAATCTGAATTTTGTCAGGGCCGATGTCGAACACGCTGACCATTTGAGCGATGAAGTTGCGGATGGTTTTGAAGTTTATGCGGCCGATACTCCAGGAGCCGTCGACCAGCAGCACCAAGTCAGCCTTGGCCGAGGTCTTACACTGAGTCTCTGCAGAGAGAAGGTGAGGAGAGAAGGACAGTGAGAAACAAAACCTGGTACAGCACAGACTCCCAACATGAGCGTCTGCTCAGTTTCATATGAACCATTAGGGATGAATATTTGTGGTGACGTGTGGAAAAAGTGAAATATTGTGGGATACATCAGGAAGAAAAGAGAAGAAGAAGTACAACAAAAAGCTCTCACAATCACAAGTGGAAGATGTTTATACAGCAGAATGTTTTACACGGTATTAAGTGACACAAATAATTCACACTCCAAACACATTGTGTAACAGCTGTCACTTCTGGATTAACTGCTCTCTCTTCAGGGCCGTTTCTCTCTCTGTGTGTCTCCCAGCACAGCGAGTCGTTTGGTTTTTATGTCCGGCACAGAATCAGCCCTGTGGTCTTCTCGGAGGCCGTCCCCCTCCAACAGCAGGACTGAGCCTCTCTGACATTGTGATATACGAGGCCGGCTGTTTCACAAAGTTAATGCACATTCCTGCTCCAGGGCACCTGTAGAGGAGAGAAATGGCCGCTCTTCCTTTTTTTTTTTTTTTTTAGGACAACACGCCAAGGCTGATGCCGAGTGCGCTCAAAGTCTGGGTCCCTGTGTGCAATTGAAAACACGTTAGGAGACAATCAGATTATTATTGTTCTGATTCAGCAGACCGCAGAGACAGATGCTTGACGCTTTGAGGAACTGATTCGGATGCTTGGCTCAAGTCTGTTTGAGTATTTCCAGTGCTGGTTAAACAACATGCTCATGTCGCTGTGACGGTCATTTATAAAAACAGATGTCATAAACAGAGGCAGCTTTAAGAGTCTTCTAACAGTCTGCAGACGACTCCTCCTAATGTTTCTGTGTGAGAGACTCAGCGAATGAAGAAGCTAAAGTCGCTCTTGTCCTGCAGAAACCTGCAGCAGCTCTGACTTCTGTTTTAGAATTTCCTTCTGGATTCCTTCGTTCTATCTTATCTCGTGTTGTTCGTTTCTGCACTCAGAGTAACCTTTGACTACACCTAGAAATTTGAAATGAAACAATCAAAAGTCAAATCTCACGGTTGGAGAAAATGTTGGTGTGTTTTCTGACATATTCTGTCAGACATTTGGATTCAAACTGACTGTGACATTCTGTAAGCACATTGATTTCTGATCCTGAAAGCTTGATACAAGAATTCATCTAAAGAGGTTCATACTTCCAGAGCTTTCAACAGAAAGCATGACAAGCAGCAACTTTAAGCCAAACTTGGAAGAGACCCTCTTCGAGTGCTATGAATCAAATCAAAGATATTTTTAACTCGTATGTCAGCCGATTTATCGACATGATAGCTCAACAGATTCCTGCTGTTGATGAAGCTGAAATGTTGGGGGGGGGGGGAGCTTCAGGGTTTTAAAAGAAGATACCAAGAACCCTTTGAGTTGACATTGTTTTGCCAAATGTTTGAAAAATCTGTGCGTCTTAAAAGCTTTCCGTGCTTCAACGCCAGAACCAAAGGCTGCACCTCAGATTCATTTTTCATATTTATGCTTTGAAGGTTTGTTTTTATTTGGGATTCGTTCTACACAACCTTACCATTGTTTTTGTTTGTTTTTTTAAATATGTTTTTTTATTTTGTTTTTTATTTTTAATTGAGAATAAAAAAGAAGAAGAATCAGATTTATCCACAAACTGACCTCAATGTCGTTGCTTCAAGAAATAAGACAAGCGTGAAAAAATCTAAAACGTGACTCCAGTCTTTTGAATTGATCGTATCATGAGTTGAGGGTATCGTTCAAGAATTTAATGATCTAAAACAAGATGTTTTTGCAACCTATGAACCACTTATTGTTGGAATAGGACTGAAGATTGTAGCGACATTTATCGTGATTTGTTGAAACGTTATTTATATAAATACTTTTAAATCTAAATTGACATTATTCATTTTGTTATTTTAAGAAGCAAACACAAAATAAAGTGTTGAACTTGACTGCGTCGTCCCCTCAACCACCACCGTCCTCATTAATGCACGGCCTGCTGCGACCTCCACCTCAGCGGCAAGGAAGTGTGGACAACAGGAACGTGAGGAATACAAAGGAGAAATCCTTCCTGCATCCTATCCCATATGCTCTTTAGTAAAGCGTCTCGAGATAACACTTGTTATGAATTGGCGCTGTACAAATAATGATTGATTGACCGTTTCAAGCGGCTCCGACAGACCATGTGGATGTCAGACATTCTGGATAAAGTGTCTGCTAAGCAGCCGTCCATGTGAGCGCTGAAGTCTAAAATATGAGGCTCACCGAGTGAAAGCTCGATGGAACATCTTGGCCTGTTCTGTGCAGGGTGGGCAGTCGGTCACCGAGTCTGCTCCGTATTACAGCTGGAATTTCTGCACAGGCCGAGCACCTCCTCGAGGTCTTATGAGAAGCATAACATTTTCCTAACTGCATACATCCCCGCAGCTAATGCGCTAGATCATAAAGAAAGTCTGTAATTGCAAGCAGAGCCTCTTTTCCACGCTTTGAATAACATAAAAAGGGGAAGAATCGACTTTTTCATGACTGAAGAAACATTTGGTTAGCAGACTCTAAGATCAATAGGAACTCATCTTGGAGCTGAGGAAGATAGATGTTTGAGGCAATATCTTTAAAGGCCCACACGATGTTTGGTGGTTACAAACATAAGTACGCAGCATGTGAGGTGGATGTGTGCTAATGGGCAATTAATAAATATAAGTGTCAACGCTTCAGCACAAGTCTAAAAACTGCTTTTTCTCCACATCGCACTCCAAATGAGATATGAGCGAGATAATGGAGCCAAGACGTTAAAAATAATTTGAACTAATCATAATCAGCTGCGTCAGTTTGCGGTCTGCGATTCCAGACTGACATTGATATTAACTCCCCTCGACAACTAATAATTCATCGTTCTGGCACTTGGAAGTCAGAGCTCTGCCGTTCTGAAAAGACTTGGAACGGCGAGTGTCTGGTCTGCAGGCCTGCTCTGAAGTAGTTCATGTGAGTGCGGGGTTGTAGTGTGAACAGTTATCGGCTTTACCAGAGGGATCGACAGGAGGCGGCTCAGGACTGTCCATGAGGGTCGTATTCTCCTCTCCAGCCAGGGGCATGCTCTCTCCCCCCTCAAACATCCCAAACACAGAAACTGTGTACTTTGTTCCTGCCCTGTGAGGAAGGAAAAACAACATCAGTTTTTCACAATCTCAACTAAGACAGAAAAAAATGAAACGATTAAATGACACGTTCACAACTGAAGAAGTGGCTTTTGGCCTTTTTTAAGGGATCGTCCACAACCTGCAAAAGCAAAATAAATCCTACAAAGGAGAGTGAAGTTTTTCCTTCATCTCTTTTTTCAAAATTAGGAACCCCTAATTGAAAAATGTCCCCGCTGTACAAAATGACTCAGAGCAGAAAGCATGAGTCCGCTGCACTTGGAAAAACAGTCAGATGTGTATTTATGGATAACAGCTGGTAAAACAGGAATACTTCATTAGCTGTGGATGAATGATTCCTATTCACTATAATTAAAGGAGTTCTGTGTACAAATTGGATCTAATACGTTGAATCACATTCAGCAAGGTGCAAATGATGTTCGTGATGAACTAAATGTTTTAGTGCCGGAAATGTTAGTTTCGATTTTTTAGGGTGTTGCAGAAAAAGGTTTCTTGGTAGTCAACAGATACTTTCTTGCCTGCCCTGATTGGTTGACACCACTTTGATGATCAGTGCAGTCAGGGATGGAAAGATTAGGTGATAGGAGTAGTTGGGATGGTTCTTCGGGTGTTTCTGAGTGGTTATTGTGTTTCTAGTCATTTGGGTGGTTGCAAGAGTGTTTGAAGAAGATATCCTTTATCAAACAGGATGCTATGGACATGCACTAATGGAGAGTGAGGGACTGCACGTGCAGTGTTTGGGGTTCAGTTATTCAAGGGTTTGGTGTCTTGCTCAAGGGCATCTCAGTAGTGCTCAGGAAGTGAAATGGTGCCTCTCCAGCTACCAGACCAATTTTCCAGACTTTGGTTGGGAACCGGAGGGTTCAAGTCCAGGTGTGACCTGACCCAGCAACCCTCCGGTTCCCAACCCAAGACCCTACAGACTGCTCTACTGCAGCTAGGAGTGATGTTGGCTGTTTTAAGAAGGCAGGCATGTGCTACTGAGGTTTGTCCTAGATGTCTTGTTCTAGCAGCGAGATACGCATGCTGATAAACGTTGTCAAAAAGCGACAATCGCCGTCGTAAAAAAAAAAATGAAAGCCAATTTGGAAGTGCAAATAACTGCAGTTCCTTCAGTGTCCACTTGAGGCTGGTTCCAAATAACAAGGAATCCCCATTAGGTCCCACTTTAAAAAGTCAATACTTAAATATCAAACAGCTTACCTGAGTTCCTCTAGAACGATTGTGTTATCGTAAGGTCCGACCTGGAGTTCCCCCAGGTCTACATCATTTCCACTGGGGTGAAAGGTAACTTTGTAGCCCCTAACATCTCCAGGCGCTGGATCCCAGGACACTCTGAAACTGGTCTTGGTTGGCTCTGAGGTCTGGAGGTTTCTGGGAGCCTTGTATGGCGACACTGAAATAGAAAAAACCAGACCAGAATTCTAAAAAAAACTTGTAGAGCCTAAAACGTAAACACATTTCTAACTGTTGGCAAAGGTTTGGGGATCAGCCACACCACATTGAAGCCAGTTTCTCATTAGTCCATAATACAATACCTTGAACCTGGTGTCATTTGTTAAATAGCCCCGTGTCATGCTGTGTGTTAGTAATGGTAGCGTGTGATTTAGCACGTGTTTAACTGTGATTTCAGTGTCCTCTTCTTCGCGGAGGCCGCTGAAGTGTGACAAATATTCATCTGAGAGAGCGCTTTAACCTTTAAGTCAGTCACAAAATATTGTTTTTGGTGGAACAATGGAAAAAAAACTACAACTTGGATGATAGAGCCCCGTTTGTTTCCAAGGCAGTATGACATGTGTTAACACTGCTATTAAAAGAAGTGACAACATTGTCAAACAAGCCAGTTTCATCGAGTTCTTTTTTAAATACTGACAAATACCAAGAGTACAGCGAGTTAACATTGAAGTCCTTATCCTGAACATGAAGGGACGTGATTAGAGCAATACTTTCCACCTACCAGTCCAATTTAGCAGGGAGTTCAGTCTTTGCCAGCTAAATGATTGGATGTCCAAGACATTAAGAAGCATGTCCTCTCAAAATGAGAAAAGATCATTCATACACTCCAAATGCATGACTGTTATCTGAAGGTCAAAGGCATTTATATACCGACATATCGTCCAAAACAGGTCAACAACATGAGGGCCTTTTTAGAGAGTTAGTCAACGTGTCAGCCACAAGATTCTGCAACACTGAGTAGTGGGTTGTCAACAGAAAAAGACTGAAAGACGGGACTCCACATCAAAACTACTAACTCATTTGACAAGAATAACTCACATCTAGTTGACGTGCAGCCAAAAGAACATCTCTCTATTAGACGAAGTCACAAACTGCACCACCGAAACCCAAAACTAATATTCAGCCGGTGTGAAATCAGCAAGACAGCAGATTTTTGAATCTCATTCCACCAATGGAAATACTTTGAGAAAGAACTCAGGTTAAAAGCTCTCGGGGAGATGGACATGTTTCTGCAGTGTCTGTCAGAGGGTTGAATTATGGACCAACGTACGTGTCGTTCCTACTCCTTGCCTTGCTTTTCCTTCCCCGCGCTTGTAGATGGGGTGAACGATGATGTCGTAGGTTGTCATTGGCTGCAGGCGCTTCATGACGGTGGAGCTGACCGTCCCAGGGATCCTGAGGATCACCTCTTTCCCTCCACCAATGGGAGCATACTTCAGCCGGTAGTTTACCACCTTGCCTGGTGCCGGCATCCATGTGACCTTCATGGTTCGCTCAGTCTCGTCCGACACGGTCAATTTTTTACCAGCAGCAGAGGCTGAAAACAAAAAGATTCATTTTTTAAACCTGAATTCAGCCTAAAACATGCAGAACCATGGATCTACCTTAACTTAAACCCTTTTATTTACCCTTATAGCTACTTAACAGACACAAAAATGTTGGCATTGTTCATCCAAACCCTAAAAAAATCATTTGTTCCACTCCATGTTTAAGGCCAAGTGTGGTTTCCCTTTATATTTCTTTCATAATCATGTTGTATTCATAAATACATGCATAGATGTTGAGTAATACCATCAGCTAAAGCCAAAATGAAGGACATGAATTAGGCATTTACCCAGAAGTGATCAAAACGCTAACCACATTTTCCTTTTCCCCAGAAACAACCAAACCTTAAAAAAGGAGACTAATTCATTCCTACGACGCTGCAGCTGATTAAAAACCTTGTAAGGGAATATAATATATATTTAATGATCCTGAGGAGGGTTTTTCAGACTTCTTGATTTTACTCTGGAGATTTTTTTATAGAAGGAAAAACACATGGCGTCCAACTTTTCATTGTGTTGATAGATTTGAAGAAATACGTGAAGCTGGAGATGTACGAGGTTTGCTGGAAGTCTGCAGCGAGGAACAATAAGTACTAAAACCTGTGAGTTTATCTTCAGCTTGTTTTGTTTTGGGGGTTTTTTGGTTGGGGGGGGGGACTGTTTGCATTGGTTTGATTTTCCCTGTGTGCATATAGAACGAGGAATTTGTTGACATTTTAACAGTGTGCTTTGTCTCCGATGCGTTTTGTCAGCATGCAGTTCACATTGCGTCATTCACAGAACACACACGATGGAACAATAAATAATCTCTAGTCTTGAGTTCAGTCAGTTTACTCCTAATTACAGTATTTTAGCTGAATACCTTCATTTAAATTCACACTGACTAGAAAGCCAAACCCTTTTCGGAAGATGCCAGCTGTACGATTACACAAGCACTGAAATGCGTTTTGATCTTGTGCTAACAGGAAGTCGACTTTGGCTCATTCTCTTCTGACCTCATAATCAAAACAAGTCTTTTTTCTGCCATGTGTGTTACTATAACAATACAGTGAACACTTCCCTCACTGGGTTCATGACCTGACAACACAACGTTCAAACACCTGGACTGACCCTTCATGGCATGCAGAGCTTATTTAAGAGCATCTCATCTGCATTGACTATTAATATCCCATATTCTCCTCATGTTCACCTTTAACGTCGTCAGTCTGGGAAACCTATAGAGCAGCTTTGCATGATTAGCAGCTCAAAAAAAACACAATTTATCTGATACTGGTGTCAGTAAAAACCCTCACTTCAGCCTCTGCCCGAAACGGTTTGTTTCAGCTGCTGTCTCTTTAAGGTCTCCCCTCCCAATGTGCCCACTTTCTTCTGATTGGCCAGCTCTCTGAAAGCCTTCCGGGGGGCAGAACGCTGCAGGGCTGCCAGGGGAGGACATGCAGTGATTTAAGTGTCTACATATGAAGTAGTAGTCGTCTTACCGTCAGTAGTTTCCTGTCCTGTGAGCGGCTCGGTGTCTTTGTGACCGTAGGCAGCGACCACAGAAACTTGGTAGAGTGTCTCAGGAGTAAGTCCGTCCAGCACGGTGTTGGTCACATCTCCCGGCACTGTTTTGTCTCCAGCCTCCTCAGAGAACAGAGACTTCCATCGGACCCGGTACATCTTGACATTCCCAGGCGCTGCTGTCCAGGACACCGCAAAGCTGGTGTCGGTCACGTCGCTAGTGACCAGGTTTGTGGGTGGGCCTCCCTCTGAAAAAAATCAAGCAAATGCATGGATTAATACAGGAATGTGTGGTTTATATACTGTAAATAAACCCAATACACATTATGTGTGTAGTTTCATCAATATGGCTGGTAACACATGTTTAGAAATGTAGCTTGAAAGCGTGTTAAACTGATTGATCAGATATTGGACCAAAAACACAACAGATGTTGACAGCTCATCTGTGAGAAAAGTAAGTGAAGTTTTATGTAGACTAAAGTCACACAGGCTGGGTTGCTCTAATGTTCCCTCCAGTATTTGTCAGGTTGTTTTGATCCATCTTCCCTTCAAACAAATGAACCCTTTGCATGTCCTGGCAAAGTGGAAACTATTAAAAGGCCATTGAACAGACAGAAGAATTGAACAACTAACCACAGCTTTTTTTGTACTTCTTCAGCTATTGTTATTCGTTTGTGCTTCATTAAAAAGTGCAGAGCATGTGAGGCTGCAGACATGCGAGAGGAAAAACAGAGTCGTGATACTCCACTTTTTTATCCTTTGCATCACATCAGTGGTGCCCTCTGTTGGTGTTTGATCAACAGCTGCAAACTTTGATGTTCAGTATTTTGTCAGAACATTCAAATCAAACCGGTACATTTGAAATGTGCTCCCTTCAATGAAGCTTTTTTTGTGACATCTCCTTTACCTTCTTGTTGATTCAAAGACTCAAATACCGTCCTCGCAGGAAATGCAAGTTTTAACTTGAGTCTTACTTTTTTTTAAGGTGTATTTTTGGGCACTTTATTGGAGAGATAGGACAGTGGAGCGAGTCGGAATTCAGGGAGAGAGAGAGAGAGTGGGGAATGACACGAAGGAAAGGAGCCGCAGGTCAGATTTCGAACCTGGGCCGCCCGCTTGGAGGACTACAGCCTCCACACGGGGCGCGTGCACTAACCAACTTGAGTCTTACTTTATGGCTTTGTCTTTCATTAAACACTGATATTCGTTGATGAGTTTGATGGATTTTACAGAGGAAATACTCGATAATAAATTTGTCATTTTGCCTGTTTAGTCCCAGAAATGTTTTTTTTTCTAACTCGGAGTTTGTCTGGGTCTGACTCGACATCTGATAGCTCAAAATTTGATGCCACATCTGACTTCTTCTGAGTAGTTTTGCGAGAGAGCTGAACTTAATCTCATGAAGTTTGAAAGATAGAAGAATTTTTGCTGACATCAATTTAGCTAAATTGAGTTGTAATGTCTGTGCATGTTCATGGTCTCCGGAGGATGTTTTCTAAGAGCCACGTTTTTTAACTTATTAAACATGGCACCTCGTTCAGTGGCCCAAAGCACAAAAAGACCAATAAGAATTTTCATTTGAAAGGTAGGAGTGGACATAACCATATGTGAGAAACCGCTAAGAGTTCACAATACGTTTATTGCCAACCTCCTGTAATCAAACCCAGTTTTGTTCCAGTCCTATGACTCTAACCCATATGGGCATACACAGGTGGGGCCACCGTGAAACCTGCAGACAAACCCACTTGGAACCCATTTTGCAGCCCGGTTGGGCCCCACCTAAGGCCCTGTGAGATCCTTCTTCAAGGCAGAGGCTAAGCCTACATGGGTCTCAGATAAATTAGCCAATTAGGCCCCTAACCTAAAACCTGGGTAGATCCCTCTCAGGAACCATATGAGCAAACACAGGTGGGGCCACCATGGAACCTGTTGACAAACCCACTTGGGACCCATATCTGCAGCCCACATTTAACCCATATGGGGCCCACTTGGACACGCTGGCTGGGGAGATCATCCTCAATTTGTTGTTTGTAACATTTAATGTTTTTGTATTTGGAAGTATTATGAACATCCTGAAGGCTCTGCTTCAGATTCCTGTTTACCCTCTACTCCGGGCGCCTGTAGCCATTGAACGGACTTCAGAAAAAGGTTTCTCTCTGCATTGGTAACCACAGGTAAAACAACAAGACACTAAGACTGCAACCCAGCTGTGCCTTGTTGACAAACATCCAGTTATAAGACACCTCTAAGACAATTCCTGTTCCCTGTCAAAACATTTGGGAAAAATAAGGGGGGTGTAATTAAGTTAACCAATTACCTACCACAGAAATGTAACCATTGTTGAAGGGATGGAGCTTATGAAACTGTGCTAACTATGAAACTGGCTCTATTCACAGATGATACACACAAACACAGAATGACTGTTTTCATTGGTTTCCACGTACTCGACTGAACTTTCTGAGGACTTGAGAACATCAGAAACCAAAGCCCTGATAGATTTGTTTGAACAAATCTATTTCCTGCCACCACAACTACACATATTTTCACTTTCCTTTACAGACAGAGCAGGATGTTTGAATGTCTGCCAAGCCGTTTGTACATCTGCACTCCGGATAATATCTAGATCATTTCAGGAGGACTACTCCAGAGATTCTCCCGACCTGGCTGTTCACATATGCTCCTCACAGCAGGAGTCTGAGCGAAACATGTGTCTGTTTGCGTTCACATATGCAGCTTCTCCTGGAAATATCCTGAGTTTTTCAGGAGATTTCTGCTTTTGTGAAACAGCATTAGTGATGGAAGAATTTAGAGGAGGTGACAGCGAAGGCGCTGGAAAGACCAAAAGCCAATTTTCCAAAATGTGAGAGTTAATGAAAAAAAATCAGATCCAGCTATATAATTAATAAAGTGAGCCTGAAAATATATCACAGTGCTGCTTTTCCCAATTGATACAGATCTTATGAGAGAGGGGGGAAAGGCTCGGCTAATGTTTACAGACGGAAAAAATGTTTCTGGGCTGGACAATCCTCAGTGCACGCTCACGAGGGCCAGAAAATAAAAAATACAGGCTGTTCTTATTAACTGTTCCTACTTATACCTATGAAGGGTAATGCAATGTAATTAGAATCTAACCCACAACATTGGGAACCGATTAGGACTTATCTGCATCACAATAAGATAATTAGAGTCACAGCTCCAGACGTCCAGAATGTGTGAACTCTGCTGGCGTTGTGGAAAGATGGATTAAGTCGCTTGGAATTACGATTACACAACAAATGGCTTTCACCAAGAAGACCAGGGTCCCATGTGAAGGAGCCAAAGTTGAGTACTTATTAAAACCCACACCACAATATATTTCCTAAACATAATCAAACAGTCCGTTTAACCTTAAACACATGTTAGAAAGGCTCAAAAAACCTTTAGGGTCTGTGTCCACTGGCAGCGCTCACAACCCCAATTTCAGAGCCTGTCTCACTGGCGCTAGGCAACAGAAGATGCTCACAGCACTTCTGCTTCCCTCGGTAGTGACCATTGAAATTGCTCCATAGGTTAAGGAACCCTTTCCTGACATTCGCAGCAGCTCTTCACATGGAAAGCCGTGACACTGAAGAGCGCAGGGGGGTTCTAAAAGTTTAACTATTTTCAGCTGAGAGGGCTGTGAGCGCAGCAACAAAAAACAGCTGACGCAAAGGACATTTTCGCACTTAGGACGCTGAACGCTGGAAATGCTGAACTGCGTTGGTTTTGGATAGAAGATGGGCACTGCAAACAGCAGACACAGGCGTTTCAACAGGTGCTCCCTTGTGCCAATGTATAAAACAATGAAAGAGAGAAGACTGGGCAGCTTGTCATGAAACATCTTAATATTAAACTCAAATAGAACTGCTCTTTGAAGCTTTCTCTGCTTTGCTAACATGCAAAGTACTCGCAGATTAACTATGACGAGGCTGCAACTTTGACAAGCTGCTTTTAATTTGACTTAGAAAAATATACACCAACTTCTTGTAGATATATCATTTTAATGGTGTCTTTTGTTTCACATGTGCTGCTCAGTCACCCAGTCTTCACCACACAGACGCCACTGCAGCCATCATTAGCAGGGAGCTGGGAGCTCTCCACGGCTGCATTGCCACTTCTGATCTGCTTCAAGGAGCGCTGTCTCTCAAAGCTACAAGATGAATATTCAGGCTTTTGGAAATGAAAGCCACAGACAGCCATCAGATGGAGAGTGGAATATCTGGCTCCCTAAAAACACGCCACCTCAAGACCTTTTTATCCACAAACCAAGTCTGAAGAAAACCACAGGAAATGAAATGTAATTTCCACTGGTCTGCATGTCTTCCTTTCACCAATCCATTCCCATCATCCATCCATCTATTTATTCCTATTCAAACTAAACAGATGGAAAATGAAACTTGGAGACGTTTCAGAAATGCTCATTATAAGATATGAAAATAAGAATGTCTCACTCCAATATTTAATACGAAAAATCCCTCAAATGAGGAAGATTGTGTTTTAAAATGCATAGACTCTTGAGTTTGTTGAAACATTGAAAAATTAATCATATTGATTAATAAAAGTCACATATTCTGTAAAATCCTCTTCACCATGTTCCTCTAACACTAATATGTGTCTCTAGTCTGTCTACAAACCCTCCAATGATGAGAAAAGTTCATCCTCTCCATCTTTTGCCTGCTCCACTTTTCAGAAAATGTGTGCTCAAACAGGCCGTTTGGAGATTTTCCCTTCATGACATCACAAAGGGCAGTAACCCCTCCCCCAGGTGGGTGACACTCCCACAGCTAGGTGTTTGTTCTGCCCTCTGAGTCTGCCTTCTCACCGTAAACAATAGGACATGGAGCGAGAAAGCCCGAGCCACCCAAGCCCTTCCAGAGAGGGGCGTGGTCAGACACAGCTCATTTACATTTAAAGCTACAGACACAGAAACAGCCTGTTCTGAGCAGGGCTGAAATAGAGGGGTTTATAGGCATGATCAAATACAGGATCAGAGTGGATTCAGAACAAGACACTTCACACACATGTTCTGAGGAGCTCTGAGACTTATTTACACTGAAGAGGAGGAGGATATGTGACCTTTAACTTCCACCATAGATTACAAAGGGCTTGATCACAGGTTATGATGGAAGACATGAAGGAAACATGTCTGAAATGTTTCAGCACATTTACTTAATTGGTGTGAGCTGATAATCAGGTTTTATTATTCTGAGAAACACCAAGGGAAAATATTTGTTCACAGCTACTCTGCTGAGCACAAAAACAGCGTTCGTGTTTTTTTTTAATTATCAACCACATATGACAACTGAACGTGCTATTTTTCTGCCAAAAAATACTTTCAGTCCTTCATTATCTTTTAAAACTGGGACAAGACGTGAGCGTGTTGTCAGCCAGAATCACCACAGGATTATTAGGAGAAGCCAAAATCTGCAGTTTTCTGGCAAATATGGAAAGTCCAAACTTTTCCTCAACTCCTACAACCTCACCTGCAGTACACTAAGGTATTATGAAAAACAACATGCAGCTAATTAGTACAAACAAAGTTCTCAGATACTTTTAAAGATCAGCTGTAACTTCTGGGACTTTTCTTGTGTTTGCTGAAATGTTCTCACTTCTCTCAAGTTTTTTAAGCTTTTTCCATCCCCATCCCACCGTCATACTAGTCCTGGTTCATGTCAAGTCTTTTGGGATGTTTCCAGATTGTGTATTAAGAGAAAACGACTCTGTGACAAAAACCAAAGGCAGCTGCAGTTCCTTTACTATCGGCTGTGGACAGCTTTACGCAAAACAAACTGGGATTTACTGGCATGGATTCAACATGAGTAAAGATTGAGAACTTGCTGAATGTATCTATACGTTTTTGATGGTTTTAATTTATCACAGGAAACACCATAACCTGCTGGATTTGGCATGAAGATTTGTTTTCCATTTTAGCTCTCATTTGGTCATAAACGGAGCTTAACTCAGCTCTTACTGTACAATCAGAGTTTTTACAATAGGACCGAGTGAGCTCTCATGTTTTAATGTGGGTACAGTATCAGTGCAGCTGAGTCGGTTTAGCCCCACATGAGGGAAATAAAGGTAATGAAGAACCTCCTGCCAGCTGCTTCTAATGTGGGCCAGCACCGGGGATGTCTGGGGGGCCTTAGCAACACGCTAAAACAGACCGTGAACTCAACACAACAGAAATAAATTCACCACGCTTAACCAGTGCAGGCTCTGCAAACCTGGAGAACAGAAGAGAAGAAACAATAACAGGAGGATGTATTGAAAGACATAAATATAACAGAATTGAAGAGACGTGGGAGGGGGGATGAAGGTGAGAAAGAAGAGTCAACATGAAACACATGGAGACACAAACAGGGAGGACGACAGAAACAGAGACAGGAATGAGTCAGTCTTCCCAGCTCCTCCTAACCTTCCAGCCCTGCTCTCAGCTGGGTTACATTCCTGTCCGGTCTTGCTGTGTCTCATCTCACCTCTCAGCCTGTGTGGCTGGATGGCTGCCTGCTGTGTCCACTGTTGCTTTTACAGCTACAGCTCCACTGACTTAGCAAGTACTGCTTTACTACATCCAATCTGTACAAGTTCAGATGCAATGATACAGACGGAAGGAGCGCTGGTTTACTTATATTTACAAAATTACATGTACTGCTTTTAAAACACATTTTTTCAATTATTTATCATCGCCTATTTGGAAAGAAATAGTCACACAATATAAACAGAAACCTTGACTCCCAAAGGTCCAACGTTTTCTTCAGAACAGGGCCGTAGCAGTTACATGATCTGACTCTGAATCAAGAGGCCAAAAAGGATGCCAATCAATATTTCATTTTAAGAATCGGTAGCTGAAAGAGTCAGTAGGTGACAAAAGTCATGTGATCTGCTCACATCTGCAGGGGGTCTGCATGGAGCATCTGCATGCACGCTCAAGTTTATTCGCCCTGGTGAGCTTGTTAGTGAACATTTGCCTCATTTTGTGAAACCAGAAATCCTCTAACAGCTGAAACCTCACGATTATGAATAGCCTCTTTTAATATGAATAAATCATAAATACACATCTGTAGCGGAAATAGGGATGTTCCTAGCAGCCTGTTGCCCTGTCCATTAAACTGAAATAGTAATTCAGAGAAAACCAACTATGGTACCCTAAGGGGAAAATATCACTCCGAAAATGGTGAAAACTGAGCTGTTTCAAAGAGCTAAACGCTGTAAAATCAAAGAGAAGGGTGATGACATGTAATTAATCAGTCAACTAATCGGGTACATCCCAAATCTGGACTTGCATCAAATACACATTGGTATACATTCATAGTACGCATGTTAAGATCTTTTCCTATGACCACACTTTTATTAAAAAGTAAAAATGTCCAAATCTGGGACACTTTTTTCCTAGCCGTTAGGTCACGCCCCATGTACAGAGGCTGTAGTCTTCTAAGCGTTCAGCCTTGGTTTATGTCTGACCTGCTGCTCTACTGATTTCCTAATCTGTCCACTGTCGTGTCCAAAATTAAATCTGAAAAGAAAGAGGCCAAAGTCTCCTGTTGTGTAGCTCCAAATGACCAACACTAAAGAATTTAATGAGGAACAACAGCTGCAAAATTAATTTGGAAAGTAAACTTTCTTTGATATCTCTACAACACTTATAGACCAATTATTTGAAAGCTTGAGGCCTTCTTCTTCTCGTTTTCCTTCTCACCACCTCTCTCCCCTCTTGTTCTGACTGTTTATTATTCCTCTCCTGTTACAATAAGCCTGACCTCCAAAGCCCCCCGGGAGACTGAAAGTAGGATCTCTTCGAACATTTCCTCTGCAACTAAAGAAAGCCAAGTTCAAACACAGACTTTTATTAATGTTTGTTTTAAGGGCCCTTCTGATGATTTGGTCGTCTGCCAGGGTTTAGTCACAGCAATTACAGTAAAACCTCAAACACTGGCTGAGCCGATTGAACTATACAGCCGTAATAAAAACAAAGTAATAGTTTAATCTGGGAGACGTGTGGGTCACAGCTGCATGCCAGAACTGACACAGAAAGGATGTCAAGCTGAAGAGTTAACATTAGAAGACAGCCTTTAAGATCTCTTGACGTGTGTGTATTCACTCTATCTTTTGCATTTCTAGATTTAAACATTCAGCTTCTAAGGACATATTTGCCAGTAGTTGATGGAGAAAGAAAAACTTTAAATTAATCGGATGGCTCCCTCAACATGTGCGCAGTAATCCAGGAACCAAAATGCATTTAACTTAACTGAAACTGGATTACCTTCTAGCGTGGTGCCTCGTCCTTCCAAGGCGTCGCCCAGGCCGGACTGGTATCGTGCGCTGACGAAGATGTCGTACTGGGTGCCCGGCCGCAGGTTCTTCAGGACGCTGGCTGTGTTGTCGCCCTTGACAGACAGTTCCTTCCTGGGGCCACCAGCAGACGGTCTGTATGCCACGCGGTACTGCAGCACATTCCCCGGTGCCGGCTCCCAGGAGACCTTCATGGAGGATGTGGTCTCGTCAAAAACCCTCAGGTCACGTGGGGAACCCCGGACTGCCAAGGTGAGAAGCAAAGTCAGAAAATGAAACCATTATCCAAAAACGTGAGTGTGTTTGGTTTGTTTTCTTGCACTTATCAAATATAATTTAGTTACATGACAAGCTTGCTATTTTTATATAAATGTACAAAGCACACTTGCTCGTATGCTCGTATGCAACAAAAATATTTAAAACAGGGTGGGTCTCCAAGGGGATGATTTTTGAAAAATGGGGGACACACCCATTTATATATATATTTCAACACCAATCGGCTGCTAGGCACTATGATGGCAGCGCTGCTTCAATATTCAAACCCTAAAAACGCACCCAAGGTGAAACACATCTATAACAATCGTCTTCCAAATACGACCCCGGGAAAAACAAAAAGAAAATACTCTCTTTTTTCCGTGTCGTATTTGAAAGATGATTGTTTTAGTTGTGTTTCACCTTCGGGGGAATTAAATTAGATTTCTTGGGGCGCTGGTAACCTAATGGTTAGTGTGCTCCCCCCATGTACGGAGGCTATGGACCTCCAAGCAGGCTGCCCGGGTTTCCCGCATGTTATTCCCCACACTCTCTCTCTCCCTGTCTCTGACTCTATCCGTCTGTAAATAAAGGCATAAAAAGTCCCGAAATTATGGGCGTCTTCATTCCCAAAATCCTCCTGCTACACTGTCCTGGACCGCTGTGCATGTGTGTCTTGTCAGTCTGGATATAAATAAAGCAGAAACACAGTCTGAGGAGTCCTTGACCAGGACTCTGAACTCTCAGTGTAGCTGCACAGTAGAAAGCTGTGTTTGCCTCGGGCCGTTACCAGGATGTGAATTAGTCTGAGGTACTTTAAACTGTTCATACAGTTCCTCTTTGAAAAAGTAATTGTTTAAGTAATGCTCTGACTCACTCGCCCTACTTAGCTCCCTGTTAACGCCTACTTTGGACTGTTACTGTGAAGTCTTTATTGTCGCATCTGCCTGACTGTGATTTTTTCCGACAGAGTGATGAAAATGGCACAAAATTTAAGTGAAATGAACTCTAATTTTTTCCAAAAGGGAGTCAGAAAAAAGTGATCTCAGTGTCTGCTGTAACTGACTAACTTTTTTTAACACAGGCTGCAAGCAAAAGGGCGATTGGTGCTTAACCTCATACATTCATAGTTTTCAGATAAAGTCATTACAGGTAAACAATCTAAATACTGTAAGCCATACATGGAGAAGAGAAAACACGTCTCCATCTGAGAGCCAGCTGGCGGTTTCATGTCAGAGAGGTGCAAGCTGGGATTAATCCTGCCTCTTTTTATAAACCGTCAAAAACACGGGAAAAATTCACCTCAGATGACAGGCAGCTGGAGGAACCAGGAGGTGAACGGTACTCTCAGACACGGTCAGAAATGCTGTTGCCATGGACAGGAATATAAAGTGTTTATTTCCAGTCTTTTGGCTACAGGGCGTTTATTTTCAGTAGCTACGCAATCCCTCCCTAACATCCCACTTTAGAGGTTCATGGTTCATTATCAACCTTTTAAAAAGACAACAAATGATCACAAAGTTTCAGGACTTCACTGAGTCCAGAAACTAAAGACATGTCTTAACTCCCACAAAATGATCTCCTGATCCTTCCTTCTTCACTGTTTATCACCCCTGAGTACATCTTGACCCAGCTGTCACCTCTTTCCCTCCTTTCTGTGCTTCTGTCTGTTTTTCATTCCTTTCCCTGAAAGGCCGAACACAGATCTGACGAGCAGCTCAATGGGTGGCAGGTTGTACTAACACTGCAGAGTTCTTTTTCCACTGGGGGTCAAAGTTGAGTGGACTCCTGGAACTCCCTGGCAATTTTGGAGTGAACGCAATCGTCAAGTGGCAGATGACGACATTTTACAAAAATCATCTGAGTAAGTCACGACAAAGACTAAAGTCCTTTCCATCATGGTCTTTAAATAATGCAAATAAAAGAAAATACAGCCTTGACATGGCATATTTTCATCATCCAACACCTTTTTTGATTTCAACTTACATCTACATTTTTTTGTTTTTGATAATCAGACATCTGCAGACACCTGTTGTGGATCAGAACTGGTGAGTCAGGCATTACTCAACAGCTACTCAGATTTCTGGACTTCAGAGCTGCACTTCTGGCCGGATATCTGTTGTGGGGAAAAAATTGCCACCTATGTGATCTTCAATCACTCGAAATCTGTTGATCATTATCTGTTACCCCTTTAAACCCCTGGCTCTTTTTCAAGGCTCTGCACGTCCTTGTTAGTCTTACTTCACACAGATATTCTATCCATGTTTTATAACACTTGTTATTGGGAAAAAAAGAATGGTTAGCTTGATACCATAATATAATAATAGCTTACATTTCCATTGATTATCTCACGGCCCCTGTGATTCTGAAGCTTGATTAATTAAGCGTGTTTGACTCACTAAGCTGATGTTTCCCTGCATTCATTTGGAACGGGACCAATCTCTTGGTGGCTATTTAAAACTCAGAGCTGGTTTCACCCAGACGCCAGAAAGGATCAGGATCCCAACACCAATCACCGGTTAAAAAACGTTTCTTTTGATGGTGATAGTTAAAGACCATGAAGGTGTGAGGTGTCTGAACTGATTCAAAGATTTTCAATCAACTGATTTGATTATATACGAAACCTGAAGTGATTCACCTGATGTTTACGTGACATTGGTGTTTCCAGATTTGACTGAATTATGATATTGACTGTATATAAATACGGACAACACATCTCCACATTCTCTAGTTGTAAAAAAGTGAAGTCAAAATACCCCCCCACGATGAGCGGGGACATATTGGACATTTGGAGTCAGAGTCTGCACAGTACAGAATGGCTGGTAGAGGCAGAGTATTGACCTCACGCCGCTTCTGCTAACACAAGCACACAGTTAGCTTACTGATACAACGTCAAAGATGCTTCAGGTGGTTACGGTCCACAGCAGAACAGACTATTCCGTCTGTTTGAAGCGGCCATTCATGGTTATTTATAGCTCACTGACTCCTGTGTTAGTTATCATTATGTTTCCTCTCACTGTTCTTCCTCTACTCTGCTAATCCGGTGCACACAGAGTCGCAGGAACATTTTACAATGTTTTGTAGCATCAAGTAACTAATAAAAAAAAAGAGCTTCCTCGAGGGAGTCAGAAAAAGAAAAGAACTGAACACATATCAGCATGACAATAACTGTCATCATGACAGAAACCAGGGTTAGGAAAAATGTGTCTGTTGTGTATTTTGATTTTGAATGCAGCCAGACAGTAGGGGGAGATCTATATCATTTGGCATCACTTTGAAGGAGGTGCTGATTTTCTTGTATAATCTATGACTTATAGCTTAAAGAAACTGTAACGTGAAGTTTATGTTCACCTTCTTTGGTGGTACCATCAGTCTGCTGAGGCACTCCAGAACCAGAACTGTATTCAGGGCTGACGGTGACCCTGTAGGTGGTTTTAGGCAGAAGCTCCCGAAGCACAATGGTTGTCTCCGCTCCCACAGTAGCCGTCTCCATCCTCGTCCTCTCGTCCCCGACGGGTTCGTATGTCAACCTGTAGCGAGTGACGGCTCCTGGAGCTGGCTGCCATGACACCCTGAAGCTCTCTGTGGTCTCTTCTGATACTTTTAGTTTCTGCACGGAGCCGAGCTCTGCAACAAATTCGCATGTCTTTCAATACTGCTTCCATTTACCTACTTAAAGAATGAAATGTAAATGTTTTGAGTCCACCATAAATACCTTCTAAAGTAGTTTCATAGCCGGTCACAGGCGAGCTGTCCCCTTTGTCATACTGTGCATAAACATTGACTTCATAGCGTGTGATTGGGGTGAGGTTGGGGAGGAGGGCGGTGAGCGTGTCCCTGGGCACAGACATGGACACATAATGACCATCGGTTTCAGCTGCTGGCCTGAACTGAACCAAAAAGGACTCGACTAAGGTGGCATCCATCTCCCAGGAAGTCCTGAAGCTTCTTGGGCCAACCTCTGAGAAGGACAGCGCCCTTGGTGGGACCAGTCCTGAAAGAAAAAAAGGTAATCAAACACAAGATACCATATGCTGTATGAAACAATTTGGAGGTGAAATTCACTCTCTCGCCAACTATGTTAAAGCTTTTACAGAATGTTCTCTTCCCTTGCCTCTAAGCCACTCTTTTCTCTTCCACTGTCAACATCCTCTTCTGTCTCTTTCTCCTCACTCAAAATGTTTGTACAGAGAAGGTGTTTGCCTACAGGGCTTTCTGCCAGAAAGCTGTCAATTAACCTCTCGACAGAGCTTTCCCAAGTTACACAGAGCAAAGACAGACATTCAAGCCAGGGAATGGGATCACAGAGACTTGGATCGTTGAACATTTTGCCTTTCTGATATTCATTTTCCCAAAAATCTTTTTCTGAGGACGAAATCTGCACTCTGACAAGCTTAGCCTTAACCTTATCAAAAGCAAGTTTGTGTTGGAAGAAAAAACACCAACAAATAATTATTTATATAATCCGTAGCAAATGATTTAAAGGGGTTGACCTACAGGCCAATTAATAAATGATGTACAATCTACAACCAGCTGACAGCTCCATCATTCAAACAACATCGCGATGAAGAGTGCAGTGAAACTCCCCACTGTGCGTGCACTGTGTGTTAACATTTTGGATGGAAGTTGTTCCTGCGCTGCTCATTCAGGCTCCTGCACACTTCTCTTACGTTGACATAAAGTCACTATTATATAAGTATTATATAATCTGCAACCAAAGCTATGCTGGCAGACCTGGAAGCTCTTTTTTTGCCAAGGAAATGAGTGATTAATATTTGGCTTTAAGTGGGTGAAGCAGCATTTCTGAGGAACTCTGCTTGCTTGTTTAAACCTGACTTCCAGATGTTCAGGGGGTTGGCTAATGGTTTCAGTACAAAGAATGCATCTCAGAGTCAAGTTTTGTTTACAGATACGTGACGGACAAAACACCTGACAGTCTGGATTGTCCTGATGCCATAACAACAGTTTCATCTGGTGCTATAACTAACGCTAAGAAGTCCCCTTAAACCACTTCTTGACCCAGTTCTAATGTTTCCACATGCAGGAACTCTCTCTGCCCTTCAAAGATCAAAAGGTGGACATGTGTTGAACACATTGAGGCAGAAAGAGTTTGGTTGAGAAAGACACAGTCTGAAAAGTGAAAGAAAGTAATTGTGCACATATGGAAGACTGTTGGTACAACTCTGTATTCTCCTTCCCAGTCAATGGCTGACTGATGTAATTAATTATTAAATGTGGTTTCAATATCAATAAATATCAACACAAACACACTACAAATGATTTAAATCATAATAGCTGACTGGTGGTTCTCATTTAACATTGTATTTAATTGGGGGGGAGGGGCTTTGAATTGATTGGCTGCGCCCACTGAGTGATAGACAGCTTTCATTGCACTGCTTCAGCACTGCTTTAATTTTGATTTGAAAAAAACACAAGGTTTTCTCCTCCCAATTAAGCCTCTATGTACAGCTCATGAGTTACATAACCTACCCTTACCCTATGGCCCTTAGTTGCCACCGCAACCCAAACAGGGATGCCACCTTCAACAGACCCAGTCTCCGTTTATGCGAGCTAACGCCGATACTACTTAGCCTACCACATGGTTCAATTGGCTCCCACAACTCAACTGTGTAAACAGATGGGCAGCAAGAGCCAGGACATCACTGGGGTCATCAAGTGGGAACCTCCCTTCACCGTGTTTCATCCAAGTAGTCCCAAACATCTCAGGAAGGCCAGACAGTTAGCTCCGGTGTCCCATAGCCACCCCTCTCCATGCTAGCTTTCACCGCCCACCACACCCACACGCAGAGCTTCTTTATCTTACCAACTCTGACAGAGAGCCTCAGCCTAAATCAGCATTACCACCTTCAACAAACTTTAGTTTGGACTTACAGCATTAATTAGATATCAGCACATTTTAAATTAATTTTAAACTAGCAAGAGAAATGAAAGTTAGTCAATCTGAATTCACAAAATAAAAAATAAGAAAATCAACGTGCTACAGAAAAAATATATAATCGTGATCCGAACAATCTGATTCTTTGGCCCAAGTTGACTCCAGGTTTGTTCAAGCATCGTGCACAAACTTCAAGGCCATCCCTAAATCAACTCTTCTGATTCCACTCCAATCCAATCAGTGGCAGTAATGCACATTTAAACTTTTTTACCAACAGACCAATAAAACTAGAAGAAGAAAGGAACAAATTGACTCCTCTTCTGTTTACATTTACATAAAGATGTAGCCAACATCATGAATATTAGCACTCTGCGTAGAGGACTATTCCTACTACCAGAGATGGAAAAATGTAACTTATTCTGTATGACTGCAGATTTACGACTACCTTACTCTAAAAATTGCATAATCACAAAGACCTGAATAGAACATTCAGATAAAGTCATTCATAAATCCCACCTCTACTCCTAAACAGAAAATCCAACTTGAATTCAAATTGATTGACAACAGCCACAGTAAACTTGTGCATGGACAATTACAAAAATGCACATTGCCTTTTCATTTGAAAGTCATCACAAAAAATGTCATCTGGTGTCATCTGCATAGAGTGTAAACATAAAATGTTACTTACTCCTTTTGCGAAGTTCTTGCTCGATCCTCAGGCAGATGGACTGTGTGAGTTCTTTGGAAATTTTCTCAAAGGCATCAAAGTCCTCTACCGTATACACATGGGTCTCCACAGGTGTATTAGCAATGGCCTCCAGCTCAGAACGCACAGCGTCCTTTACACCCACAGCTTTCCTCAGTTTAGTGGCCGGATCCTGGAAGGCATCGGATGACTTCCCATCAGTGATGAGGATGGTGACACGGGGGACATCAGGTCGCGCTCCTCTGACATCCAGAAAGATCTTATCTCTCACATAGGTCATGGCCCTGCCGGTGTTGGTGGAGCCTCCGCGGTATGGGAAAGTCCTCACAGCCTTGACCACAGCGTTCAGGTCATGATGGGTGTTTAGGTAGAACTCAGTGTGGGGATCCCTGCTGTACTGGACCAAACTTATCTGGACCTTATTTGGCCCAATGTCAAAGGAGTTCACCAGCACCTCCAGGAAAGCTCTGACTTTAGCAAAGTTAGCTAGACCGATGCTATAGGATCCATCTACCAGGAGGACGACTTCGGCTTGAACGTCCACACCAAGAGAACATTCTAGTTTTGGAAAACAAAAGAAACTTTATATCTTTAGTGTGTCTTCTTTGTTGGAAGGCCAAATGTTGAAGTAAGAAACACTGATTCCTGGAATCATGCCCCATACCTAAAAACGGTTTTACTTTAAATATACTTTAAATGGTGTAGTGCCATGTTGGCATTTTCCTTCAATTGTGTACTTTGGCAGATTTTTATTGACTTATCTGAAAAGTAGTATCCCTATGTTTTACTCACCCACTGATACTTTAACTGGCTGTGTCTTCTGCATGACCATGACAGGATCGCTGGGCGTCAGGCCCTTCAGAGCGTACAGACTGATCTGGTACTCTGTGTCAGGTGAAAGGTCTCTGACCACCACCGAGGTCTGACCTGGGCCCAAGTAAAGCTCCTGCCGCTTGCTGCCGGTCATCATGGGGATCATCTGCACCTTGTATCCAGAAACTTCTCCGATGGAGGCGTCCCATGTCACTCGTATGGACTTTGAGGCCACCTCAAGGACTTGGAGGTTAGAGGCAGGCTCAACAACTGAAAACAAAAAGTTGTAGAGTTAATGGATTATCTGAATCTAGTTTTGCTAAACAAATGTACACAAATGTCTCTTTACTGGGTAAGTACAGATCAGGTGTAATTAAAATGAATAAAACAGTGAATAAGTACTATTTGTATTATTCTTTAATCTGTCCATTTCTTTACACACTCTAAAAGTAGTACATCCCACCTTCTTCTCCGCTGACAAGTGAGTTGAGTTGGTCGTCAACACCAGCGCACACCTGACTAATGATGTCTTTCTGCACATTCTTGATCATGTCAAAGTTAGCGACATTAAAGATGTGTCTCCTGTGAGGAGAGGAGGCCATTAGCTTCATCTCCTCTGGATCCGCCTGTTGTATGCCTAAAAGAAAAACAAAAGTTGTGCATTCAATCCTTCTGTGTTGAGCTACAACACCAGTGAATTCATAGCAGACTTTGTAGAGTCTGTAGAGCCAATCAAATCAAGTAGGAGGATTTACCTACTACTACCTCTTTTTTTTACATTTTTCCTTCCTCATCTAGGAGCAAAGCAACGGGGAGAGCACTACGTATGCACACGCAACCCAGCTCCACAGAAGCTCCCAGCAGTTTTATTCCCCAAGATGTGTCTGGAGGGTTCGCCCAGACCTTTTTTGAGAGGCCTAGCGGGATGTTTCTGATCGTGCCCTTACTCCAGTTTTGTTTTCAATGAGTAGAGAGCGTTCTAAGCAATCGGCGGGCGCCTGAAGAAAAAGCTCAACACCAAGCGTCTTCTTCCCAAGTGCTCTTCCTTTTTCGTGCGGCCACTCCGAGCGCTCAAGTTAAAAATCTTCAACTTTTCAGAAAGGCGCTGTTGATGTCACTGGCGCTCTTTTCCAACTGATTATTCCCTGTAGTGTCTTGTACCTACATCCTCTTTGCTCCGTGTCTGATCAGGAAATAAACGATCTCAAATATAAAACATGCAGTAAAAAGTAACGGAGCAGTGTCGGTCATACAGTGGCCATTGTCAACAGACTGTTGTCATAGAGACAGGACGGACGTGCAGCGCTTTTCTTCTCAGCGCACAAACGTTTCCACAGCCAGCGCTTTTCTGCCCGGAAGAAAACGCCAGGTGGACACGGAGCCTAAATACACAATAATTTTGCACTGGTTTGTGGTTAGTGGAGCTACAAAGGACTGTTGTATCTTTATGCATTTGTGTTCTGTTTTAGTTGTTTTGTTTTGTTTGTGTATAAAGAGTGTTGTACTGATAAAATGTCACAGACAAGCTTTGTTGTGATTATCAAAAAGCAAAGTCTCCTTTGTTTAAATCTGAAAAGAGGATATGAATCTTCACTTGGATACTCGTCTAATAGTGACCTGTTTTTCAAAAGCAGTAGAAGATTAGCTGTTATTATTATTTCATCCCTTTTAACACCATAGCAACGGCACACTTCGGTTTCTCCTTCCTAGTATTGTGGAAAGTCTGAGTGAGCGTACACAGACATAAAACTTGCTATCACTCGCTTGTCATGTTAATGATGCCTTGTGTTATTACGTCACGACAGTCAGAAGCATTAAAATAGGAATGGAAAATGTAGGAAGTGGAATGTAATAAACTTGTTCTGGCTTCTTACCGAGGACAAAGATCTCCACCCCCCTGCTCCTGAGCTGCTTGGCGTAACTCTCCACTGGATCCTCAGATTTGCCGTCCGTGATGACCACCAGCACTTTGGGAAAAGCACTCCTGCTGCCGGCCTCCTCGGTGAAAGTGTTTCTCAAGAGGTAGTTGAGGGCATCACCTGGAGTAAGAAGACAGCAGAGGATTAGGTTTTAAACGGGGCACAGCCAGAAAGTGTCGGCTTAGATAATTGAGCTGTAACACTTCTTGTCTGATTCACTGAACAGCAGGAATTACTTCAGACACTTGACAGTCTGACCTCACCTTTAGGAAGGAAGGCCGATGAAAATGGTCAGTTTGATTTTCTAAGAACATTTAATTTGAAAGTTGGGGATAAAACTCAAAATAAAGAGAAAGAATACTAGATTCAAAACACTAAATAAAGATTTAAAAGACACATCTTCATTTAGACGAACTGCACACAATCTGGTCATGAAAATTAAAATACCTTTTTAAGGCAAGTGTCCACAGACGGCACTTTTTGTTCTGGCAGCGCCCATTTTTAGTTCAAAACCTATGTAGAGCAGTGTTTTCAGTGCTCAACATCCAGAGCACAAAAACATCCACGCTCGTCAACGTCACTTCTCCCTCCCTAACCAATCAAAACCCAGAAGGGGAGGGACTTCTGATATCAGCTTTGTCAACAACAATGGTGGAGAACAAACTAATGACTCATTTTTTCGAGGGAACAATTTCCAGGTCTAAAGCTGCTGCTTATGCCAGGACATTCTTGAATTAAAGCAAATATTGAGCACACCAAGCTTTCTAAAACACACCTAACGTTCATTAATGAGGGAAGTGGAGGTAAACTTTCGTAACCTAGCAACAAGAAATGCCTGAAAAACGTTGTGAGCACTGTCAGCAGAAAAACGAGGTCGGTAGACACAGGCCCTTACCGAACAATAAACTTGTTCTGCTCAAAATGAAATGTCAAAAAATGATTACATAAGAATTGATTGCACTAAAGCTTAATGCAGTCAGGTGCTGATCGAGGGCAAAGGTGAAGAGGGGGCTTAAAGGAGACCAAAAGGTCAGCTATGAACCAACTTAGAACATCTTATTTAGTTATTATTACAAACCATAGCCTCATAAGCATGCTTTAGATTTTGAGGATGTGTTGACTACTTTAAATAACAGTCAAAGCCAAAGGAAAAAAAAGATCTTTACTTCAGCGAGATTAAAATGGTACCTGTCTTTGTTTCTCCTCCCTTGAACGGAAGAGAGCCGATGGCTCGGAGCAGCGCTGGTCTGGTCAGGTGTCTGTTCAGGTTGAACTCTGTCCGGGCGTCGCTGCTGTACTGCACCACGCCCACCCGGGTTTTGTCCTCTCCGATCTGAAAGGCGCTGGCTGTGGCTGAGATAAAGTTGCGGATGTATTTGAAGTTGGGCCTGCCCACACTCCAGGAGCCGTCCACCAAAAAGACGACATCAGCGATGGCACTGAAGGAGCATTCTGGGGGGAAAGTGTCGTCAGTTAACACATTACAGATACCTCCATATACGCTCTGTGAAAACTTTGCACTTTACCCACAGGAAGATACTTAAAATTGAACATAATCCACATATCAAGTTTTTCTTTTTAGGCTCTCATTCGAGAACGTTTAGTTTCCTAAATGCTGATGTTTCTGCTTCTGGAAAAGTAATAAGGGTTTTTGAAAGACTGCAGTTCTGGCAAGTCATTTTAATAATCAGATGAAACCCTGGAAAAGTGCTGGTAGTGCATTTAATGAGATGTTTTATTGAAAGAACCCGGTTCAATGCTCATTATTTGTTATTTTCTAGTTGTTTAAGAACCCTGAAACAGCTGTTAAGAAACCAAGAAGTTAAATCAGACTGTCCTGTATGTATGTAGGTTAAGACACAGGACGCTCTACGTTGTACGTGTTACTGGGAGTTTCCTTGTGATTTTCCTCTCTTGAGAAGAAGGAAAAAACCAGAACAACCTCATCATCCACTGCAGAGCTGGGCCACGGCAGCACCAGCAGCACCAGCAGCAGTACTCTTGTAAATCAGCATCTGTAATGGTTTCCACTTCTCTCAGCACTTCAGGGCTGGGCTCCCCTCAGTTCGCTCCCCCGGCTCCAACAGCCGCCTCCCCCGCTCCACCTATGACCCTTTTTCACTGAGCATGTGCAGCTTCCTCCACGCTGGCATAATTGGCCAGCAGGGGACGAACGGATGACTGAAAACTTAAGAGATTTATTGGGGCCTAGTAATTTTGATTATTGCTGTACAATGGGGTGTTGTGTGGTTCGCTGAGCTCACGCTGATGGCCGCCGCCCAGCAGTGAGAAGGAAAGTCCAGAAACAAAAAGTGGAAAACTCGAGGAGATACAATGAAGACTTGAATGTTCGTGACTCATTATCTTCGCAATGAATCAAAACCCCACACCAAATATGGTCAAAATAAATGCAATAAAGAACTTACTGACTGAATCTGAAGCGTCTGGTTTCCTGGGAGTTCCTCTTGAGCTGCCACTGGACTCAACTGAAAGGCATTAATGTAAATGTAAGGTTAGACGATTTCAAACACCTGGGCTGAGGTGCAAGTGTCCAGAAAAAGTCTTGCTATAAACTTTTCCTGTCATTACCAATGACTGTTCGTCTTCAACAAACTGCAGATCACAGATACTAAACCTAAATTATCTCCTTTGAGGTTTTCTTGTGCAACATTTTTCCTCTTAGAAACAACAAACACGCAAAAAAAGCTGAACTACCAAGGTGATGTCACTGTTTCTGACGGATTTCCAGGACATCGCTAAAGCTCAAAGGATTTTCAGATCATCAGTGTTGGCAGCGATGCCGAGCAAGCGACCCCACCGAACTGCTGCCGTGACAAAAATGAAGACTTCAGTTTTCACTGGAGATTAGGGTCACTAACACTTTACTGTTCCATATGTAAAATCAGATGACGCTTTAATGTCTTCAACCTGCTGCAACTTATTTCTGCGCACTTTCAACAACTTTGTGATGTTTTGGATTGTTCAATCCCAATTTTTCAAGGAATAAAGACTTTTTATTGTTAAGTGACCCAAACTGTTTTATTTCATCTTTTGCCTTTTGGTCATGGATAAAAAGCCCTCAAATTATTGATTTCTTTATACTGTAAAAATACTTTTAAATCCTCACATTCTCTTTTTTTTAAAGGAGCAATATGTAACTCTGACACCTAGTGTTTAAAATGGGTACTGCAGTCCAAATTCAAAACATTGTAGAGAGCTGTCTCCCCACCCTCCTCTCTAGAGTGGATGCTCACGCAGGTCACCATGTGGTGGACACTGAAGCTTCAGTGTTTATCCAGCTCTGCATCGGTCTGTAAACCTTTCTGCGTTCTAACCTCTCTCCATTTTTCAAAAGCATCTCCAATATTGATCCTAGTTTGAGCACGTTTCTGCTCGTGGAGCTTATTAGAAACATGCAGAGGCTTTTTAGGTCGGGTACAATCACTTCTATCTGAACCAGTTCTCTTGCCCGCTTCCATCGCTGCAACACCTGTTGGTTTGACCTGATAACTGCTCTCATATCTGGCAAACCGAGGGGCGTCCAAAACGGCCGTGTGGGGGTGCCTAAAAACCGCCTACCTTCTCTGGTCCAAACAAATCCAGACCATTCAGGACCAGAATCTAAAGTTAGAAGGAGGACATACTGGCTGCTGCATTGTTGTCAGAGAAGCCAGCACTTCAACATAGCATGTTTCCTTAATGTCTGATCATAGAGTAAGATCACTACACATCTTACTGATTGGTCCTTCGAGTATTTTATTTTTATAAATTATATGTAGGATGTTTATTTAATATAGTTTTAATATTTGACTAAATTCAACTTGTTCAATGTGAATGAATGGTGTTTCTGTCTTTACACAGTTTAAGACAGAAAATGAAGCACAGCTGGGTTTTGTCCTGATTGGCTCCCTGTGCTGTGGAACTACTGATATCTGCCCAATCAGGTTTTCAGTCCAAGCTTTCAAACGTTAGCCGAGCAGAAAACTGTCTAAATCCATCCTGAATGTCAGACTAAATGGAACTTGTGGTGACGAGGTTTTGCCAACTTCTGTTTCCATGATCAAGAATATAAATTAAAGTCCCTTTTGGGCTTGTGCTCAAAACAGATGAACACTGTAATGAAGATCATGTGATATCATCCGAAGACCAAGACCATATACTAAATGATGTTAACGTGTGTATCTTGCTGTCCTGTATACTGTAAAAAACTGAAAAACTGTCCTGTCCAATCATAGCTACTCTTTTTCAGACGTTCCTGTTGTTTTGTCGACTTAGTGTAAGAGCCTTTAGACCTGTTTTATATGCAGTTTGGTTTATAAACCCGAGGGTAGGTTGTCATCATATCGACTTTCTTCAAAAGGTGACCAGCTGCATACAATTTTTAGCACTGGTTTGGCTGTCTGTTGCTAATTTACACACACACACACACACACACACACACACACACACACACACACACACACACACACAGTCAGGTACAAGGTGACTCACTTGTGATCTGGCCGGAGATGGGTAGACTCTCCTCTGATCCAGCGTACGCAGATATTGTTACTACATAATCCACATCTGGAATCAGGTCTGGGATGGAGGTCTTAGTTGCAGATGCAGGCAGAGTAAATTCTTTTGTTGGTTCTTCTACAAGAATGCACAAAGTCAGAGGGAAGCCATTAGGAAACTGTAGCATTACTTCATTTCTCCACCAGTCAAAATGGGGCTTCAGGAAGACCTGATCCCACATGCGAGAATGATCAATTCAAGTGAATCAAAGCTAGGGCTGTCAGCATTAACTAGTTCATCGTGATAAATTAAGCTCTGAAATTAATGAATACATTTTTTTAATTGAAAGCTGTTTTGTCCCTTTAGGCTAGGTCGTCCTCAGTGTCTCCCTGTAGTCACAGCAGTGTTACTGGAGGATTCCTCTAGAGGGAGCCCCACATGAATCAGACGGCGTACAACTTCGAAGTAGAGATGATCGGTCACCAGCTACTTTGGCACGCATGTTTGTTGCTATGCAACCGCAATGACACATCATAGTGTGGGGTAGTTGCGGACCTGATCTATCAACTTTTCTTAAAAACGTTCTGCCATTGTCGTAGCGGCTCTCTGGTGTCTCCGATGTTGTCATTTCCTGTCTCATCACCGCACAACTATACATTGCTCCAAGTGGTTATATGCATATTGCATCTCACAGACGCGTAATGTTAATTTCTGAGGATCTAAATCTGTGTACAAACAGAAACAGAGTCATTATTTCTTTTAAATATATATGCGAAATAAAGAGTGAGAAATAACTATTTTACCATTTTTAGCTCCTCTATCCAAAGATATTTCTCTATATAAAAGGCAGAGCAATTTGTAATTTGAGGTTTGTGATTTAGTGATTTAAAGTAATTTAAAAGGTTTACATTTAACACTAATTTATTCTCTTTATGGTCAAGTTTAAGATGAAGCTTCTTACATAATAAACCCAAGACAGTTAGCTGGTTAAGCTAGCTAATACAAACGAAACAGTTAGACCTTCATTTAAATACTCAATCCCCGTCAGTTAAGTAGTTTAATTAGTTAACAGTATGTAACACTCAGCCCTGATAGTTGTTGAATTTAAATATACAAGCTGTGTGTGAGTTTAGACGTCAAGTTAGCTAACAATATAAGCTACACCTGACAGTTAAAAATCCAAGCGGACCTTATTGTCGTCTGTTAATTAGTGTAGTTAGCTGCTACCTGTTAACAAGGGAGTAAGTAACAGTCATTTATTTATGTGCAAGCTTATCTCAGTTCGGTTACCTTAGTAGTTTTGTCAGCTAACATTAACAGTTTCATCAGGAAGTTATTTGAATTTAGCCGCAAGCTACTTTCGTCAGTTAGCTACTTTACTAACAATGTGTTTTTATCTTAATTATGTAACTTAACGTTCACACAGCTTTAGCTAGTTAAATTAAAAGTACATTATAATTACTCCAGGCATCAACTGAATCCTAACTTTGAGCCTTAAATTACGTTAACGGAGTTTCCCTTTACACGTATTGTAAGGTAACCGTTCAATCTGACAGTTAGAGAGCTCAACAGCGACCGCACGCGCTGGTTTCGGTGTTATGCCGAGAAATGCATCCCTTCGAAAAATTGCATGCACCTTCCGGAAGTAAACAAATCTGTGACGACAAAGTATTTTTTGTAGACTCGACAGAAGACGCATTTTCATTAGACTGAGTAAATACGGTGTTTGACTCTGAAGTGTCTGTAGGAGTTTTTTATTTAAAATTAGTTTTACATATTTGTGTCCATTTTCTGCCTCTTACTTATGTTTCTGTTTATTTGTCTGTATTATTTTGGTGGAGGCTTCAAATAAGCTCTTCGAGTTTTTTGCCTCTTCCTGCACTGAATATTGTCTATTTTGTTGTTTCTGTAGACTTTCTTTTTCCTGTGCAAATAAACAAATGAATTAAAATACTGAGATTGAAAATGGAGAAACAGGCAAAGGTAGAAGACTGTACATCCATTTTCAGGGAGTGAATGAACTACGCATACCTCAATCCATATTAGTTTAATTTCTTTAAATAAAGATGCACATGCAAGTTACTAAAAGCGTGTGCATTTTATTAAACGGTCACACAAAAACATTTGCAGAATATTGCCCTACATTTATAAAACGCAGCATTTAGTTTTTAGCTGACGTCATAGCTCTTTTTTTTTAAAAAGCTATCCCAGCTGTTTAATGTACTGTGAAGGCTTTTAAGATTTACTCTCCTGTGCTAAACCAACGCTGACAATTTTCCATGGCAGTGATAATGTTTTTCCTTTCTTTTATCATTAGAGCTCCTGGAGCCAAACATGTGTCTGCAGAAATCTCCAGATAATTGCGGGGAGTGTCGAGTCTTGCAGGGCAGACTGATGTGTAAGTGAGTTTATGGCACTTGTAATGTTACAAGCATCGGCAGGACATAACTTGCAGGTTTAATGAGCACCCACCTGTGTCTGAGGTCACTTGTATTCTGTAGCCCTGTATCCTCGTCTGTGGTCCACTCCAGATCATTTGCACCGTGTTCTCATTTAAAATCTTAAACCTCAAATCTGACGGAGGGTCGACTGTGGAGGGATAAAAGCAAACACGGTTAATCCTGCAGCTGTAGGAGGCGGATGTATTGTAATGTTAAGTATGAAAGGATTTTCCCAACAGTCAACACTTCCAGGGTTGAAGTTTGACAAGTTCACTGTTGGAGCAAACAACACAAGACAAACCAAACTACAGATGTGAGAGAGGCCATTTTCAAGAAGAAAAAATGACCTCCGTTTGAGCTCGAGTGGCTGGCAGCCACAGTCAACAACTCAAGCAACAACAACACTGAGACAACAAACACAACAGAACAACACAATATTACTTGACTACAGTTTAGTGCATTCACGAGAGAAACACAAACAGGGTGGGAAGATTTAAACTCTGCTGAATTTAGGTTGTGACTGTTGAGAAGAAAAAACAAATGAAATCATATGAGCAACTACTTACCTAACTGTAAAATACTAAAAAACGCAACAGATTTTTTAGCACTGAATGTTTTGACCGAGAAAACACCTCTTAGTTGAGGTGATATTGTGAATGATGTGTTTGCAAGTTACAACGAACAATGTTACTATAAAGGCAAGCAGACGGCAAAGAACTAGTGGCGACGAAGGTCGACTGTGGTGTCACCTCACGACAAATTTTTTCTTGGCCAAAAAGTTGCACTTGAACACACCGCAAAGACTACAGCTGACAACAATCAACCACGTACGTTCTGAGCATGCGTGAGAGGAAATAACTCTCTATGCCAGCAGGCGGCGGTAGACTGTAATCGTCATTTCAAAAAGGGGAAACCGGAAGAGGACGAGGACGGAGAAGAATGCGGATAAATAAACCGTTGTTATGATACGAGAAGACCATTTTCACCCCGCTGTCGCTCACCACTCGTAACATAGGTACTTCTAATCGAGAATAATTTCCGATAAACAGTTGCCTCTTGACTGTAGTCGTTTACTCGCTTTCGTCACTTCCGTTTTTCTTCTTGTGCACTGATTCGCTTAGCTGAACAGCCAATCAGAGTGATTCCTCTCACCAACCGCGCCAACGCCAATTCAACATGAAAAAAGGCAGACAGTGAGCGATGGAGCTGGACACACAGCAAAAACTAGGGCGACGATCTCTCACCCCGACGACCTCCTTGGTGTGTCAGGGCCTTAAAGTATAGGGTTTAGATTTTAAAGTAAGGTAAGTAGTTGCTAAGAGGTTTCCTTGCTTCCATACAGGTCACTTTTACAGACTTTGAACACGTCTCTGTCTGGTTTCTATCCAACCAAACGTTTGACTGTTGATTGATTCTGGACGCCGATTAAGAATAAAACGTTTCCGTGCCTGTCGACAAACTAAAACATGGACCGGCTGACTTCCAACAGGCTGTCCATGACCTCAATCCAACTCGTGATGTTGAATTGACAGATGACATGTCATTCTCCTGCACTGATTATACAATGAGGATCTTATTATTGTCCTTTTCCTCCATTGCAAACCTCATAAAAGAATACACAAAGTCATGTGTACGTCTTTTTTCTACGCAGGTTTCCACACAAACTAAGCCAGAGGCTCCTAAACCACAGTTCAGCTCAGACTGTGATTTCAGAGCCGCTGATCTTTGTGATGTTAACCAACAAACAGCATGAAGAGTGCACACAGGTTCAGGTTGAACTTGGGATTACTGACATGGGGAGTCATGCATGTGTACATGAAAAGTTGTTAACAACAACTCAGAGCGACAGACACAAAAGTTTCCATGTACACGAGGGACCACAGGTTATTCATAGTGTAATATTTTAAAGGGATATTCTTCAGGTTGGGGTGGACATGACAAAAGGTTGCGCTGCGTAAAAAGCTAGCTATAGCTAAAATGCACTGATTTCTTTAACGCTCGCTTAAATTCAGGATTTAAATCTTTATAAGAACTTTAAAAAAAAGTAGAAAATAGATCGAGCATTTACAACTAAACAAGTTAGACTAGCTTAACGACAAAGAGTAGCTAATAACACGCTGCCTGGTTGTGACTGAACGTGATGATTTCAGGCGAATACGAGGGAAAACGTGCTTTTCATGCAACATAGGATTAACAGGAAGCAGACGACGATAGTAAATACTCTCACATTAAACCAGTTATTTGAACAGATTATAATGAGATCAATTCGCAAACATGAGGCTCGGCAAAACGATGTAAAAACACGGAAAGAATCATGATACTGACACTAATCAAAGGCATTTCATTTCAATTCTTTCTCCTGAATATTATAAAGGTACAAAATGCATGTCACAGATCAATTCTCTCATTGATCCTTTTAGTACTCAAGATAAGACTCGCTTAAAGGTCACATATTCTCCTCCTCTTCAGTGTAAATAAGTCTCAGAGCTCCTCAAAACATGTGTGTGAAGGTTCTTGTTCTAAATCCACTCTGATCCTGTATTTGATCATGCCTATAAACCCCTCTATTTCAGCCCTGCTCAGAACAGGCTGTTTCTGTGTCTGTAGCTTTAAATGTAAATGAGCTGTGTCTGACCACGCCCCTCTCTGGAAGGGCTTGGGTGGCTCGGGCTTTCTCGCTCCATGCCCTATTGTTTACGGTGAGAAGGCAGACTCAGAGGGCAGAACAAACACCTAGCTGTGGGAGTGTCACCCACCTGGGGGAGGGGTTACTGCCCTTTGTGATGTCATGAAGGGAAAATCTCCAAACGGCCTGTTTGAGCACACATTTTCTGAAAAGTGGAGCAGGCAGAAGACGGAGAGGATGGACTTTTCTCATCATTGGGGGGTTTGTAGACAGACTACAGACACATATTAGAGTTAGAGGAACATGGAGAAGAGTATTTTGCATATGTGACCTTTAATGCATCATCCTCCTTCCTCGATATCTGCACGCTTTTGGAACTTTTTCTTTAATCAAACACTTATTTCCTTGAGCATTATCTAACAGGTGGAAACGGTGTTTCTAACTCTTAAACTTTTCATGCTCTCAGAGTGCTGATCTATGGTGATCTGAGCTCCAGACTTTGTGCTGCAGCTGTACAGATTCTCCTGAGGTACTGTACTGCAGAAACTAATGTAATGCAATGTAACGAGGGTAAACGTATCACAGAAAACGACAGCTTAACGACAGTAAATCTAGCTGGATCTTACAGGTGATCTTGACATTTGATTATAAACCGCCAACCAGTTCATCTGTTAGTGTGGAGGTGAAGAATATCACTGTAAAATATTGTCGTAAAGCCAGGACTCATGGTCGAGGCTTGACTGGGAGGGGGACAGGACGTCAAAAATGGAGGATCGACCAACCTGGAGAATCAATTCAAGGGCGGCGGGCGGCTGCTTCTGTTTCCAAACGACCAAAAACTACCCCCCAAAAAATCCAAAAGCACGCAGACACACACTCATCCAAACACACACTCACATATTTCGAGGCACATCTTCTGCTCTAAACGGCTTTAATTAAGTAATCTATCACTTTAAATTGTGACAGTTTTGAAGCAGAGACCATCATTTTTTCGGAGTCTTTTCTCTCCAAGGTGTTTGAACTTGTAGCTCCGGCCCCAACCTGTCAAACTATCCCAGGATATATACGACCCCATTAGGATGCCGTGACTTCTGGAGGGCCCTCTCGGGACATTAAAGGGGGTCACAGCAGGTCAGAAACTCTGCTGGAAGGAGAGAAAAGAAAAGTACTCCTCCTCCTCCTCTTGATGATTTGATGAGTTTTTACTGCTTTCTTTTTTTTCTTAGTCTGAGAGAAAACCCAGAGGCGAGCAGCAGAGGAGCAGATTTTCTCCTCTCTTCGACTCTGGAAAATAATGTGAAAGTCATATTTTGTCTTTCTGTTCCATCAGGAGAAAGGACGGAGGGAGGAAAGTTGGCCAGGTGCCGTCTGGGTTTTTTTCTTTTCTTTTCTTTTTTAAACTGGAGAAATGTTGGCTAGGCTACTTTTGAGTAAGGGCTCCTCCTGGTGGAGAAAACTCCAAACTACATCTGTGTGAGGATGGAAAAGTGCCAAATGATTTGAGCTTTACAGCCTCAGATTGGAGGCAGTACAGATTAAAAAACACAGTTTCTTCTTCTCAGATTGTTCTTTGGATAGTAACTAATAGACATTAAATTAAGGTGCAAAAGAAGCACCAAATTCCTGGATTTATTTGTCCTTTTGGGCAAAAGGCCAGATAATTAAACTTCTCTAACGAAACGTATTTTTCTTCATGGTGGTTTTAGGCCACACTTGATGGTCTTAGATACTTCACTGCTCTGAACTAGTTGTATCTTTGGCTTGAACCACTTTAGAAGTGCTTCTGGATATGGGAAGAAAACTCCTATTAATAAATTGAAACCAGATATTTGAAGTGGAGACTGTTTTTTCCTCCTCGAGGGGACATTTTTCAAAATCCTAAAAAGAACTGGAAGTTTTGAGAGAAAAAAAAAGGTTAAACAGAAGCCAAAAAAGGGCAAATCAGTTCAAACAAAATCAATTCAGAAACAGACACATTTGCTTTCTGTGTGCGATTTTTTTTTATTCAGGCTAAATATTCAGCTTCACATTGGAGACAGAGAGAAATCAGAGGTGAGAGGAGATGGAGTCAGAGGTGGTGGATCACAGAGAGGAGAGGAGGAGGAGGAGAAGCAGCTTTACCTTGACTCTGGGCCTGAGTGAAGCACAGCAGCAGCAGCAGTGCCAGGGGGGCAGCCGCGGCTAGAGATAGCCTGCTCTTCATCTTCAGCTTCCTCTGGCTCAGCAGCACATGAATGAAGCTGCGAGAGAGACACGAAGGAAGCTGTTGAGAATTTGTTTCAACATCACCGGCAGTCCCTCAGCAGCCTCGGGGTTTCACAAGACCTCCAAGAAACCCGAATAGAGCTCCATCATTTGACATATCTATTATCACTTAAATCTACATCCAGTGTAAGGGATTGGTTTAAAAGTACCAGAAAACGCAGCTTTCAAGGCAAGAATATTGAACAAAGTCATATTTGCACGAACCTGGCGCTCGTAAAAACTTCTCCCCAGACAGACCAAAGCTATAAAACGCCAGACTTCATGTGTAAAACAGGGTGAAGTAAAAAACAATCCACAATTTAACAGCTTTAAACAACAAATAACTGATTTGATTTATAAGGAAGAACCTGTCCGTTTAAAGGCGCACAAAGCCGAATCTGCATGCTCTCGCTTTACGCCTTATAATCTGTATTTTCTCTTCCAACAGCAAAACATCCATATCAGAATGTAACACCTCTGCAGATTAGATTTAACCAGTCTACAGGGGAGAATATCTTTCTAGGATAACCGAGCGTCAAATCCTGGTGCCTTGCTCAATTACGCACAACACTGCAAATAGGTATTCCACCGGTATTTAGAGATATCCCGCTCCAAATTGGATGGGAACTAAAATACTACAGGTACAAAGGATCTGGGAATAATCACAGCCTTAAGAAATGCAGTCAGTTATACAATCTTTCTGTTAAATACTCGCTTGGAACTCGAATAATAAATGTGATACTGCGGAAAAAAAAATCCAAAATATCATGCAGGACTGACCTAAAGAGGAGACAGTTGAATTTCCCTTGTTGGTTTAAGAATAAAAAATAGAAACCAGGTTAAAGTCTCAGTCGTAGACCTCCAACCTGAGACAAGGGAGAGTGAGGTGGTCCGGTGTTGAAGTCGGAGAGCTCCGCGGGTTTTTGGTTCCCAGACGCGTCGGCGAGCCTCTTTCCAAGTGGGAAGAGTCTCCACACAATCTGGTACTTAACAGGGGGGCTGCTCCCAGCTCTGCCTGCCCCGCCGCGAGCTCTTACGACATCCAACCGGGCCAAAAGAAGAAGAAAAAAATGATGCGTAACCTCGACACGCGCGCAGGGACGAACACACACACTCGGAAACTTTTACATAGTTTTCTGCATTCCTTTCCGGTGATGGAGGGCTTCTGTGCGTCCCGGGCCGGCCGCGAGGAGACAGCAGCGCATTTCGGGAAGAGGGGGATCATTGGAGGGAAAGTTAGGGAGGCATAACCCCCTTTTTCATTCTGTGAATCAATGGGAAAATATTACCCTGCGAGTAAACTAAACCCCAAGACAGACTTTTCCTCTACAATGCATCATTCCGGATTTCAACAACGGAACAGAAGTTTCTGGAGTCCTCAGAGGGATTAAATGGAGCAGAAACAGTTGTCGTGAGAATCAAAATGACTTAAAGGAAAACTGTCTTGCCTCAAAACTTTATCAAGACCACTTATTTAGAGTTATACAGATGGCCAGACTGGAAAACGGAAGTGCATGATTCTGCAGTTTTGACATCCCCTCCCCTTGATTTTGTTTCAAAAACCCAAACATTACCCAGATTTCTCCAAGATCAGAGTCCAGATCAGTCATTTTCTCCTACTTTTGATACAGACAGAGCTTCTTGTAATAACATTTTTAGAAGCTGCCAATTCACCAACTGTGTTAAATAAGCTCCAGTTTGAGTTCTTTCTTACAAACCCGAACTGGCACAGCTCCCACAAAACTCACATTTCTGGTGGAACACTTCCAGAAGCAAATACAAATCGTCAAATTTGGCAAAGGATGCATCCAAATCCAGAGATAGCGCCGCCCTAGAGTCCAATATTTGGTGTTGCAGGCAGTAACTGTCATCATGGAATCACCATATTTGGTTCTAATAATCTAACATGTATTGTAGGAGATTTTATTTATTATTTTGCATCTGTTTTTGGTTGTCTTTGTGAACACCAGGAGGCAATAAGCTCCTTGCCGAGCACTCGGGCTGAGGGGAACCGTTTAAAGGTTGCAGGTGTGTGTCACTGTGAGGTGACGCACCAGGAAGGGAAACAGGTTTTTAACTTATGTCGTGGCTATTTGTCAAAAAACAAAGGTGTCACAAATATACCTACGAACCAACTGGAATCAGTGGTGATCCTGGACTGGCCCTCAAACCAGCGTTCATCGCCCATCATGTCTGCCAGAGACCCGACGCTTACTCTTCCTCTTTCCTTTTCCTCCCCTGTAGACGGATACTTCCTCTTCATTTCTCTTTGTTGACAAACTGTGGTTTCACATCAATAATGCATGCAACACTTAGCTGGGCAATGAGAGTGAGTCCTGTCAGATGGGCGGAGGTTTCCTACTGACACTGCGAAATGTGCAACTTATGAGCCACTGCTTTGGTTTAAAGTTTGTCAACCCTTGGGGCCCCCTACTGATCTGGGGTCCCGAGCAGATGCCTGCCCTGCCTGTTGACAAGCAGCACCTCTGACTGGAATGGTGCATCAGCGGCCGTTTGTTAATCGTGAACATTTTTGTAACACCTTTGCCTCGACATGTATGGAAGCAAATCAAAGAGAAGAGCATACAAAGGCAGTCAATGGAGGGATCAGGTTATCAGAGGTGGGGAAAACCTAACCATTGGATTATCAATGTGAGTGACAGATATCACGCTCATGTTAAAAACAGGAAGTTGGGCTTTGGTTGGAGAAGAGCATTAATAAGAGCCACCAGAGGGAGGCCCATCAGATGTATTTAAGATCATGTGTGTGTGTATCAGTCAGCTCTGGACTCTGCAGACCTCAGTACTCATTGTTTCAATTATTTGTTCAATAAAAATCCTTGCAAGGAAGAAGGCCGCCTCCTTGAAGTCATTGAAGATACCGCATTACAATGCCTACAAATCTGGCAATTTGTCTCCAATATTCCCTTTTCATAGTCACCAATTTGTTAGTTTTTTGTTCCATTATTTGTCTTTGAAAACCCAACAACAACAATCATCAGTTATCATGTTGTTGGAACCTCTTGCAGCACTACTAGAGTCTCAAACCTTTTACAGCACGCTCCGATATTTAATTTGGAGGCTTATTCTCCCAGATGTTTAAGGTTTTTAATCAAAGATTTGTGCAAATTTGTAGCTTTTCCAAAAGTTTGTGTCATAACCTGTGTGAAGATGAGTCATTATAGCATCCCAACATCTCACAGTTTAGTGTAGAATCTCTGTAAATCAGTTTCAGATACCACCAACGATTATATCTTTGTTGTGCTCAAATTTTAGAAAAGCATCAATATGACAAAACCAAATGTATCACACCAAAGTATATGAGCACTGATCAGAAAGATATATGAATTAAAAGAGTTAAAGAGGGCTCTGGAGCTGCACGGTGGTCAGCGCTGTCCCCTCACAGCGAGGAGGTTCCTGGTTTGAATCCCCGTCTGACAGGAGCCTCTCTGTGTGGAGTTTGCATGTTCTCCCCGTGCATGCGTGGCTTCTCTCCGGGTACTCCGGCTTCCTCCCACAGTCCAAACACATGCTCGTTAGGTTAACTGGTGACCCTAAATTGCCCGTAGGTGTGAATGTGAGTGTGGCTGGTTGTCTCTATATGTCAGCCCTGTGATTGGCTGGTGAACAGTCCAGGGTGTAACCCCGCCTCTCGCCTGATGAGCAGCTGAAACAGCTGAGAGCAGCCCCAGCCCCCTGTGACCCGAACGGGAAAAGCGGTAAAGATAATGGATGGATGGATGGAAAAAATATTCTGTGCTGTGGCAACGGATAGCCTAATGGTTACGTTGCACGCCTCATGTACAGAGGCAATAGTCCTCATTGCAGCGACCGTGGGTTTGAATCTGACCTTGGCCCTTTGCTGCATGTCACCCCCCTCTCTCTCCTCCCAACATTTCCTGTCGCTCTTCAGTTGTCCTATCCAGTAAAGGCCAAAAAATACATATAAAAAAAGGTGCTCTGTGCTGCTTTTCAACTCGCTCGTGCGTTGTTCTAGATATTAATTAAATCCACATAAATATCAACTAAGATCATAAAATCTGATTTGTATGTCTCACCCTGACGCAGCAGATTCCTCAGCGCTGGTTTAATGATTTCATTTCTGAAAAGAGGATCTGCTTGCAGCTCATTGGCTGACAACAAAGTGTTAAATGATGTGCGATGGGTGTGGACTGATATCAGAACAGGCCCCGGGGCTGTCGTCTCTTTTTACACTCTGCGTTAAATAAAAACAGACAACAGGAAGAATCCACCCGAGACACGAAGTGAAGACGAGCAGGAGGACGACGAGTTCCTGCCCTGTAACTTTGAATGTTTGTTTTCTGAGTAGAAAGTGATGATTCACCTGTGCACAGGTCACAGGACAGGTCAGAGGTCAGAGTATGTTAAACACATGAAATCTAGAATATTTCATTCTGACAGTTTTCACTGATTTCTTTGCTAACGTCGCCCTCTAGTGACAAGAAGCCGAACATCCACTCAGGATTGTGTTCCAGTTTCACTACAGAAGTTATGAAACATTTAATTGATTCAGTATTTAAAAATGCAGCACTTTGATTGAATCCTGTTCAACTATTTGGCATTGAAGCTCCATTTTTACTGATTGTAAAACGAGCATTTACTCAGTTAAAGTGAAGCAGAAATCCTTTCTTAATCCAGAGGGGCGTCCCGTCCAGCAGAGGATGAACAGCTTGTGTTATAAACAGTGACACGTACGACCGGGCCTTTTGTATTTACACAGACACTCAACTTCTGCTGCTTGATTTAGAGGATCGTTATGAAACTTACATCAGATTATGTCGTTTTTCAGATTCAGACAACTTTATTTTTTTATTGTGCAATTGTGAAATCAATGTGAGTGCTAGACGACATCACAAAAACAGAGTAGGACAGAAAAGACACACAAAAAGAGCTTTGCCATCATCATGTACTGATGGAGAGATGTCAAAGTGAGGGGGCTGCGCATGAAGGTGTGCCCCGAGCAGCTGAGGGTTCTGTGCCTTGCTCGCACTCAGCTGAGCTCTTCAAGACTTGGTTCGCATCGGGACTTAAACCAGCGACCCTCAGGTGTTTTTGAGTTTCCTTTGCATTCATCAATAACTTTGTTTTGGCTCGCCCACATAAAAACATGGAACAGTTCGACCTCCTTCATGTCTCAGTGTGACGACTGAACTCCGGATAGAAACAAAGAAAATCCACAAACAGCTTTTGGTCATGAGAGGCTTTTTTTATTGATCCTCAGGTTATTGGAGAGTGTACAAGAAAAATAAATATTGATCCCATGAACATGAAACAATATCCCACCATGACAGGAAACATACGGAGGATTATCAGCTTTTTTGTTTTTACAATATAGATCAGCTGGCCGGTTTTTAAAGAGGAAGTAAACAGCTTCAGCAGAGGAGGAGGAGGAGTTAAACTTTCTTCGGAAACGCTGCCTTCACAAGCTCGTACACGACATATCCAGCTCCTGCAGGGAAACAAGTCGGGTTACTTTAAGCGCTTGAATAAACTGTGATGCTGGAGAAGATTAAAACACTGCTGCACAAATATGTGATCATTTCTTTAGAAGTGCTGTGAGCGTTTCTTGACTCATGTTCTATTTACTCATATGGTGCTGCAGATATTTTAAGCCCAGCATGCCATGTATGACTGAAGAGTTTACGACGCACGACCCAAGCTCACGATCTATGTGGTCAGACAGGACGACCTGTACGAGTTAAATCAGGAGCATTCACTATCGTCAAAAGATGCATAAGCACGGCTCAAATACACACACAGCATCACCGATGGAAAAAGCTGGCTAGCAGCTAAATCATAACACGTATTCTCTGTCAGCTGCAGGTTCGCGGATATTTCCTGCCAACGTTTCTTTCATGAGAGGGTCGACAGATTAAACAGGCATGCCTGCTGTTGCCACGGTCTTTTCGGACGCTGTCTGTCACTTTCTGCAAACACAATCTGGAAAAAAAGTCCCCAAGTCTCTGAAGCAGCTCGCAACTCTGCTCTCCCTGTGCGAGTGTGTTCAGTGTATAACCAACATTTCAAACGTGCAAATCATCAAACCGGTCAGGAGCAGCTGATTGGACCGTGATCTGTCGGCAGTCTCAGTGAACGCAGAAGACTACCGAAGTGTTCAGTTTTCATGTTGTTTTTTAACATTTACAGATTAAATTTTGGCCTCCAACGGACGACTCTGGTCATCAAACGTAGGGTGCTGGTGTCTCATTCTTTAAATACAATCATCTGTTTCTGTTATAGTGAACAAACAACGCAGAACAACATGTAACTGACACCTAGTTTTTAAAATGGGTACTGCAGTCCAAATATAAAACATTGAAAAGAGTCTGTCTGTAGGACCGCCTTACCCACGACGGTGAGGACCATTGTTGTTCTGTACAGCAGGCCGTCCAAGGTGCCTCCTTTTAAGTGAACGGGCATCCCGTTATCCTCCTGCAGGAGAGAAACACGATGTGAACAAACCTACCACTACAACACGTCATTAAAAACGGTAGGATGAATGATTTCAAAAAGACCAAAGAAACAAATCATTACACGAGGGAGAACTTCTGTTGGTGTTGATGTCCTCTGGATAGAAAATGGTGATCTTTGCTTCTTATTCATTCTTACTTTGTCTGAAACTTAACCGGCGGTGGTTACAAGCTTTAACAGAGTCATATGGAAGTAATCAATGTCTCTGTTGGTCTTGTTTGAGTCTGTACGTCATAAAGAGACATCAGTAATCATTTCTACTCTATCCAATGGGAGGGGGTGGTGACGTTTATATCCTGAGACTGGAGTCAGTGCATAGACTGTCTGCACGCCACCGCTACGATCTCCGTGCTCTAATGAACCTGCTGCATTCTGTTTCCTGTTCTCCAGTATGTTCTTCTCCACTCTTTAGTTCAGATTGTGATTCTGTTGAACTACACGTAGCATTGATAGAAAGACAAATATTCTCATTATAGCGTCGTATAGAGGACTCTGTTGCTCCGTCTGCGTCTTTTGTTTTACGGCACGTCATATCTTGGGAGTCCCCCCCGCCCCCCTTCCTGTCTGACAGGGATAGTCTCCCGCTGTGAGGTGCATGTGTGAACATCCAGGTCAGGAGAATCTCCAGAGCAGTCCTCCTGAAGTGATCTAGATATTTTCAGGAGTGTCAATGTGAAAACAGCTTTAGTGTCCACAGTTGATCATGCAGGCTGGATTTAATCCTTGTAGGTTATATTAAAAAAAGCAAAAACCAGCAGTGTTAGGAAAACAAACTGCTCATGAAACTAGTTTGTTTGGTCTACCAGTCACTTTTGCAGCCGGTTAAATCATCTTAAACTACTTCCCTTTAACATGTTGGACTGCTCTAGAAGTGAAAGCTGCTGACGGTCTACTTAAAAGCTTTACTCAAAAGCACCTAATGGGAACAGTTGTACAGATGAAGCTCAGAGAGTTTTGTTTTAGGCGTTAAGTTCAGTGCAGGTCAGACACACAGAGTAAAACATGCATCACTCCTCCACTCCGTTACAGTGCTCTCACATACGAGGTTTCAGGGCTTCATGAGCAGAACCACCGCTAGGGAAATAAAAACAGGAACCATTCAGCACGTGTGATATACAGTCCTGTAATGTCCTCTCGGCTACTGCTCAGCTTATACACAGTTTAAACATGAGTTCACCCATCCACAATAACAACACTATCAGAATGAGGATTGGTATGTATCTGAATCAGCGAGGTGATCGGGCACTCCTACCACCTGACGTCCCTGACGCCCAGCCACCACCATCGGACTGTGTCGTCCCCACAACCACCGTCGTCCTCATTCATGCACGGCCTGCTCCGACCTCCACCTCACCTTTAAGCTGAGTTGAAGGTGTTGTGTAACTTAGCAGCTGTGAGTTATTGGTACTAATTAAAACAGAGGCAATTGTGTGTATGCTCTCTAAACCTGTGTAAAGCTGCAACTTTTCACACTTCTTCAGACTATTTTACATATTCTCACCAGCCTTTAGATGTAAGGTGACAATAATGGGCTGGAGAAACCTTTTGGGGTCATGTCGAGAACCTCTTTAGACCTTAATCCTGGGGTCTGTAGCAAAGATCACTAGTTTGTTTCCTTTCTGTAGTAAAGATCACTATTTTGTTTCCACAGACTGAATAAACCTGTTCACCTTAATCAAGTCTCCTGTGGATATATGCATTCTGACCGATGCCCATGGTGATAGCCTCTCATCCTTTCCTGAACCCCTTCCTAACAGGGTCGTTTAGGTTACATTGCAGTTCAAGGTTTCACATTTTCGAGGGTGTATTTCTCGTGTCGCTCCAAAGGGATGTCAAATTGTAAAATTGACTGTCTCATAATGAAGTTGTGAAGAAGCGTGATGTATATCTAAGCAGCTTTAGTTGTCCTTTTGTTACCTGAAACAGCTTCTGTTTCTGCGGGACTTTGTTGTCAACTTGCCGGCGGGCGGTGCTGGAGATGGTCCGCCGCGCCACCTGCTGGAGCGCCTGAAAAACAGCAACAAACCGGCAAAGTCACCACAAACACTAGCATACAACACGACGTAAAGGACGTGTTTAATGTAACTGTGACGTGACAAATAATCTACACTGAATAAATGCGCCCAGAAAGCCGAGAAACGGCTCATGCAACTAGCATGGAGGCTAAGCTAATGCTAACTCTTCCAGCGGCTTCCTCACGTTACCTGGCTTTGACCCCTAGCTAAATGTAGCCTCGTATTTCACCTTGTTGATTGTTAACAAAACGAAAACCCGCCAGTTTAGTTAAATGTTGATTCTAGAAAGCAGGCGACAAGTTTAAGAAGAGCAAACACTTACAAATATGGATCTGTTCATCTTTACAGTCTGTCTACAGTCGCCTCTCTGTCACACAAGGACACCGGAAAACTCTACTTCCGTTTCCTTCTTCTTCGGGTGTTTCCTGGCGGTTGGCAAATAACGCATTGGCGCCACCATCAGGCGTGAATCGGGACTACTGTCGATGTTCACAAATTTTGCCTACACAATCATAAAAAAAGTGTTTATTTATATATTAAAATAAAATTAATTAAGATATATTATATTAAGAGCATACTGTGCGCTCTGCTGCCCCCTACAGTTTTCAACAAGAACTGGTCTTCGACAGTGATGATAAAAAAGGGACTTTTAACTCATTTTCAGTCATTTAAATTCATGAATTATTAGAAAATATCCCTGTTTCACTTTATAATTTAATCACGCCAGGCAAAAAAGGTAATATTTTTTTTAAAGATTTAATTTTGGGCCTTTTAATGCTTTCATTTTAGAGACAGGTCAGTGGATAGAGTCTGAATCTGGGGAGAGAGAGAGAGAGTTGGGAACGACATGCGGAAAAGGAGCCGCAGGTCGGATTCAAACACAGGTTGCATGCTCTCGAAGGCTTGAGCCCCTGTACATGGAGCAGGCGCACGAACCGCTAGGCTACCAGCGCTACCAATTGGCAATATTTAACACACTGCTTTCAGCCATTAAGCACTTTGAATTGCATTTGATTAGTATGAAAGGTGTTTCAAAATGACACCTGGTTGACTGATTCAGAATTTGTTTATTTTACCTTTAATACTTGAAGAATTCACTAATTTTCTTCTTGTTTTTTTCTTAATTTCCCATTTATGTGAAAATAGTTTTAAATGTCAAGCCTTATTTTTGTGCAGCAGGATTAAAGGTCCAATCAGTGAGATGTGTAGTGAGTGATATGATAAAGTGAGCTTACTCTATGATCAGACATTAAGGAAACATGCTATGTTGAAGTGCTGGCTTCTCTGACAACAATGCAGCAGCCAGTATGTCCTCCTTCTAACTTTAGATTCTGGTCCTGAATGCTCTGGATTTGTTTGGACCAGAGAAGGTAGGCGGTTTTAAGGCACCCCCACACGGCTGTTTTGGACGCCCCTCGGTTTGCCAGATATGAGAGCAGTTATCAGGTCAAACCAACAGGTGTTGCAGCGATGGAAGCGGCAAGAGAACTGGTTCAGATAGAAGTGATTGTACCCGACCTAAAAAGCCTCTGCATGTTTCTAATAAGCTCCACGAGCAGAAACGTGCTCAAACTAGGATCAATATTGGAGATGCTTTTGAAAAATGGAGAGAGGTTAGAACGCAGAAAGGTTTACAGACCGATGCAGAGCTGGATAAACACTGAAGCTTCAGTGTCCACCACATGGTGACCTGCGTGAGCATCCACTCTAGAGAGGAGGGGGCGGGGGGAGACAGCTCTCTAATGTTTTGAATCTGGACTGCAGTACTCATTTTAAACACTAGGTGTCAGAGTTATATATTGCTCCTTTAAGGTGATCGATTATATTTGAGTCCTGCTCGGGAGAAAATTCAAATGTCAGACGACATCCTTTAAAAAAAAGGTGAGTCACAAAAAACCTGCTTTGGTTGAAATGACGTTTATTCTTTTAAAGCAACAAAAAAAAAACAGACTAAGTATCAAAAGAAAAGTGAAATCCAGTGCTTCTCAGATTTGCAGTAACAATTCAGCAAGATGAAATGCCTTCAAAGAAAGTGAAAACATTTTTACACTAAACATTTGAACATGCATCATCATTTTTACAGTGTATTTTCAGCTAGTAGAGAATGCATGTCAGAGGCAGGATTAATGTGAATCAACGTGTGTTGGGTTAGATCTAAACAGTGTAAACATTGAGAGACAAAGATCGACATTAAATCACATGTATTTGGTCATGTTATATCATGCTGTGTTGATTAACTTTAATTATTTCATGTAAACGACGATGCATAAAGCCACACCACTATGTTACTGTACATTTATCTGGAGGAGATTTAAGCACACACACAGTTGAAGATCTGGAAGATGTTTCACCTCTCGTCCTCTGAAAGGCGTTTTAGGCGGAGGCGACAAATAAGGAGAAACAGCACTGATGGGTGAAAGCATGGATTCTACAGCGGCAGGCTCAGTGGGATTCCCCCAACCTGTGTCGAGAGCTGGAGATAAATGAAACCTCCCAACAGCCAATCACAGAGATTCCTCTCACCGACCGCCGACGCCGCTTCAACATGTCGAATCGGCCAAAAAACACAGCAAAAACTAGGGCGACTACCGCTCACCGACGGTCCAACTAAGACCGACGGTGGATGATCTCCTTGGTGTGTCAGGGTCTTTAAGTTCTAAACTAACTGGTGGACGGAGCGAGAACTTTACGCCTCTGTACACATCCAGGATGACTCGCACGAGAGTCGTTAGCTGAGCTAGTTTAAAACTGAAGAAGCCTTTCTGGAGGAGAGGTCAAACATCTTCAAGATCTTCAACTAAATCCAGCTGCCTTTGGATCAAGCTTCGATTTACCGTGACCTGGTTGGCTGATTGAGAACATACACAGACAAACACACACATTTACAGTTCCTGAAACCGAGACACAAACCTTTAAACCACCTATAGACTCAAACCCCCCCCGCCCCCGAGCTCTGATGTGCAAAATCTGGTTTTCCATCGCAAACATTTCTTAAACTCTTGACTTAAATAGAAAAAATATAGATTTTTTTTCTCCCAGCTCCCAAACTCCTGAACATTTTATGTTCCTCTCCGTGGAGCCCCGGCACAGTGAAAGCATGACTCTAGTTTGACATTTGGCTGATGTTGCAGACGTAACGAGGCACAAAGACGAGCCAGCAGCTCGATAAAAATATTGACATCTCTGCGAACCAGCATGCAACTCAGCCGCGCTCCAGCTCACCTAAACTGCAAACACCACAAAGCTTACAATCATACAAAAGCCCAGAAAGTCGCCTTAACTTTCAAGACTCATTCCTGCTTTGCTCCTATTTGATATAGCGAAGGAATCTGACGCTCCGCGTATCTAACCACGAAGGAAAATCTTGCAAGAGGTGTTGCCTGAAGCTGCAAAATGACAGCTTCTTTCGGTTCATTTTGGAAAATAATCATTCACCTTAAGCTTTTAAAACCTTTTCAATTGTGTTAAGAGTGCTGAAGAATGAATGTGGATATCACATATTTGAATTTATGTACCCAGGGATAACGTCTAGCCTGACAGACGTGTCACTATTTGCTGCAGCAGAGGTGAGCTGGAGGTAAGCTGGCGTCTCAGTTGGAAATGTCGGCGCTGTTGTTGCGGCTGCCACATTTGTGGTGAATGATGAGCAGGACGACGCCCAGGAAGAAGCAGACGGAGCCCACAGTGATGTAGGCGATGCCCAGGAACGGGTTCTTCCCTCCCATCCAGGAGATGGTGCTCAGGATCATCCGCTTCCTGCCCTCGAAGCTGCGAACGGGATAATCTGGGTTCAACTGGTTAAAGATGGAGACAGTATACAGGGTTTTTGAGGTCATCTTAAGGAACCAGAAAATGATCACATGTCTTTTTAATGTGTTTTATAGCTGAAGGCCTCAGTCAGTATTCTTTGCTGTCTGTAAACATTGATCTTATTTATTCTGTTTTCTCTTAAAGGGGCGTTGAGCAGTTTGTGCAGGATCATAAAGTCATGTTCACACAAAGGATACTGTAGACGACCTCCAGGGTGTAGTTTCCCCGGGGCAGAGTTGGAATCACTTTGGCGTCCTTGATGGTGCGGTAGAGTTTGCGGAAGGTCGGTAAGGCGGCCGTCCTCATCCACACGATAAAGTCCTCGTTGATGAAGCCGTTGTTGGATGCGTTTTTGTCCAGCTCGTACACAGGTTTAAGCCAGTTCACTGGCTTCGTTGTACCTGAAGTAGAAAGACCAAAAACACTTTCACTCTTGTTCAGAAATAGTTCAGAATATATTCAGCTGAGGGTTCATATTATGTTTTAAAGGTCCAGTCAGTGAGATGTGTAGTGACTGAAATGATAAAGTGAGCTTACTCTATGATCAGACATTAAGGAAACATGCTATGTTGAAGTGCTGGCTTCTCTGACAACAATGCAGCAGCCAGTATGTCCTCCTTCTAACTTTAGATTCTGGTCCTGAATGGTCTGGATTTGTTTGGACCAGAGAAGGTAGGCGGTTTTTAGGCACCCCCACACGGCCGTTTTGGACGCCCCTCGGTTTGCCAGATATGAGAGCAGTTATCAGGTCAAACCAACAGGTGTTGCAGCGATGGAAGCGGGCAAGAGAACTGGTTCAGATAGAAGTGATTGTACCCGACCTAAAAAGCCTCTGCATGTTTCTAATAAGCTCCACGAGCAGAAACGTGCTCAAACTAGGATCAATATTGGAGATGCTTTTGAAAAATGGAGAGAGGTTAGAACACAGAAAGGTTTACAGACCGATGCAGAGCTGGATAAACACTGAAGCTTCAGTGTCCACCACATGGTGACCTGCGTGAGCATCCACTCTAGAGAGGAGGGGGGGGGGGGACAGCTCTCTGCAATGTTTTGAATTTGGACAGCAGTACACATGTTAAACACTAGGTGTCAGAGTTACATATTGCTCCTTTAAGCACTGTTGGATTTAGTCTTTTTGAAGTAGATTCAAATAAGAATAATAACCAGATCCCTTCCAGAGTCATACTCAAAGTGTAAAACGATTGGGGACAGATTGTACTGTAAGTGTAACGGGTACAGCGTCTTCATTTCTAACATGTTGTTTAATGATTAAACTGACCGATATCCAAATGAAGGGGGTGAGTGTATGAATGAAGCTGCTGCTGATACCTTGAAAAACAGCCGTCAGGTTTGCACCGTCTCCTCCGGGGTTCTTGAACTTCACATATTTGTCGGTAAACCAGGCGATGCCGGTGTTGGCCAGAGGAACCAGGACCTTTGTGCCGTTGGGATCGTTGTAAAAAAGCTCCAACGTGTCTGTCAAACAAGAAAGACAAGAAAATAGGTGAGACGTTTTGTTTTTAAGATCATAAGGAGAACCTTCAGAGCAGGAGTCTGGCTCACCATTAAACATGCTGTTGGCGATGGCTCCACACGGAGCGATTGGTGTGTTGTCACGAGTGGTGGCGTACGGCTCACACTCCTTACTGGGGTTCTGTGAATAAAGAGATTAAACAATAAGTCTGAGGCTTTGCTCACACTGCTGACACAAAGCGGTTTTTTGTCAGTCCTGATTTTGGAAAGTCTGGACATCAAAAATAAACAAACAAGTACATGAACTATTTGGAGGTAGTTTAGGATTTCAGTTTTCTCAGTGTGGCATACAAAGCCCTGACTCAGATGTTACAACAGCAAACAAGAAAGAGCTTTCTGTATAAATAAATCCATCGACTCACTTGTGAAACAGTGCTGATAGTCTATATGTTACGCTTGTATTTCAAACTTGAGCCTCTAGTTTTTCTGTTTTTGTCATGGACGGGACGGCCGGCTCCTCCCCTTGTGTATAAAAGCTGTTTTAGTCAAGGACTAGAGAGAAGAAGAAGAACATACTCACTGATTATTTGGATGTCACGTAAGAGTTTTTAGATCACGCTCATTCTGTGTCAATTTACATGTGAAGCTACGAGCTAACTAAAGAGCGCTAACATTAGCATGCTAACACAACAATGCAGGACACAGGTGACTGCAGCTCGAGCAAAGGACAATTTTGTCTGCCGCTTGTGCTTGACTCCTCGGTGTGAACGTGAGTGGAGGGGGGGTTGGAGGTGTGTCTCTGGAGGAGAGCGGAGGCTTCAGTATGGAGGAGGTGTGGCTAAACAGCAGTTTGTTTTGGTTTCATGCTGGTGCTCAAGGGCGACATCTACTGGATCAAAAAGTCGCACATTCTTCCTTTAAAGATGTTTGTTTGCTCTGTTCTTCGCTTGTTTTGTTCTTACTCTCTGATCTCCGTTGCTTTGGATAAAAGCGTCTGATGAGTTACTCGTAGAATTGTAGAACTGTTGGAACAAATATGTCGAGGTGGTCAGACTGTCAGTGCAGCACGAAGGAAACCAATGAACCATTTGTCAACTTGCGATGCATTCAATTCAAGCATACAGCACTGAGGGGACATCGTGTCTCTAAGCAGCACAGAGTGAGTGTTTCCTGCACAAAGACAGTTTCTAGTCTCTTACCTGTTTTGGTATTTCATCACTTTAATAAAGAGTATTAACTAAATCCTCAGGGCAGTCACGTCTTGGTAATTATTGCAGGTGTTACGGCTTCTGCAGCAGAAATGTGTGTGTACCTTAAACAAGTTGGAAATGCATGATTACAGGCCCTCTGTGAACTCAGTCATGTGTAATTGGAGTCACAGTTTTTACCAGAAGGGACTCCATGTCTCCATGCAGCTGACTGTCATCTCTGGACTTGACGTAGCGGCGGTGGTTTTGGTAGAAGTTCGAGAGGCCGTAATACATGTAGACATTGCCCTGTTGATTAAAGGTAAAAAAAGATGATATATCAGTCTTGCAAAGTTTTCTTTAGTTTTAAATTAAGGGTGGAACAACGTGTCCCTCACTTCATACGGCTGCTCCAGGTAGAAGGGTATCGTGCAGGTACAAGGCCTGCTGCTGTTCCAGCTGTAGTTCTGTGAGCAGTTGAAGCAGGGACTGGACATGTCGACGCCCGTGTAATCAACCTGTCAGCAATCAAGCAAGCAAACATTATGGTCAATGGACATGAGCTTTTTATTTTCTAGTCTGCTGACTACTCAAAGCGCTTTCACACTGCAGGTCACACACTGAGCAGAGTGTAAGTCACTTCTTGAATAAACTGTGACTTGTTTTCATTGTCAAACATGAGAGAAAATGGTGGCGTTGTGGGAGTCTGCACCAGAACAAGTCATGAAACAAACATCGATATCAGCCCTGATTTTCCCAGTCAGTGCATCTCTACTGCAAAGTGTTTTCAACTGAACATCCTCAACATAAGTGTCGTTTTTTGAGCAGAATTGAGGGATTATAACCTGATGCATCAATGTCATGTCAGAAGTTTATTATTGAAATTAGAGCTGTTTTTCTGTCACACACACGCCGAATTAACCAGTGGCTCGTAATCTTTCAGAATATGTTGAGTTATCGGGACAGAAGACGTAAAATATTTGTTTAAATGCTAATCACAGTAATTTGCACATTTTTAAATGGAGTCTGGTGTGAGCGGTCTGGATCTCCAAACCAGCTCTCCGGGGGATTTTAACATCATATTGCCTTGCTGTGTGGTTCAGTAGACTCACAGGTGTCTTAAGTGTCCCTGCAAACATTACCTCAAACTCCTTGATGTTGTTGGACGTGACGTACAGGCCGATGCCGATGGGGATGAAGATGAGTCCGATGATGAAGAAGGCAGGCATCACGGTGCCCGCGGTGAGGATGGGCTGCCAGGCGGGGAGCCTCTGCTGTTTGAACGCCGTGTTCTCGGGCTTCTTGCTCCGCAGAGTCCCTCCACCAGGCCCGGACACGGTGATGTGCCCGTCCTCGTCTTTAGCGTTGTAACTAGTCGCCATCATGATTGCGTTTCTTATAAGAAATAAAAAGTTGACGCTAACGTTAGCTTCTCTCTGTCACTGCTTTGTAAACACCCCGGATTTAAAGCCTCGACGAGCCGCCTAAATGACTACATTGAGTTGTCATTCGTGTCGGTTATTTTGGATTTTTAATCCATGACTTTAATCGCCAAACGGCTAGCTGAGAAGCTAGCAAAGGCTGCGTCTCCAGGAAGTTTACAAACAAGATAGACGTAATGAACACAAATTACGTAATGACGTCACAAACTGAATAAAGCGGGTGAGTGCCTCTGCTGAAATCTTCTGCACACTCCTGTTCTTCTGTTTCAGACTGCCCTTGCGTGTTAAATGCAGCTGACACTCCAGTGGGTAAAGCTTGTTTTGCTGTCTCGAAGGCCTCACCTGTAAATAATGTTGACGAGAAATGATACAGCAGTCTTTAATTTCAGTAATGATTCTTATTTATTTCATCACACTACAACTGGTGGGCATCATATTTCAATGTCTGCTTCCACCACCAGGAAGAGTTCAGCAGGGATGCTTCATAATGTGTGTGTGTGTGTGTGTGTGTGTGTGTGTGTGTGTGTGTGTTTAATGCATTCATAAGTGACCCGAAAACGTATTTAAAAACCTCAAAACAGAACTCTTCTAAAAGTTGGCATTTAAGACAACTGGCATCCTGCATAGAGCTGCATGTGTTTGATCAACACGAATGACACAGCTGTATGTTTATTATAACAGCAAATACACTTTAAAACGAGGTGCTATTCCTTTACAGACATGTTCATTTTCAGTTACTGTTTGGGCGCTGCTCTTTTAGCGACCAGCAGCAGGTGACTGGCGAGCTGCAGCTTAAAGGCTTGAGACATCTTACAGAGTCCTCAGCATCCTCTGTTTGGTGAGTTTGAGCGTCTGCCCTCAGGCAGGAGATACAGATCACCAAAAGCAAAGTCCAACAGGTTGAAAAACTATTTTATAACTCAGGACATCAAACGACTGAATACCAACAATGACCCTGAGTTCGAGGTGTGCCTGTGTTTCTAGCCTATATGTTTTTTTGTTTTCACTTCGCTGCGAACAAAATTTCCCCTCGGGGACAATGAAGTTGACATTTTGATACTCTCCATATCAAGCATGTCCAAGATCAACTTTTGTAAACACATCCATCCATTATCTTTACCACTTTTCCTATTCAGGGTCACAGGGGGTTGGAGCCGATCCCAGCTGTCATTGGGCGAGAGGCGGGGTTACACCCTGGACTGGTTGCCAGTCAATCACAGGGCTGACATATAGAGACAGACAACCAGCCACACTCACATTCACACCTACGGGCAATTTAGAGTCACCAGTTAACCTAACCAGCATGTCTTTGGACTGTGGGAGGAAGCTGGAGTACCCGGAGAGAACCCACACATGCACAGGGAGAACATGCAAACTCCACACAGAGAGGCTCCTGTCAGACGGGGACTTGAACCAGGAACCTCCTCGCTGTGAGGCAACATCGTAACCACTGCACCACTGTGCAGCCCAATCACATATTTTGCTAAAATTCAAAGATAAGATGTGTTTAAAACTTGTCATGAAACGGGGATGATGTAAATACGGTCTGGACAGTTTGGACAGCTGGTCAATACAACTTGATAAACGCTTTCTTAACTTCATCCAACATACATAGCTAACATTTAGGGAACACATTCTTGTTCTTCATTCATTTATTTCCCTCTGCAGCTCGTCTCTATTATGTATTGTAGAAGTAGAGAGTGGCTGGGAAGTGCAAGTGGGCAGAGGGAACATAATGTTGAAGGAAGGTAGAAAATCTTCCTTCGACTTTTGACAGAAAGACTGTGCGTTAACTGTCTCAGGTGGGTTCCATTAAAACCATTATTCGATCTCCATAAACTCTGTATAACACAGTCCTTATACTCAAACAATCGAATTGACCGCTCACTAAGTCACTTCCAGGTCATTTCTGCCACTTGGTACATTCCCTTTCTGGCAAGATTCTGCCGTTTGTAAATTTGTCTCAGCGCTCGTAAAAATGTTTTGCATCTTGTAAATTTGTTTTCTAAAATGTAGATCCGTTTTGTCTTTGGTGAAAGTGTTTCACACTTTGTAATTGTGGTTTGCTCTTCCCAAAGGATAGTGCTTTATTATGTTGAAACTTGAAAGTGAAGTGAAGGTCTTGAAACTTTATCTCCAATCTGACACCGTCTTCATTTCTTCTCCTGACACCAGAGATCTCAGCTCAGCGTCGACTGCTTCCAAAGATGGCTTCAATCAGCAGACCTGTGGTGAAAAAATTACAACAGACATGTGTGTCCTTGAAGGCCACGTTGAACTATCCTTACAGTACAGTACTCAGCATGGTATCTACATGTGTCCGTTCAATACTTTAAAGTCTGCTCAAAGATTGTAGGCCGAACTCTGCAGAGACTCTACGAATCAGCCCTCAGTAAAACATTTTATGAGCCAAAACGTGGGTTCATTTTTTGCTTTGTGTGTGTGTGTGTGTGTGTGTGTGTGTGTGTGTGTGTGTGTGTGTGTGTGTGTGTGTGTGTGTGTGTGTGTGTGTGTGTGTGTGTGTGTGTGTGTGTGTGTGTGTGTGTGTGTGTGTGTGTGTGTGTGTGTGTGTGTGTGTGTGTGTGTGTGTGTGTGTGTGTGTGTGTGTGTGTGTGTGTGTGTGTGTGTGTGTGGTTCCCTCCATGAGCACTGTGCAGAGCCTGGGTGGATGCTGTGCCTCGGCTCCAGGTGATAGCATGCCATATAATGTTATTATTGATCCAAGGTCGGCGTTAAACTGCATGTTTTTAGTCCTGCAATAGCAATGACGTCAGCGGCATGAGTAGTGTCTACAAGTTTTTTATAATGTGCTGAATGAGTGCACTACATAGTCCACTACAGAGAACTCCTGTAGGGAAAGTAGCTAGAAAAGATTGCGTCAACAAAAAACTAATGTGAGAATACTAATGCATTGATTTGTAACGCATTACCCCCCGACTGCTTTGGAATCAGGAATATTTCACTCAAAATGCGTGAGCTATGTAGCTGTCTCAGCTTATTGTGTGTTGGTCAGTTACAGTTTTAAAATCTGCTCCTCTTCTGTGGCTAATGTTAGTTTCCTAACGATTCCCAGTTACCTTAAATCAAGCAGCAGAAGTTGAGTGTCAATGTGTAAATACTAAAGGCCCATTTTTTAGGTGAACTAAATCTGCAAGAGGAGTCTTCCATGTCACTGAGTATACCCACTTCTTCAGGCACCACTACACCACTGACTGTAGCCTAATAAGGGCGAAACGATATACAGCCCTGCTTGTAACAGGTAAAAGTCCTTCTCCCACACCGAGTCTAACCTAGTTTCCCAACAGTTTTCTCAGAGGAAAAAGGGACTGCGTACCAAGAGATCTGGCTCAGATGTGATTTTTGTATTATAATCCTGCTCAGCCTCTCATATTGTTCCCAGTAAGAGCATTTGATCCCCCTCAAATCAGTCTGCAGCAGCCTCAGGGGAGTCATGGTCCACACACGGTTACTGAAGCAAAAACACAAAGCTTGTTATGAATCAGTGTTTTACACTCTTCTCATGTTTACCCTCCTGTTTTCCAGATGCTTCTTCCTGACTCTGTTCCCGTCCCATTTGACTTTCCTCACTGCATTGCGTAACATCTTTACCTCGTCCCCTTGTTCCCCAACATCAGCAGAATTCCCCTCTTCATCCTTTCTCATGTCTGGTTGGTTATTAATGAAGTTGAGCTAATCAAGGCGGCAGAGTTTGTGGAGATAAAATCCTTAAAATCCTTTGTGTTGTGTCTCCAGTCTGCTGTTTGCAAATGTGATAGCCTGAAGATGATTGGTGTTTATTGGATTTTGAAGTGAGACAACAAAAGAGGATGCCGGCTCCTGTCTCTGTGCTTTAAATCTATTTCTACCTGATGTAGAGAAGCCTTTTTCTAGTTCTATTTCCGTCCATTAGAGGGAGCTAGAGGCTCAGCCTGCATCCACACACGATTGACATTACAAACAAAGTAATCTTACAGTTTCCCCATGTGTCCTGCAGAAATTGAAACCTCGTGTGGAGCTTAAACTAGACGAAGACCTGTCTTTTCATGAACATAATCTTCATAGCCTCTCATTAGGAAAACATAAAGTTACATGTGTATCTGTTGGTGGGTTTCTACAGGTTTATTTTTGGGCTTTCAGACCCTGACCCTGTGACCTTGAAGAAGGCCACAAGCTGAAAGGCTTTGGTCTAATTCATTAATAAAGCTGATCTTCATTCTACAAGTGCTGCTGGAGCTTTTTTGCTTTTCAAGCCTTTCACTTGAAGTTGAGCCAGAAAATCCCGCTCTTTGATTTAAAGACAGGACAGTGGATTGAGAGTGAGGAATGACATGCAGAAAAGGAGCCACAGGTCGGATTTGAACCTGATCCGCCTGCTTGGAGGACTACAGCCTCCATACATGGGGCGCGCAGAACCAACTCCCTTAATAAATCTCTTTAATGTTTGTTGATGACTTTGATCACCATCATTTGAAAATTGCATCAGTCACTTATTCTCTGGAAATGCCCAGTTAGTTTGCAACTTTAAAGTTTTGATGTAACTGTTGTTGTTCTTTTGAAAACCTTTATAATTTTAGAAAAACAGCCGGAGAATAAACACTTCAAAAGTAGAAGGAGATTCTTGCTCTTTAGCCGCTCCACAAATGGAGGTCAGTGCTCTCAGAGAAGGACTGTAGACGTTCAAAATCTAACTGGAGCACACAAATCACTTCAGGCAAATGTATTTAGGTGCGAAGGACGCAGGTGACGTAGTGCAAAATAAATGTGCCTCGAGTGATTCGCGTGCTCCAGTATTCCTTTGGATCCTGCCTGAGAGAAGGAGTCCACTGGATTAGATTTTGAGCTGAAACTTTAATTTCTGTCCGAGTCTGTCCAGTGAACCAGATTAATAAAGATTGATGTGCTCACTGTGTTTTGAGTTTGACAAACCTTTTTCACATCTCCAAAGTGTATTTGAATGATCACACAAGCCATGAGGACAAAGCTTTAAACATGGATGAAGAACACAGCGATGCACGGGTTAATGGAGGTTTCCTGGTTGATTCTCGCCCTCTTTGAAGTCACACAAAGCTCAAACACACAATTCATTCACAAAGAGATGCCATACTTATTTCAGAGATAAATAGTTTTAATTTTGTGCCTGTCTCAAATAATGACAATTCATACTTTCACAAACGATTCACAGTGCATCAGTGATTGGAAACCTCCAGAAGCGGTGGTCGAATAAACACACGTTATGGAAAATGTAGCTGATGAGAGGAAGTCTGCAGCTACTGCCAAAAACTAACAAGATGAAGGCATGAAAATGAATCCAAATGCAAATAAGACATGCATAGAGATGATTGTGAAAAACAAACTGGATGTATTCACATGAACTCTGTCCTGAAGATAACATAAAAACAACATGACAACATGTTTGAAATGTAACGAAAAGAAAAGACGGTTTAAGCTCTTGTAAGAGTCCACTTCAAACAGAGTCCGACTTGTGTGCTGTAGATAAACTCGAGGGCTGTGAGTCGGATTTGGCAGGAAATTTAGCGGTAAACTCAATTATTATTAGACGAGTCTTTTCCACGGCAGCCAATTTAGCTCTCAGCTTTTGCCACCGGCTGCAGAGGCCGAGCCACAAAGTGTCGACTTCCTCAGCTCGATTTTCATCGACTGGCTCTCTGCCCGCGACTCTAACCTCGTCACTGTCGACACGCCCAGAACCGCCTTGCTGCTCGGTTTCATACCTTTTGACATAGGGATCCGTGTGGCCGCGCTCCGAGCTGACTGCACATCCGAACTGGGCTGGAAAAAAACAACAAAACAGCATGAGGACAGGATTTGGATACCAGAAACCTAAAGAACACTTGGTTGTGAGGAGATCGTTTAAATGTATTTGACATATTTATGAACGTTATTTTTCTGCAGGGGTTGGGGGTGAGCTTCCAGGAAAGCATGGTTTTGATTAGTTTTATTTTGCCTGACTTTCTATCTGGGTCGATCTATTCTGTCCAGCTTGAAGCGTGCTTGCGGTGAGCTCCGTCGAAAATTGGACTTGGAGTGTATTTGAAACGGAGCAGAGTGGTGACGCTGCTGACACGCCCCGGAGACGGACCGTTGCACGTGCTATGGAAACATGAGCATTGACTAGAGTGGCAGCAAACGGCCCTGTAGTGCGGGACGCTGACGGACCACAGTGCACACGGACTATGTGAAAATTGGCAGTAAGCCATACGGGTACAAACCAAGAAACTTATCACCGTAAAGCCATAGAGCTAACCACCATACAACAATGGTGCCCTAGACTTGAGCAAATGCTTTGTCAATTTGTTCACTTTCTCCTTCAAGTTACTAAAATAAAATCCTGCCAACCGAGCGTTTTTCTGTCCGAGTAACTGGAACGTCCTTTATCGGGGATATACACTTCGGATTTGTTGAATCAAAGCTTACTGGGTCTTATACAGAGGGCCGCCCCTCTTTGGTATACATTGATATCAGGCTGGGTTATATTATGAGAGTTTTATCTGTACCTTTAAAATCTTGTAGTGCAAAAGTGAAACACCCAAATCGGACACTTCTTGCCCGTGTTTGGTTAAAGGGAGTGAATTTGTCAGTTGGTAAATCCGTGGTTTAAACATGACCTCTACAAAGGTCTCTTCTGGGATGTGGGACTCATTGCATGTCAGATCATTCCAGTGTTAGTTCATACCAGTGAGGTCATACGTTTATAAAGGTCACTGTGTTATACCTGGAGAGAGGGCTATCTACGTAGCACACAGCACCTGATTTCATTTTGAAACATTTCAGAAGCAACTGCAACGTAAAAGATTAGACATCCGTTCAGATATTGAGAGTCTGTACGCTTGTGGCGAAAGATAAATAACAATAAAAAATGAAGAACTACAAAATCTCTCACCACTGACTGTGTCGGCCTGGAAGGAGCCGTTGTGATTGGTGTGATCGTGATGCTGCTCGTCATTTTGCTCTGAGTCGTCTTCCCTATAGACGTTTGGCGTGGGGAGCGGAGCACTGTTCCTGTGGACATCTCCTTGATGCTTTCAGAGCTAAGTCCGAGGGTCAACAATGGACTGCTGCAGCCCTCAGAAGGCCTCTTATACTGGGAACCCAAATGGATGTGGATCTTGTTGTCCTCTGTTGTGATGATGTTGCTCTTGCCGTTGTACTTCCTGTAAGGTGCTGGCCCAGGCTGCTTCTCTGGAGTCATTTTGATAACTGTGCGGCTTGCAGTTATGTTGTGAGGCTCCGGTGACGCGCATGCTTCAGCCACAGGAGTGGTACTGACTGTTATGATGGACACAGGTGACTGAAGGCCATCGGAGCTGCCGCCATTGCTCTTGTCTGGACTCTTGGCCCTGGAGATAGCAGTTATAGTGACTGGAGATTTGGTTCGATTAAGACCTCCCATCATCTCGCAGGTTTTGCTCTTTGAGGTCACAGTTGTGGGCTTTGGGACAATTGTGATGCGAGGTTTCTGGAGGCCAAGAGTCGGTATGATGGTGGTGCTGGAGAAGAAATCCTCAGCTCGGGGGCTGGTGATCTCCAGGGTGGCAGTACTGTTTTCATGATCTGGGGTCACTCTGATGCGTAGAGGTTGTCCTGGCTTTTGGGACATGTTCGGTTGAGGGAGCAAGGATGTCCCATTCGTCCTCTCTGGAGTGGTCTGAGTGAGTGGACCAGCGTCCCTCTTTTTCATCCAGGGTATCCAAGATTTTCCCGCTCCAAGTTCAGCTGATGCAGGAGGGTATCTTTCAAGAACCATCGGCTTTTTGAGTTCCCTTTGTCTGAGGTTGCTCATTAAGTGATTTTCTTCGAGGACTGATTTTTGGATAAAGCCTGCTGCTGTCTCATCTTCAGGAAACTCACTTGCCATCACTTCTGTTTGCACTGCTGTGGAGGTAACCGGGACATTGACCATCCTACTGCCGTTCATACTGGGCCTCAACGCACGACTGTAACGCTTGGAGGCTTCCAGCTCCTTTGTCAGGTTGGTGACTTCCTGACTCATGCTCTTCTTCTTTTCTTCCTCCTCCATGAACCTCTGCTGGAGGACAGAATAATCCACCTGCAGCTGGGAGAGCTGGTCCTCCTTGTTCATCAGTTCATGGATTTTCTCCTTCAGCGCCTGAACGTCCACCTGCAATTCTCTGGTTTTAGCCTCTTCCATCTTGCAGCGGATTCTAAGCTCAGCCTCTGGACTCACGACCTCGCCTTTCTCTATAGCTTTGTTTCTAGCGATCTGACTTTTCATTTCTTCCAGCAACTTAGAAAGCGTGTTTGCTTTGTCCTGCTCGGTTCTGAATTTCTTCTCCAGTAGATCATACTCATCCTCCGTTTTCATCAAGTCTCCTTCTACCACCTCCAGGTGTTTGAGCCTATTCTTTAGCCTTTCAACTTCTAGCGTGAGCTCTTTCATTTTGTTATCTTCCTCTGGATTGTCCTTTGTGGCCCACTTTCTTTGCATTTCCCTGTCCGTCTCCTCAAGTCCGTCAATTCTTATTTTCATACCACTTAGCTTGGTATTCAGCTCCCTGCACTTTCCCTCCTCACTTGCAAGTTTAGTTTGTAACTCATCTTTCTCTTTAGCGAGTGTTGTCACTTTCATCTCCATCTCAGACTTAAATTTGAGAAGTGTTTTACTCTCCTCGATCAACTTCTCCGTGACCTCTGTAACCTTGCCCTGCTCTGCTTTGAACATCTTACTTAAATCCTCGCTTTTCTGTTCCTCCTGTTTAAGTCTCTCTGCCATGTTTTTTCTTTCATCTACCAGGATGACTGTGAAGGACTTCAGCTTCATCAGATCGTCTTTGAGGATCATTTCTGACTTTTCAAACTTCGACTCTGAGCCCTCTAGTTCTTTCAGTCGAGTTTTCACTGTCTCAAGCTCCTCGGCCAGATCCTTTACAACACGTTTTTCCTTTTCCAAGTTTGTGTGAAGCTGAGAGCACTCTGTTTTGCCCTTATTAAAAGCCCCCTCCAGTTTTTTCCAGTTCAACCATTCTCTTCTGCAGTTTATCCACCTCCAGCCTTAGCTCCTTGCAGTGGTTCTCTTCATCCTGCAGCTTTTTCTTCAGCTCCCTGCATTGACTCTCTGTTTTGGTTATCTCCTCATCCTTGCCCTCCATCTCCAGCACCCTTTTCCGCAGATTCTCAAGCTCAGTCACAAGAGTCGAATCTCCACACTCCCCTTTGCTGATCTTGTCCCTCAGCTCCTGAAGGTCCTCCTCTGATTTATGCAGCACTTTGTTGCTCTCCTCCAGCTCTTCAATCTTCTGTGCCAGTCCAGCCAGCTTCAGCCTAAGCTGTCTGCTTTGGGACTCTTCATTGGCCAGTTTGGCGGTCATCTCCTCGTGTTCCTGCGCAAATTTTGCTGCTTTATGCTCCAGGTCTTCCTCCAGCTTGAGGACCTTGTGGCTGTCCTCCTTGGCGGTATCAGTGACCGCTGCCAATCGCTGCTCTTTTTCCTGTAGCTTCTGAGTGAGATCCTGGACCTTCTGGCTCTGTTGGTCGATTTGCTCTATATGCAGCTGCCGCTCGTCTACCAACATCAGTGCAAATGACTTGAGCTTAACCAACTCGGCTCTGACCTTCTCCAGTCGCCTGCTGTGGTCCTTGTCCTTACGAGCCTGGTAGGCCTTCTCCTGCTCCAGCAGCCTTTTGAGTCTAGGAAAGAGAGAAGAATGCACAATGTGAGCAGAAATAAACATGTTTACAGCCTGGTTCAAAAAAACAAATCTCTCATGAGGTCTGATTAGCTCATGTCTGGATCGGTACACACTGTACGGGGGGTGAATTTTTTTATGCCTCATCACTTTTGATGAGAGCATTGAGACCGCCATCGATGGGACTCCAAAGCCCCCTGCAGGAACAGACGGGTGACGTCACTCAGGCTTCAAACATTCATATTTACAGTCTGTGGAAAAATCAGTTCTTTTATCGTTTTCAAAGGGAGACAGCAGCGGGTGCAAACTAAAATGCTTCCAATTGCTCCAACCAATTACAGAAACAAAACAATCACAGCACCAAAGTCATCGTATATTATATAAACAGCTGTGATTAGCCCAGCAATGTCGAGGTCACTTTTGAATCTCTCTGATAGGGACAAGACACAACAGCCAGAGCTACATATGACAGCTCTGAGTGACACATGACTCGTTTTCCCTTCAACTTTGTTGTTCCTCTTCTACCTATAACTATAAGAGGACAGTACATGAAGAGAAAAACTTTCTGCTTAAGACACTTTGCATCATCCCGGACGAATTTGCATTAACTTGCATCCACAATGATCTTGCCTTTGGATATGATTGTGCCACCTCTAAAGTCTGCTTTGTTTTGTCTGAACTCGCCTTCACAAGATACATTTAAAAAGCAAATCCAGCCGTCTTAAGCTTTTAAGATATTGAACTGCACAACTGAGAACCTTCATCGGTTTTTATGCTTTTTACAAACGCATCAACACAACAGTCCACTGGTATGAAGCAATAGTGAGTGAGAGCCACCGCAGAGCTGCCAACAAAGTTCTGGGAACTTGTCTGAGTTAATGTCCTGTTTGTAGATGTTTAACTGATCTCTGCGGGAGTCTGTGAGTGTCTGAGAGAGAGAGAGAGTTTCACATGCACACTCGCATCAGACACTCAATCACACAGAGAAGTCTCAGCACTGCAGAACATGTGCTCAGCATGTTGGAATAAAAATGCAAATCCTCATTTCTAATTTTAAGACTCCAGACTTTTACCATAAACTGCTACAAAAAAATCTTCTCTCTAAACTTTGTTCAACTTACCAACACGCTGGGATGCAGAGCAGGTTGATCCATATCAGAGTGTGTTTGTAAAGCTGAGCAGGAGCCAAACTGCTGCTGCTGAGACTCTCACGGGGTCAGAGAGGGACGGAAGGAGGGGCTCGGGCTCCGCGGGGAATTAGCCATCACATTCCAAACATGTCATCAGTGGACAATGAAAAAAGGTGGATGTTGTGCTAAACTGCGCTGCTCCCGCTGGGTGGTGATGTCACCCACCCCTCCATGTATGGTCAAAGAGGCCCTGCCCTTGTTTGGACACTGAGGAGGAGGGGTTCAAACATGGAGCGGGGGAGGATTTCAGTAAGCGCTCCCTCTCCTTTCTCCATGTTTTGTCCTTACCCCCCTTCATGGGTGGAGGGACGGCTGTGCAGCACGTATGACATAACACACGGAGCCACTTTTAACTTCACTCATCTTTCTTTTATATTTTTCTGAATAGAAGCTCCGGTTTGACCTGTTTGTCTCCTGTCCGTCTTGCAACCAGCAGTGTCCCCATAGAAACACGGCAACAATGCCGGGTGAGAGTTTTTGTTTTGCAGAGGACAATGCCAGACTTGCACAGCCTTTCTCATTATAATCTCCCTGTATCGTGCAAAGGGAGAGACATGGACACAAATCCTCCATAGTGGCTAAATTGTATGAGTGTGAGATCATAGCTTTACGCAGCAGAGGAGGCCTGTGGTTTGCATCGCAGAGGCTCCTAAATGAGCCAAATATGAGCGGTGCAAAGAGCTTACAGATGCAGAGGCGCTGCTCTTTATTATTCCAACTGCATGTTATACATAAATATCAACAGGATGTAAGAGCCCTTTTACATGAATCTCTACATTCTGTGGTTTAGATACTCGCTCACTTGCTGTAATTCTCGAGATTACAGGAAGAAAGTGCTTCTTCTTCTGTCTCAAACATTTTAACTGGATCAAAGCCTCGAAGATATATTCTTTTAATTTCCCAAAACAAGTTGTGGTTTTGAAAACCCCCCAAAAATAAAACATCCTGAGCTTCCTCCGCATCAACCCGTCTGACTGCTCGCCAACACAACAGGATAAACTTAGTAACAAACAGCCACATCTGGACACAAACCAACATTTTGGTCCAGACTGAAATATCTCAGCAACTAGTGGATAGATACACAAGAAATGTGAAATGATTGTACCTCGAGGTTTTATCCAGCAGCACCATTTGGTTAACCTCGGGATGTTCACAGCGGCTTGAAATTCAGACTAGTCTTCTTGTCTAGAGTTAAAGTGACCTTACTCTATGATCAGACATTAAGGAAACATGCTATGTTGAAGTGCTGGCTTCTCTGACAACAATGCAGCAGCCAGTATGTCCTCCTTCTAACTTTAGATTCTGGTCCTGAATGGTCTGGATTTGTTTGGACCAGAGAAGGTAGGCGGTTTTAAGGCACCCCCACACGGCCGTTTTGGACGCCCCTCGGTTTGCCAGATATGAGAGCAGTTATCAGGTCAAACCAACAGGTGTTGCAGCGATGGAAGCGGGCAAGAGAACTGGTTCAGATAGAAGTGATTGTACCCGACCTAAAAAGCCTCTGCATGTTTCTAATAAGCTCCACGAGCAGAAACGTGCTCAAACTAGGATCAATATTGGAGATGCTTTTGAAAAATGGAGAGAGGTTAGAACGCAGAAAGGTTTACAGACCGATGCAGAGCTGGATAAACACTGAAGCTTCAGTGTCCACCACATGGTGACCTGCGTGAGCATCCACTCTAGAGAGGAGGGGGGGGGGGGGGAGACAGCTCTCTATGATGTTTTGAGTTTGGACAGCAGTACTCTTTTTAAACACTAGGGGTCAGAGTTACATATTGCTCCTTTAAAAAAAAAAATCCTTAATCGCCTTTAATGTATGATCATCCTTCCTCATATTGCTCTCCCTCACTCTCAGTACTCTGAGTCTCCGTCATTATAACCTCGCTGGCGGTTGATGGTTCTGCAGTCTCTCTCTGTTCAGGTCTATTCATATCCTCGGTGCCGACAGAGACCTGTCAGAGAGAGAAGAGCCCCAAACACTCATAAAACTGAGCCAAGCTGAGACCAGAGGATTCAGCTAATTATAGCCCCGAATCCCCGATAATAACCATCCTTATTAACATTCAGAACAACAAGTCCACAAGAACACTTTGACGCAACATAAGCACATTTTTCTTTGAGTTTTTTAAGGAACAAACATGGATTTTTTTGTCTGTAAGCCTGCAGCAAATGAATCAGAATTGTACTACATCTGTGAAATGACAGAGAATGATTGTTACAACCCAGGCTCAGTGAGCTGGACAAACAGGGAGACCACACCGTTTGAAAACTACGTCAAAACATCCTAATAAAAGAATATTTAGTCTGTAAATCAGTGGTGATTGCAATGTTGAACGTGTGTGGTGTTGTGGAGGCAAAACAAAGACAACAAAACCAAAATTAGAGAGAGAGAAGCCAGCGTAAGCGGGGTGCACACTACAAGATAATCAGGCCGATTTTGGGCCCGATTCCCCCCACTGACCAAAGTCAGCAAAGGCCCGACTATCTGATGGATCTACAGATTATCCTGCCAGATGTTCCCGTGGTGTGAGGCGTGTTAAGAGTGATTTTAACCTCCCCAATCTGCTCAGAAGATGATCCATTAAAACTCGTAAATATTAAACGTGTTCAGTATCTACTATCAGACATCCTGTTGTTCGGGGAGAACACCGAGGACGGCCGAGCTGCATGCGCCTCGTTCGGTTTCTTCATCTTCCTTTTCCATCCAACACGTGCACAACACACTCATCACACATCAGCCACTCACTTACACTACTGACCATCCTGACATCCAAACCTCTTCTCTTTTTGAAATTTAATTTCTGTTTTTGTAAAGAAATCATCTTAAATAAAAGTTATTTTGGTGTCTCTCCCTTTATTTGTTATGACCATCATGTCACGATGCTGCACTACAACCCCTCGACTCGTTCTGTTTTAAGATTGATTTCAGATGATGCCGAGCTAATCTGAGGCATTGCTTGTTCTAGTTTCTTGTAACTCGTTGTTCTGTCTCTTTAACTTGCTCTGGTTATTGCCTTGATGTCGTTGCTAATGAGCGACCCCACTCAGAGCTCATTAAAAATATTGGTTGATAGCAATGAGGATAAAGTCTGTTTGGCAGCACCAAACATCTTCTAGAGAAGTCTAATGCCAACTGGATTATTTTATCGACATAATGAGGCCATCACTTTGCATCACATTGTGACTTCTCCTTGTGCAGTCCTGTGCGTGCATGTGATGGTTGTTTTGCAAACAGAGCCTCTAATCGTGCAGCAGCATCTCTGCAGGGAATGACATCATCCTGGACGCATTCATTCATGATATCACCTGCAGTGAATCTGCACGCTGACTGCAGCCGACAGGAATGTGTCATCAGACGGAGCTCAGGGTCGGACCACTAAATAGACACGCTGACATATATCCGACTTATAACCCCAGTCTCTCCAAAGTGACCGTCAAGTGGAGCTTCTTATGACTTGCAAGCAAAAATCAGCAGCCCACAAACTTTGTGAACGCTAAACAAACGAATGCATACACATAAGAGGATTAGTAGGACGTTGTGACGAGCTGTGCTGAGATACCAGACATAGTGCAGGTACATTTGAATGCAATGAAAGTTTGGTTCTTTTTTTCTGGCTGGTATTTTATACGGTGGCTGGGAAGTGCAAAACTAAATTACAAAATGTGAAACACTTTTAAAAAGCAAGGACAAATCCAATGTAAGTTTTGGCACTAGACGCGTCCGTTGTGTTGTTTCTGTTGCTCTTACCCGAAACAAGAAACCTGAAAGGACATTTGTGTGCTGACTTTTCTGTTTTCTTCTAGTCTTTTTGTGGTCTTTTTACTGAGTTTACTGTCGAGTGTGCTCCTTTTTTGTTACTTTTCATCAGATTGGTACCTCGTGGCAGACATTGGTCAAAGTTTTTACTGGCTTACAAACTGCTACGGATTTTCTTTGTTCCTTTTTCAGAGCACATGAGTTATTAATTTCTGTCAGGACCTAAAGACAATTTCAACCAACATCTTAAAAAGTGGATCTGGAGAAAATCACCAACCCTGCTTTTAAAACTTTAAGTCACAAGTTGTCAGAAATCTAACAAAGGGGGCGATTAAAATTCCCCACATTTCACTTTTCCTGCAAATCTCCTTCAACTGAGAACCTGAAGGGTTAATCTTAGTCGTCAAATGAGCATTTAGCTGCATGCTTTGTGTTTTTGATGTCATGATAAGACACGATTCATCGCTCACTCTGCCTATCAGAGCAGTCATCCAAAACCTCCATGCTCGGGGTTTTATCTGATGCTTCCTGCATCTGCAAAACATCTTCCTTTCACCGGTGTTGAATCACGTTTTCATTGAGTTTTGGCCAAAACACGATCACAAGAATCCCACACTCTCTTTTTAGAAGAAAAAAACTATACATTTCAGAGGTGATTTTAAAGCGCCTGTAAGCTTTTTCAGTAGGAACCAATCAGCTCGGAGCTTAGAGCCACGTACAGACAATCAGAAATAACTGAGAAACGAACAAACACACTTTAGATTTTTGTCTTTTCATTCAGATTTCAAGGTTTAAGGTTTCTTATATATCCTGACATAGTTAACGTGCATCCTCTTGTGCTAGCTTTGTTAAGCAGTGCTCTAGCAGCAGGTGCAAAAGTGTTCCTGTAGCGTTTTGTTCTCCCCTGAAGAGGAGCAATGAGGGGAGAATCTGAAACTCGCCTTACGCTGCAGCTGTAAAGAATACAGATCTGACTGGTTTGATTGAGACTCACTGATAAATTTGCCCGCCCATTAGACGAGTTGATTAAGAGCATTTTTGTTTTTTAAAGTCAGGTTACCAAACTGTGAACTAAGAGAAAAAGAAAGGATGGATTTAAAGTCGAGTTTTCTGAGACAAATCAGACGTTGATGCGCCTTCTTACAAACTGCCTCACAATTCTTCTTAAAGGTCAGTTTCGAAGCCACGATCGTCCAGAGATATTTGTAGCTAATCCACAAAGTCAACAGCCTGGATTATAATAATCTTATACTGCTTTCACACCTGCAGAAAACTCCTGAAAAACTGAATGTGTGAACGCAAACGTTTTTTTTTCTGCAGCAAGTCCGAGTGAGCTGATGTGAGAACGCAGCAGGATATTCTCTGGAGAATTCACCTCGAGCCAATGGGGGGTGGTGATGTTTCTATACTGTGACTGCTGCACGACCATAGACTGTTTGCACGCCACCGCTACGATCTCTGTGCTCTAATGAACCTGCTGCATTCTGTTTCCTGTTCTCCAGTATGTTCTTCTCCACTCTTTAGGTCAGATTGTGATTCTGTTGAACTACACGTAGCATTGATAGAAAGACAGATATTCTCATTATAGCGTCGTATAGAGGACTCTGTTGCTTCGGCTGCTACTTCCGCGTTTTTTTTACGTCACGTCTTACCTCAGGAGACCCCCCCCCTTCTGTCTGACAGGGATAGTCTCCCGCTGTGAGGTGCATGTGTGAACAGCCAGGTCAGGAGAATATCCGGAGCAGTCCTCCTGACATGATCTAGATATTTTCAGGAGTGCAGATGTGAAAACGGCTTGGGCTCTAAAAATCTACGATCATCTCCTTTGTCTTGTAAATGTTTAGCTCAACAACTGGGCCGTGGCTGAATCATCAGCACGTTTCACAATGGTCCTGCTCTCCTGGTTACTTCTGGGAGAACTCAGCCCTGATTTTCTGACTACAAGAATAATACACAATCACTTCAACCTTGTTTGACGACATTAAGGAGCTCCTCCCTCATTTCTTCTCCTAAAAAGTATGTAGCATCTCATTGATACTGTAAACAAAGAAAGTTTCAGATGATGCCTACACCTGATGAAGAATAAGAGCATGGTGGGATCTGCGTATGCACGTTATCACGATCATTCAGACACACACAGCAGGGGCCTCACCTCTCTCTCTCCTGCTCCAGCAGGTTGGTGAAGTCGTCGCTCTTGTTCATGAAGTCGGTGTGTTTTAGTTTCTCGTTGTCCAGGTCCATGACGGTGCGGCGGTGACATTTCTCGGCCAGCAGCAGCTGCTCCAACATCCGTCTGTACGTCTCCCTCTGTTTGTCCTCCAGACGGTCCAGCTGAAGGGAAACACGTCCACACTCATTACTGACGACACCACTCTGAGCTCTGACACGCCAACATCTGCCCGCACAGTATCCAGAACCATTCGCCACGGCCGTGCTCACATTGTGTTTGTGGGCTAACAATGAGCAGAGAGACTCTTTTCACACTATTATCAGCTTTAATTCAGAAGTGTTCACACTTGCTGCGCCCTGCAGACTCCACTGAGCATGGAAAATTATACTTTACAGCCTTTTATTACACAAAAGAACCAGATTTCAGGCTCTGCTTTCACTCTGCTCCTCCTGGTGTAAATGCACGACAAAGATTTAAAGACAGTGATGGCAACCGGCTCTGTAAACCCTTTCAATAACCTCAATCAAGGTCACAAACAACTTTCTTATACGACATATTTAACGATTCAGAATGTTAAATACAAGTATCCTAAATGTTATAAATGCAGGATTTTGCTGTGTCCTGTAAGTTCCTGTTTGTAATCTAATGTAATGTAATCATATATTTTTAGAGAATACTGTAGAAGTCATTTTAGACTCTGTCTTAGGCCCCGTGTCCAGCTAACGTTTTTTTCTGAGCGCCAGCGTCTTTTTTCAATTGTTTTCAATGAGGAGAGAGTGTTCTCAGCAGAAAGCAGCCGCCTGGAGAAAAGCGCAGCGCACAGCGTCTTTTTTCTGAGTGCTCCGCCTTTTTTTGCGGCCGCTCCGAGCAATTCAGAAAGGCGCTGTAGCCGTCACCGGCGCTCTTTTCCTAATGTATGATATTCCCCGTAGTTTTGCCACCTACAGATCATGTCTTGTACCCACATCCTATTTGCTCCTTGAGACGATGATCAGATCTGAACTTATTTTAAAAACGTGGGAGACCACAGACATGAAGACAGTTTCAACTAATTTTAAACATTATAATCGTCTGAACGCACACACTAGACGATTCGGCCAGAGCGTGAGACCACACCTGCAGTTTGTAGTGATGATTTCACAGACAGGAGATCTCACAGAAACCTGCGTGGTCAAACGTGACATCAGAAGAAAAACAAATATGGAGGACGACCCAAAATGGGGCTTAAACTTGTTTAGTGTGTAGCCTGCCTAAAAGTGTGCAGCACTGGAGTTGAAGACACATTTCCCCACATGGACAATGAAGTGTATCGTATTGCACCGTATCATATCGTGTAAAATACATGAGTACTTCTGCCTTCAGTGTAGTCCTACCCTCACCTCGGCCAGGGGGGTCTCGTACACGTCCTCAGTGCTGTTGTTGCTGCGAGTGAGCAGAGCGTCTCTCTGCAGAGCCTGCAGAGGTTTTGTCGGGGCAGCTGAGCCGTAGTGAGCCTCCAGAGTCTCCGGTTTGGTTCTGTCCGACTTCAGCAGACCGATGATGTCCTCTCTGGCCTGAAGAGACACAACACAGTCTTTAATACTGCACGTACACACAAACAGCATTCTGACACATAAACAGAGGACTCCATGTTTCTGATGGAAGGCAGTTCAGATTTGTGTGTCCTACATTTGTTCATCAGGATGCTTCACCATGTTTCTCTAACACCAATATGCATTGAGTCTGCTGAAATGATCAGGAGTTCATGTGTGAAAGAGGCTGTTTGTTAATATCACCTCTCATCTCTTACTGCAGCCTCCCTCTCTCCCTCTCTCTCTCTCTCTCTCTCTCTGAAGCCTGCTCTACTCTAGAAAAGCAACAGGTTAAGAATATCATCCCAAAAGTTAAGAGTAAAAAAAGCTGTGTTTGACCTTTTTTCTCTGTGTCATCTGCACAATGATTTTGTAACAACCAGTTTTCACATCATGATCTGGATGAGGAGCTGCACCCATAAATGACCTCATCACAAGTCCTCTCACATCGAAATCAGGACTTCATGTGTCCACATAAAATAAACCCAGAGTGAGAGATTCAGGTTCACGCCAGCAGAGGGAGACATTTTCTTCATTGTTGACGTGCAGAAGACCCATCACAGAAACATCAGGGTCTCGTAGTTCATATAAAGAATCAGAATCCATCAGAGACACACTGGTGAATGATCTGATTTAACCTTTCAGTTGGAGGAAATGTTTGTTTCATTTTACTCATACAGTCCATTGTGGACGCCTAAGGCTAATTTACAGACACCATTTAACCTAACGAGCATGTCTTTGGACTGTGGGAGGAAGCCGGAGAGAAGCCACGCATGCACGGGGAGAACATGCAAACTCCACACAGAGAGGCTCCTGTCAGACGGGGATTCAAACCAGGACATTACTGTTTTACTAAATCACTGTGATTCATATGCACTCGTAAGACACTTTGTCATATTGGTTCTGACAAACATCATTAAGAATCTCATAAAAACTTCCTACAACTGAATGTCTCTTGTCCATCTTGCGCTGCTGTTTAAATTGCAGGATGTTGCTAAATGTCGGTATTTACTCATACACACTGTTTGTCATTTTAACGTAACGTGACGTGTTAAATTTCTTCATCGTTATGACTTTGTGATTCACGTTAAAGCCGAACAAAAGCAGCTCTTCCTGTGTGAAGTGTCGCTCTGTGTCTGTCTGTCCCGTCGCTGATGGAAAATATTCAACACACCCAAACAGATGGAATCAGAGGGTGAGGCTGCAGCATCCTGCGTCTCTCGAGACCAGTTCATAAATGAGTCTATCAAACTGGAACCCAGCAGCAGCAGCAGCAGATGGGTGGGTGGGCCGTTTCCACAGAGGCAAAGGTTACTCTCAAAATCTAATCCGTCACACACTCAGCTGTCCTACGTGTATCTCTGCACTCTTGATAAACTGGCCTGTAGGAGTGGTTTCATACGCTGCTCGTGCTGACACATTAATGCTGTTTTAGGGAGGAGGAAGACTTTGAATGATTCATACTAAACTAGCCGTCAGAGAGCGCAGTGCTGAAGTCACTGGAGACCCAGGTGCAACTGGTTTTGTTTCCCCCAGACAATGAAAAGCACAGTTGAGTTTAGGAGCGGATACAATTCAGCGATTGGCCGCGATTCAAACCAGTGAATAAGACTGACACGGACATAGTGGCAAAGACGAGAAAATGAAATGTATAATTGTTAGGAGAAAACGCCATGTGGAAGAAACTCATTCCAAAACGAGGGTGAACCTTGTGCTGGCTTTTAACCGCGGACTCAGAGTTGGTCTGCTTTCTGCTGGACAGGCAGGTGCCAAACATCAGTGGTTAGCTTGTGCTAGCTTGCTAAAATATCGGCTTTTCCATTACAACAAATCTCAGGAAGCTTGTGTGTCAGAACGACAGTAAACGCACACACTTCGTCCTGCTGTTGGCTTGCTCTGGTGGCGATGAGATGCTATCCTCTGGGTTGTCTCACTGGTGCCTCCTCACTGTAATTCTCCAGATGTTATATCGTTCTCATTGGGAGTCATTGAAAATAAAAGGTGCAAGGATGTGATCTAAGTGCTCATAGAATCTCTGTAAGTTGTATTTAACTCTGTCAGAGGTTGATAGAATTGACAGACTACCTAATATTCGTGTATGGTTAATCAGATTCGTACCTGAACTTCTCCCTCCATGATTCCCAGCAGGTGAAGCAGATCTTTCTTGGACAGATCCAGCGCCTCAGACTTCCTGCTCTCAGCAGGTTTCTGAGATTTCTTAGACGTTCCAGACCCCGCCATCTTCCCGTCCTTCTCCTCTCGCTGGGCTTTCGTTTTTCTCTTTGTGAGCTGTGGAGTGTTCTCCTCTTCCTCCTTCATGAAGCCTGTAGTTGGCTGAATGTGTCCGTCGTCTGGACCCTCCATGGTGCAGTTCCTGGAGCGCATGTTTTACCTGTGAGGAGGGACAAAACAGACACCAAAATTAAAAGGTGGCGTTAGAAAGCGTGACGGTATTATAGCGCAGACACTCACTGGCAGAGGTTTAGATTTCTACCCAACCTTTTTGATGCAGATAACAAATTCTTCTCTTTCCTTCCGACAATAACCATAATTTGTTAACGCTTTGCATCTTCAATTGATAGCACATCAGTGCACTGCACCATTAGACTGTGTCGTCCCCACAACCACTGCCGTCCTCATTCATGCACGGCCTGCTCCGACCTCCACCTCAGCAGCGAGGAAGTGTGGACAACAGGAACGTGAGGAATACAAAATAGAAATCCTTCCTGCATCTTATCCCAGATGCTGTTTTGTAAAGCATTATGAATTGGCGCTATACAAATAATGATTGATTTCAAATGTCCTTGAAGGAAACTAGAAAGCACGTTAGCTTGTGATGACAGCATGACATTGACAAGAAAATACAGGTGCTGAAATGTTAACCATGATGTACGACCCGTATCACCTTTCAAAGGGTGTTTGATGAAATTGTACCAAGACCTGCCTGGAAGTTTAATTTAAAAAATAATACCATGAGGGGAGAATGTATTTGTAGAAGGAATTTCATTGTGTCCTATGCCAAAGAAAAGTAAGCCTCGGGGCACCGATGGCTTGGTGGTTAGTATGTGCGTCCCTGGTGAGGAGGCTGAAGTCCTCCAGGCGGGTCCACTGGGTTCGGGTCCAACCTGTGGCTCCTTTCCCCACTCTCTCTCTCCCAGATTTCTGACTCTATCTACTGTACTTTCTCTACAATGAAGGCACAAAAAAAGTTAGCCATGGCTAATCTTTCTACACTATTTCCAACAACCAAATATTTTGAGGGACCTGCTAAGAAACAAAAGTCCAAAAAACTCTAATCCAGTGTGATTGTTGTCACTTTTCATTCTTCCTTCGAGTTGTAAATACGATGACGGGAAAGCTGATATTGTTTGGGTGCAGGTCAGGGTAGGGAAGATCCTCCCGACAGAGTTAGGCAATTAGATCTGAACTAGGCCAAAGCTCCCCGGAGGCTGCAGGTTTTGGATGAAAGCAGACCGTGACTAAGCCAGAGAGAATCCTGGCAGTGTAGCGGTAGCAACCATGTTATTAATAGTTGTTTCAGGGGCGATGCCAAGATCTCCCCGCACATGAAAAGCACAGGACTGTCTTTCACTCTGATCATCAGCGAGGTGAACTGGAAGGGTTGGAGGAGCTGGGAGGTAGGGTCTAACGCCAAAACTGACAAGAAGCAAAAGATGGAGATTTGGGCTTCAGTAAAAGAAACTTTTAAAGGGTATCTGGAGTCAATCACAAGATCTGTCAAGTGCAGCGGACTGCCAAGAACACTAATTTCTCTTAAAACTTAACCCAAATGGATGGGATCAAATGAAATAAGCTAAGTATTGGAAATAACCTCATTTAGACTTAAACACTGTATGAGTTTTGCAGGCAGGGGTCTCTCAATCAAAATAATACACCATATTCTCTCTACCATCATTTTCCAGAGGTCATGCCAAGGTCGGGAGGCTGAAACTCGATTGTCGTGCTACGTTGTTCCAGGTTTTAAATTGTCTAAATATAAGGAATGTTATGTTAAAAGTATGTTTAAAGTAAAACCACATATTTGAAAATCCATAAGCATCTTTTGTCATGATTTACCCACACCTTGCGAACATTACCGTAGCTTCGGTAGGCCGTTTTTTTGTACCAGGCTGTAAACATGTTTATTTATGCTGTAAAAACAGCTTTTTTGCCAGTCATGTGTATGTGACTTCCTGTGTTCCTCAAGTGGACACTCGAGGAACTGCAGGATTTTACACTTCTGCATTGGCTTCATTTTTCAAGACCGGAGGTTGCCGCTTGGTCCTGAGGCTAGACCAGTTGAGAACCACTGCTGTAATTCAAAATGTCGCCTCAAAAACCAATCGTTGATCAATGGTCATTGTGTAATTTCTCAACAGCAACATAACAAAGCCCCGGCGTCATTACGCCTTGTGACATTTATATTGATTCCGCAACACCGTAATATTGGTACTACTTAACTACGTAACAACACTGCGTTACGGTGTTGATGAAGCTCAAAAGAGCACAGCACAGCAAGAGCTCCACATACACACAGTCAGAAATGCACACACACACAGCGCTGTCCTCCCCCACTGGTTTAGCCAATCCAGTCTCACCCCTGTAACGTCTCTGTGACTACCTCCAAAGGCACTACAGAGGGGGGATCACTGCGTCCCCCCATTACGCATCTGCAACATTCATATTGAAGGCAGAACGTCACAGGGACGTAAATCACGGCGAATAGGGCTTGAGACTACGTCCATCTTTGTATTTATCTGGATTTGAACATTGTTGAATGACTTTGGGATTATGTTGGAACACAGTTCCATTCATTACTGTTCACATGTTTCATAATACACCTCAAAGGGATCCTTAAAAGGGCATGCTCGTCCTGCAGTTATCATAGGTCTGTAAACAGACACAGTTTGTTTATAGGTTGTGAAAAAGTTTTTATCAGGGTTGCCAAATGTCCCGTCAAAGTGTCTCAACAGAAGCGAGTCTCCACATGCCATTACCGTGTCGTATGAAGTCCCTGATGAGCAAACTGATCCGTGTAAACAGTTTACCTTCACAAGAGAGGAACTCTGAGTCATAGTTTCATTTCACAGAGATGTTCTTACAGCGTGATGAAGACGAGCCGTCAAGCGCGGATGACGGATCACACTTTGAGGGTTTCATCGTCAACAAAACAGTCGTCTCTGCTTCTCCAAACACATCCTCAGAGCTGAGAGATTTCCTGGAAAAGGAAATACTCGAGAAAGCCAACCAGTTTACCTACGTTAAATTAATGGCCAGAAGTATGTGGTCATGTTGTGCTTAATAATAGAAGCACATCCCTGCAGCAGGTGCGACGTCTGAAAGCAGAAGAGTAGAGGCGGTGAAAGCAGCCCGTGGTTTGGTCGGAAGACGATGCCAAATACGAGTGTTATGCACTTGTTTCCACATCGTTCTGACCGTGTACATGACAGACGCATGATTAAAATGTAGTTTAAACTTGTGATTTAGAAACTGTAAATCTAAGGGTTGGAGTCTGAGGTATTTAGAGGCTTTGAAAGATTTGTTTACTCTGTGTTTCAGTCAACCTCTGCAGTGAAAGAGGTGGTTTCATCCACACATCATATGGAACCAATGTAAACAAACTAAAAATACAACCCGGTGAACAAATTGAAGATTGTATGTTTGGAAGTCCTCCCAGGAGAGATATTTCTGGAGATGCGACGAGGCTCTCTGATTTACGCCTCAGCCTGGATAAAACCCCAGACAGCTGTGGGGCCGTGGTCGACACACGAGACCTACAGTGGATAAGTGGTTAGAGTTGGTATGTTGGCAGCAGGGTGTCTCAGTGGTTAGAAAGCTCATCCAGTAATAAGAAGGTCAAAGATTTGACCCCAGAATCAACAAATGTCTCCAAAAATGCCCACGTGCAAGGATGAAATGTGGAATGAAATGTCTGCAGCTGAACATATCAGATCTCATATTTCAGATATTTTGTTAGCTCTCTTTATTGATCAGATTGGCCAAACATTTAAGACTCGAGAGGATGAGTTCTGACTTTCTTGAGCCCCATAACTTTAAATTTCTTTGTCCAGGACCATATTTCTTTTTTTAATCATCTAATGTAAATATATCTTTTTCTAATCAGTATGCTAACTAAAGCATGCGCACAGTTTAGCTTTAGCATGATGACGGGTTTTTTAATCAACAATCTCATGTAAAAGACTATTAAAACACAATTGACATGAATGTTAACATATTGTTAGTATTCTTTGTTTAACATGCCTACAAACAAAAGTTAAATGTAGGCTATAAGAGAGGACCAGGTGGTCTTCAAACAACAACAAGAATGTTTACGTTAGCGGACTATTTCTATAGGAATTACCCATACCTGGCCCGCCCAAGTATATCTCCCGACCTTTTTTGGTTTATCAATAAAAACACCGCACGTAAGAGAGAGAGAGAGAGAGAGAGAGAGAGATAATAATTCACACTTGCAGAAAACTCCTGAAAAACTGTATATATTTGAATGCAAACAGCAGAATTTTTCACCCAGAGTTCGAGTGAATTGAAATGAGAATGCAGCAGGATATAATCAGGAGAATTCACCTCGAGCGAGTGGGAAGGGGTGGTCGCTGCACGACCAACGACCATAGACTGTCTGCACGCCACCTCTACGATCTCCGTGCTCTAATGAACCTGCTGCATTCTGTTTCCTGTTCTCCAGTATGTTCTTCTCCACTCTTTAGTTCAGATTGTGATTCTGATTCTGATTTGTGATAGAAAAACAAATATTCTCATTAAAGCGTCGTAAAGAGGACTCTGTTGCTTCATCTGCTACTTCCGTTTTTTTAACGTCACGTTGTAATATTTACAGTCTATGGTCTTACCTCAGGAGTTTTGGTGTTGTATACATATTGCCAGTGCGCGGTTTCCCTCTCTCGCTCGGTCACTGTGATTGTGTATGTGCGCCTGGGAACCATCGACTGTACATAACGTCATCGTTTCATTTTTTAACACCGTCCATTGCCGCTTGGGGAACCGAGCATATAAAGGTGTCCTACACGCACTGGAATGGTTCATGTGTGTATGAAATGAAATCCTGGTGGCGCCACTGTCATCAAGTACTGTCATCAGTTAAAGCTGAATATCTGCAGAGGCATGAATTTTTAATTAGCATGCTAAAAAAATTAACTAAGATGTTGACATTGAATTGTTGATATTTTATGAGGGTGTTAACATTTTGCTCATAGCACACTGCGCCTACTGCCTCACAGAGCTGCTAGCAAAGATGTTAACTCTTTAGAAAGTTTCCATGTGGCTGCTCTTGATGACAGATTGTATGACATGACGTGTACACAGTTTATATTAAATATTCTATCACGTAGCCTTTAATTTTACTCACATTAACATCATGTTACCAACAAAAACTTCACTCGCAAACCTTTATGCTAATGTTGGCACGACTCAGCTCTAAGCTGCAGTTTTGCTAACAGAGTACGTTAGCATATTTACTTACAACATTTTTGACTAAAGCTTCCCAGTTTAAATAAGAAGCAATATGAAAAGTTGATCAAACTGCCCTCTATCTTTTGTGCATCCCACTCCTTAAAAAAGTTTGGCCTTCGCCTCGATTTGCGGGCTGCAGCATGTGCAGCTGTTTGTTTCGGTGAGATTTTAAAAGGGGTATTTTTAGGGTCCCACTTGTGTCCAGAGTCCAACAAGGGGAAACTCCAGGGCTATCACTTTATGATCCATCAGCAATCCCACGGATGTCTGAACCTCAACTTTATACTTCACAGCTGACGCTCTCACACTCCACAACAACACTCGGAGTACACAAACAGCCGCTAGCTGCTAGCTGTTTGTCATGCTATAGCTTAAAACACCTCAACAGATACTCACTAAATGGAGGTCACGGGCGGTAAATCCCTGCGACCAAAACACCAGAGCGACATCTGAACATCCACAGAGTCATGTTTGGTTATTTGTTTGGGCTCGTGTTGTAATCATATCCGAGGATAAATATAGATCACGTTAGCATCTCTGGCCTCTGTGCTCAGTAATTGTTTCAGCTCTTTGACAACACGAGCTGCACATCAACACAAGTTCCTGGTTCATTATGTCATTATTAAAAACAAAGATGACCTCTGCCATGATTCTCCTTCATTAGTTGTTCTTAAAGAGCATTGTTAACATTGCTGAAAATATGCAGGAGGCATTAGCGGATAATAATAGCCTGTCTCACATATTTTAGCTTCAGGTGCTAACTCAATACGTTGAATCTTTTCCTTCAATGTTGATTTTATTTGATACCACTGCTTTTAACTTGAATATTATTCAAGTGTTTGTCCACGTGTTTATGTTTGTTTTTGTAATTCTTTATAAAGCCCTTAAAAGACACTATTTAGCATTAGCTTGTTTGAAATCCAGAGGATGTGGGCAGCTATGGAGAAGGCTCTGTCTCTCCAAGGTTAGTGCTTGGTTCTGTGTGATGGAGACAAGAGGTTGGTGTCGGAAGAAAGGAGGCTACAGGAAGGAGTGTGTTGGAGGAAGAGGTCACTGATGTAGGAGGGGGTCCTGGTGGTGGTCGAGGGCTTTGTGAGGGAGGAGCAGGAGTTTGGACACGGAAGGGGACGGGGGAAGTGCTGCCCTGAGGTGTCACTGTTACTGTATGTGTGTTATAGTCTAGTTTTTTCATGTTTTATAACTGTGACCTGCCAAGCGGACTGCAGAGGTCAAATGAAGCTCTAGCGTAAGTTCAGTCAGGAAGATAAATAATTGCCTTCATGATCGGGTCTTTCTCACTCATCCCTTTTTGCACGTTCACTCACGTTTCCGCTGACATTCTCGTGCTGTCATTTTCTGGAGCTGTCATTGAATAATCAGCTGTCTCGTCAGTGGTACTCATCTATCCAACGGCATGGCGTTCCTCCCTCAATTTCAGCCTATCATCATTCTGCTCCCCTTTTAAATATGATTCTTTCTCTGCCTTTAGTTCCTTCATGCTTATGTTTCGTACGCCTCAACCTTCCCAACACCGCGAGTCTTCGCAGAATCATTATCCATCAATTCTTCACCCATCCGCTCTCATCTTCACCACCAGGGTCTGGACTCCATGGGGGGATTTATTCCATTGACGCTCAGAATTGTCATTCTCCAAACTCATGACCCTGCACCCCAAAGTATTTCTGTCAAGACACATTTCCATGTTTTTCATTGTAATAAATCATTTTCTCTCCTGATTGAATTAGCTTTAAGCTAACGCTGGTGCAATGCATCAAATGGCAACATTTATGTTAAATACTGTACATGCATGGTCCCTTTACAAATGAAAATACTTATCTTGGTCTATACGAGGTGACTGCAGAGAGTTTTATGTCCCTTTGTTTAAATGCTGTCAGTAATTTGCCAATTCCACTGTGTAGATCTTTAAACTTTGCGCTGTTCTTAAGCAATATGATTTAGGCATGTGGAATGAAAAATGTCTATATAAGGGAACGATCAGCTTCATGAGGAGGTTTAAAGAGGTCCGGCCTCTCGTCCTAACTCACCATAAGGGGGAAAGTAATGCAGTCAGTCATCTGTGCTGCTGGACGGCTTTAAGAGTCCTGAGACGCAGAAACTTGACAGAGAGCCAAAACAAATACTCTCCTGTCATGAATTCACTGTTTAAGAGTTCAGTCAAGCTGTGATCAGAAGTTTAAAGAGCTGTCAATCTCATTATACCGGAGTGCCTCTGAGCTTACGCTTCACTGGTTTGCAGACTGAAGATCTGCAGGAGAATCAGACCCAACAGAGCCTCTCACTTTCTCTTTCTCTGTGCGCCTATTGAAACTAAATTAGACCATTATTAACCACACAAAACTGCTGCCTCTGCTAGAAGATGAGCTGCAAAATGATGCAATTATGAAACAGCACTGGGGTTATTTATAGTTAACCCTTTAACCTCAAAAAAAGGACCATCCAACCTGAATCCATTTAAGCTGCATGTGCTCGACAGCTTTACATTTGGCTTCTTTGCTGGTTGTTACGGTGGCTGGGAAGTGCAAAGCGAAATTACTAAGTGCAAATTACAAATTACATTTTATAAAACACATTTACAAGATGTGAAACACTTTTACCTCAAACAAATGTACAAACCACAGAATCTTGACGGAGAGGGAATGTACCAAAGGCAGGCAGTGACTGAGTGAGGGGTCATTTTGTTTGTTTTGGCAGAAAGACTTGGCGGACAGTGATATGGAGTTTGTGTTGACAGAAAGATGTTTTGCCCGTTTTGTGGAACTCATTTGAGCCAGATTAGTGAGTTTTGCTTTTCGTGTGGACGCTCTCTCGAACTTTTGAAGTATCCAGCATCTCGGAGGTCTGCAAAGAACTTCATCCAGAACTGAGACCTCTAGACATGAATATCATCTTATGTGTATACACTTATGATTAACATAAAATTCATTAATTAAAATTAGATTATCCGCCAAGTTTTTTTGTTGCACACTTTGTAATTTTGCTTTGCACTTCCCAGCCACCGTAAATCCCTGCTAACAAAGGGAACCACAAGCATTAAGTCTGTCACCCTGTATTGCTCTCAACGAGCTACATGCTTCTGCAAACCAGCCAACAACCCCATCCAGGCAAATCACACAACTGTTCAGTTTGACGCTATGAGGGACAGAGACGTAGAAATTTTTCGTACACAATCAACATGATGTGGAACAAATTTTGTAATTGCCATGCCAAACCTGCAGGAACCCGCGGGCTGCATGTGATCCAGTAACCTGTTCAGACGTTTCCTGCATCAGAGAGTCATTCTGGTGTTTCTGTATGCAGCAGGAAACCTCTTGACATTGCAGGCAGACATAAAGCAAACAACGCTCGGCTAATATCAGTCTATCAAGGACCCGTGCTTGAAATAGTGTGGCACTTACAGTTGGTGTTTAAATGTCACTACAGCTAACATTACCATCTTTAGCACGTCATGGCGATATCAGAAATAGAACAATTATAATCAGCGGCCGCAGCACGTGAACAGACCACATCATTAAAGTGTTTCTATATTGAGATTTAAGACGGAACATGTTGAACGTTAATACCATGAAGAGGCAAACGTGACTTTGTCCTCAGCGACCCTCAGACTTTAGAATCACACAGATAGCATTAGTGTCAGCTACCGAGTTATGACATCACTCTTTGTATGATTTATTGGGCGCACTATATACTTGTCTGCGTTGGTGTGTCTGTGTAGCTCTGCAAAACTACGCCAAAAAACGATAATTGACGGACCGTTTTCTGTGCTCGTATCACCTTATTACTTATTATTATTTTATCTATTCATTTGCACATTAAAGAAATATGTATTTACAACAAATAACAAAATAGACTGCGATGCAGCGGCGATACCAGAAATGTTGTAAATGCAGGAAGTATGATGCTACCAGGCGCTCCAATCACAGGAGGAGGAGCACGTCAGGCTGGTACAGGGCTACGTAGACCTACAGTGTATGCTACGACATAGACGCAGAAGTATAAATCAGGCTTAATCCATGATGTTTGGAATTTATTTTGATCAGCATTAACTATTTATTTATTTTTGACAGATCCGCTGAAGCAGTTAAAGGTCACATATTCTGTAAAATCCACTTCACCATGTTCCTCTAACTCTAATATGTGTCTCTAGTCTGTCTACAAACCCCCCAATGATGAGAAAAGTCCATCCTCTCCGTCTTTTGCCTGCTCCACTTTTCAGAAAATGTGTGCTCAAACAGGCCGTTTGGAGATTTTCCCTTCATGACATCACAAAGGGCAGTAACCCCTCCCCCAGGTGGGTGACACTCCCACAGCTAGGTGTTTGTTCTGCCCTCTGAGTCTGCCTTCTCATCGTAAACAATAGGACATGGAGCGAGAAAGCCCGAGCCACCCAAGCCCTTCCAGAGAGGGGCGTGGTCAGACACAGCTCATTTACATTTAAAGCTACAGACACAGAAACAGCCTGTTCTGAGCAGGACTGAAATAGAGGGGTTTATAGGCATGATCAAATACAGGATCAGAGTGGATTTACAACAAGACACTTCACACACATGTTTTGAGGAGCTCTGAGACTTATTTACACTGAAGAGGAGGAGGATATGTGACCTTTAAGTCAGAGACAGTCAACATATTTTTGCTGCTTAATAAAGCTGAGACCTCCTTTTTTGGTTTCTCTCCAAAAAACTATTTGGATTTTGAATGCTTTAGTGTGATTTTTGATTTTGCCAAACAAAACCATAATCACACTGGAAAACAAATCTTTGTCAGTGTGAGACGCTCTCTTCTTGCTCAGGGTGATATTAAGAGTCCAGATTACAATGCATTCCCGGACCACGTCAGTCATCAGGGGGAAATTCGTGGGCTGAGACAAAGCAGGTTTTTATCCTCGTGGTGGTTTGTGCAAGAGCTCTAATCAGCGGTGACCGGTCCAGAAAGCTGACATCATTCCCAACACGCAGGCTGAGCAGCAGCCAACTCTCACATGCCTTTCAAATGGAACGAGCATGAAATCACTTCCCTCATAAACTCTGGGTGTAAAGAGGGAGAGAGAGAGAGCGAGCAGAGTATGGTGAGGGTAAAACAGGGTTAGACCGCTGCTCGTTTCACGTCATTTTACAGTTTTACAAGGCATTTAGCTCCTGAGTGCTGCTGAATCTCCAGTGGTTGGTGGTCAGCCCACCAGTGATTCAGTAGGTCACTGAAATGAGAAATGACTCATGACAGAGGAATAAGGCCGCAGCATCCCATAAGTGACCTCAGAGGAGATTTACAATCGCTGACCGTCACAGCAATCCATCACCACGCAAGAAGTTCATGACGGGTGAATAAAAATCTCACATATAAGTGAGAAGTTCTGAGCGTACATGTGAGAAAGTTTCATAAACATCAGCAGAAACTTGACAGGAAGCAGAAGCTCTAAGCAGACAGGCATCCATACCTTTTATTTACTCCGTTTTCCTGTGAGGTGTTTCCTCAACATCAAGACGTATATTACTCGTTATCTCCAGATGACAACGCTGGTTTTTCTGTGATGGGAGTAGATCTTCTCTGTTTTCTCACGATCTCAAGATATGAACTTGTTATTATGGAGAAAAACAGCGTTGTTCTCTCGAGACAACGACATAAATAAGTCGAGATCTCGAGAAAATAACCGGGAATGTCTCATAATCACGGGAAGACAGAGAAAAGTAAAATGTGTCCCAGACCATCTTTGCAAGTGGTTTATGTGATCGGATCATGACACGTCTTGAAGGTTGGTTACACTTTTAGTGAGATTGTAAACTGATCGGCCAAGATGCATTTTAAAATCAAGGTAGTCAGAGTCTCATTACGAACATTACGAGTGTAATTCTGATACTGAACACAGGATGAAGCCTTGGCTTGGGGCGAGCATTACTGCGAAGTTCCACATAGTTCGTACACGCAGTGGTCCGTCAGCGCCGCGTATTTCGGTGCTGTTCGCTGCCACTCTAATCAATGCTCAATGGAATCCTGGTGTTTAGTTGAAAATACAGGGATTGACATACCGAAATAGAAAGGGGCATCAGACATCGCTTATATTGCTTCAATCAGAGGACGCGTCCGAAACTAGCCCAAGAACTCACACCTCAGTGGTGCCAGCTTTGGGTTTGCTGGAACTCACCAGGATGGTGGTTTAGGATTCAACGGCTGATAGAGTGGACATCGTTGGAGTGCTTTGATTTCTCTTTTGTATTAATATTGGACATTATTTGAATTTGCTCGTCTTCCTCCATGGTGTTACAGCTAGCCAAACAGGCACCAACACCCGGATGAGCTTACTGAGGCCGGCCAGCAAGCAGCCAATTGTGCCCAGAACTTTTCATCTTGTGTACAATCATCTTTTAACACGGATTAAAACTGCAGCAAGTCTTGGCTCAAGCTAGACTGAAAATATTCATTCTGCAAAGAAGCTTGGTGACGCCCCCCCCCCCCCCAGATGGTCATATCTCTTGTGGCTCTCATTTGAGATCTGGTTAAGTCAAAGGAACCTCTAATGACATATCACAAATCAAGCATCAAATCTCCGCCACGTTAATCCATCATGAAGTTAGCAGTTGTTCGCATCCCCTCTTCGTAACAGAAATGTTCCCTCCGTGGTCCCTGTTGTGCTGTCATGGGAACAGCAGTCACTGTTATGAAACCAAACATGAGGGTAGACGCTGTTGAACGCCCCCCCGTAAACCTCCCGCACGGATAACTGAGCTGAATTAGCAGAGTGATCTCATGGTGCTCGTCTTATCAGCCGGCCTTGAGCTGCCACTGAAAGACACTGTTACGAAGTGAAGCGGCTGATTTGGAGGTTATTAATGACCGAGGAGGTGATGACTGTAAACACCAGAGCAGATAAAGTCATCATCTGCTACGTTTAAATAATGGTGATGGAGAGTCCTTTGCTTTTACGCCGTCTGTGTTGGTTGAAAAAATCCTTCTTTTACCATCGTTGATTCATTTGAACTGTTATTACGAGACAGCTAAAGAGCCTTGAAGGTCTCAAGTGCCTCATATTCAGATAAAATCCAGAACAGATTAAAGGCAACTAAACTGTGAAGAGTTCTGCTCTTTTCCCTGGAAGCTGTGCTCGCTCAACATTTAAATTGACCCAGGTGTAAACAAAGGACTTCAGGGCGAGGAGTGGGAATAAAAGAGGCACATGATGTTGTATTAAGGATGACTTCAGGCTACAAAGTGAGACCATAAACTCATCAGTCAAATCTTTACTGAGCGAATAAATCAGCTGAGAAGAGAGAGGTTTTCCCCTCATGTGCATTCCTGAAAATATCTAGCAGGAGGACTGCTCCTGAAATTCTCCTGCTCTTGTTGTTCAAACATGCACCTCACAGCGGGAGACTATCCCTGTCAGACGGGAGGGGGAAGAGGAATGAGGCAGAAGTGGCGGACGAAGCAACAGAGTCCTCTATACGACGCTATAATGAGAATATTTGCCTTTATATCAATGCTACGTGTAGTTGAACAGAATCACAATCTGAACTAAAGAGTGGAGAAGAACATACTGGAGAACAGGAAACAGAATGCAGCAGGTTCATTAGAGCACGGAGATCGTAGAGGTGGCGTGCAGACAGTCTATGGTCGTGCAGCGATCACAGGGAATAAACGTCACCACCCCCTCCCACTCGCTCGAGGTGAATTCTCCTGATTATATCCTGCTGCGTTCTCACATCAGCTCACTCTGACTTTCTGCAGAATAAATACGAGGAGGCTGGAGGAGAAACTCCGGGTGAAGTCTGAGAGAAACATGCAGCTGTTTGTGTTCACACATGCAGCTCAACCCGAGATTCTTCAGGAGTTTTGTGCACTATCACAGTCTGGCTTCTGTTTGCAACCAGTCGAGTCGCCCCCTGCTGGCCATTTACACAAAATGCAGCTTAGAAATGTTACATATGCTTTAACTTCACCTCTTATATCTTTTAACAATATGTCTTTGTGAAAGGTCAAAATAACGTAACCCTCCTGGGATCATGAAATATAAAAGTCTGTCCTCAGAGTCCTTCCTCTGGACTTTAGCAGACCAGCGTAACAGTTCATAAAACAACACTAACATGATGTAGTGTGTTGCTTTAATGGTCATTTGATGGTTAGAAAGGTGATCAGTCATCGCCAGCTGTTCAACACGCCCAAAACACAACATTTCTTTTAACGCAACATTTTGAGGGGAATCGATATTTCAAACCTTTTAACATTCCTGAAGGATTTGTAACGACTGATGAAAATCCAACGTTTGGATTTCTACCAAAACCTAATCAGGGTTTTTTAGCCTTCAGCTAATCGGTCCAGAAACCTTCTGATAAATATCATCTGGACATACTCTGCTGAAAGGTGAGCTAGTTACGTCTGACACCCAGACGTTTTGGGAGATTAAATGTCTAATAACAGGATCTGAGTTCTGCTGCTCACAGAATAAAAAAAGGATTCAACATGCAGTTAGCAATGAAAACAGTCTGAGGGAAAAACAGCTATTAATGGAGAGAAGAGCCCCATGAGAGCTGGGCAGGGCAAAGCATGCTGGGTAAGATAACAGAGAGCAGGTCGAGCGGGTCAAAGAGCCGCTCTGTTTATTGTTTGGATTTAACGTAGATCACACGGAGAACATTTTCCATATTGATGAAGAAGTGTCGGCATACAGGGGAGAGTCTTATGGAGGGTACAGACTTTATTATCAGTAGGGAGCCGGTGGCCTAGTGGTTAGTGAGTGCGCCCCATGTACAGAGGCTGTAGTCCTCCAAGCGGGCGGCCTGGGTTGGAATCCGACCTGTGGCTCCTTTTCCAGCATGTCGTTCCCCACTCTCTCTCTCTCGCCTGATTTCTGACTCATCAATCCATCGTCAAAAACAAAAATGGTAATCTTCTACATCCACAGAGACGTTTGAACAAGATTTTCGTGTAAACGTAGCCTTAAAAGTACCTCGGCAGACTGAAGTCCCGTTTCCACCAATCGGTCCAGTTTAGTTCAGTACAGTTCGGTACGGTAAACCCTGATCTTGCGTGCGTTTCCACAGCCAACCGTACCCTTACACATCACTAAATCACAGCGGTGCGACAAAGTGTAGACAGCCAATAAATCCAACAAAGAAGAAGAACGTGACACAGTGAACAAAGATCAATGATTCTCAGGAAGGTCTGCATCTCCAAGGTCGTCCATGGGGCGGAGTTACGGGCTGACAATAGTCGCAAAAAAAAATCAAACAGCCTTGAAATGACTCTCTCCAAATCTACAGGATATTCATTCATGGTGCGTTTTTTCTGTTTGTCCTTAATTACTGCTGTCGCACGGGAAGTGAAGATTCCTTTAGGGTCAGATCCGTATACTTGGCACCCCAACAGAAGGATACCAAAAAAGTAGGACGGTACAGATTAGGTTATTTTGGTATCATTACCAACTTTTGACAGTGGAAAAGTTTCGGTACGTAAGTTTTACGTTTTAAATATGACTTTTTTCTTAACTTTTTGGACTCTATTGCCATTGCCCTCTCACAGGGATAATGAAGACAACCTTGAACCAATAATTCGAGTGGTGCTGATCTAAATCTGGACCAGAGTCTCTTGAAAAGTCAAATCGTTCCTTTGACAGAAGCCTCGTTGTGATGCACGAGAGTGACAAATAGTTTTATTACACTGATGATTTATTCTGGCTCGTTAAAGGAAGGAGCTGTCGGGATAATTGCACCAAAATGATGTGACAATTCATCGCTTCATTTCAAGACATTTCATCACCATGTGACCCTTTAGAATGAACGTCAGGGGGTATCAGAGAAGTCTGCAGGGCTCATCCTCTGGAGAACGTGACTGTCTGTAGACACATATCACTGCAATCCATTCGATCATCGCTGGGATGTCTCGGTCTGGACAAAAGACATTATCTTCCACTCATAAAGCCAAAGAGAAGTCTGTTTTCTTATCACTAAGAGCAGCTCGTCTCCAGAGGGCAGAGCTTAAGCACTCTCTGGTAAAGGATCTATTAAATTAATGTCTTCTAATGTACGGCTTCCTGCAACAAAAGCATTTACTGGGCTGTGACTGAAGAGAGTCAGAGCCGCTGTATTCATGAGTCAGGATGAGCGCACGGCCTCAGAGGGTGTGTCGTCATTCCAGGAACTCTCAGTCCGCACTCAAACTTTATTACAACTTAGCACACTTTATTACATCATGTCGTTTAGTCATCTGGTTCCTCTGTATTGTTATTTTGCCACTAATGCATCCTTTGCTTCTCTTTCCTCTGTTTTAATCGTCAGAGGTTTGGGATTGTCCTGATTGATTTCTTGTGTTGTAGATTTAGATTTGTTCATGCACCCTCCTATAGTTCTGCAGATAGAGCAGGGATTAGCACACAGCACACCTTCTAAGGTAGATAGAGGAAAACACATGTGGGGTGAAAGCACAAACAGGATCTAAAGACTTGCATTAATGGAGGGGGAGGGGGGGGGCCTGCACAGGGACTGGAGCCCTGCTGAGCAGCATAGTGGTGCAGTACCTTGAGCATGGGCCTCGCAACCATCAGTCCCCAACCCAAGTTCAGGACCAATCTACTGCCGCCACAAAAAGTGATGTGCAAAATGTTCATGTTCAAACATTAGGAGAAGACTACAATTCTACAATTCATTTAGCAGACTTTTATCCAGAGCGAGGAACATCAGAGAGTAAGTACACCACAAGCAAGGAGAGAGAGAGAGGATGAAACAACGTCAGGAAGTGCAACAAACAGCTTTAAGTCCATTGGACACACAGGTGCTGACAGGAAGTGACCAGAGGTGCTGACAGGAAGTGACCAGAGGTGCTGACAGGAAGTGACCAGAGGCAGAGCACAACATGGACAGCTGTTATTGAGAGTTCTAATCAGCATCAAAACCATCCTGAATATCGTCACCATCATCATCATCATCATGAAGGTCGTAGGTGTTCATAAAGAGCTGGGTCTTTATCTTTTTCTTAAAGGTGCAAAGAGACTCTGCAGATCAAATGGAGTTTGGAAGGGGGCGACAGAGGAGAAGAGTCTAGTTAGAGACTTAGGATCCTTAAAAACTTACTAAATGAGCAGCTGTTTCTTTAAAAACACAATGTGTGACTTTTTGATCCAGTAGATTTCGCCCTGGAGCACCAGCATAAAACCAAAACAAACTTCTGTTTGGCCACACCTCCTCCATACTGAAGCCTCCACTCTCCTCCAGAGACACACCTCCAACCCCTCTCCCCTCGCATTCGAGCGAAGGCGATAAGCGCAAGCTGCGGACAAAACTGTCCTTTCCACGAGCTGCAATCTACTGTGTCCTGCATTGTTGTGTTAGCATGCTAATGTTAGCGCTCTTTAGTTAGCTCGTAGCTTCACATTGCATGTAAACTGACACAGAATGATCGTGATCTAAAAACTCTTACGTGACATCCAAATAATCAGTGAGTATGTTCTTCTTCTTCTCTCTAGTTCTTGACTAAAACAGCTTTTATACACAAGGGGAGGAGCCGGCCGTCCCGTCCATGTAAACACGGCTCTGACAACAACACAGCCAGCGGGACTCGAGCTTCTCCCTCATTGTAGACAGTCAGGACTCAGAGACACATTTACACAGGAGAGACCGGATTTATGATTTATTTATGTGGAACATGTCGCACATTCTGTGTCTGACAGTTAATGTTTCCAGCTGTTTCAAAATTCTCAGCAGCTGTAATTATTCATCAACACTAAAGGCTCCAAGTCATCCCCAAAGACCTGATGCTGTTTCTCAAGGAGGATCAATTCTAATTTATTTCATAATTAAACAGTTATAAAAATAAAGCTTTCATGTTTTATTAACTGACTGGTTCACTCACATTGTTTTGGTGATAGCAGTCACTTTTTTAATCCATGTTTAATCCTACTAAATTGTGTAATTTAGACAGTTGAATATTAAACACCTGTAAGTGGTGACACCAGG